>CANXME010001999.1:0-552500 GCA_948144175.1 Closterium sp. NIES-65
GCCGCCGCCGCCCTCGCCGCCCGAGCCGCCCGAGCCGCCTGCACCGCCTGAGGAGCCGAGCCGCTGGTCCTGCGGAGCTGCTGTTGCTGCTGAGCCGGTTGAGCTGTTGTGTTGCTGTACTGCTGTGCTACTGCGCTGCCCGACCCGTCCTGTCTGGTGAGACCTTCTACTGCTGTCATGGCTACCCCTAGTGTCCTAGCTTTTGACGCTGAGGGTCGCGCCATTGACTTTGAGGTCTGGGTCGACGACCTGCAGCTGTTCTTACAGTGCGACAGAGCAGACGGCCTTTCTCTCTTTGACCTCACTTCTGGTGCCCCTCTCCTGCCCCTGCTGCTGATGCTGATCCCACTGTGCGCTCTCAGTGGGCCACCCGTGATGCTGCTGCACGTCTTGCTGTGCGTCGCCACCTCCCTACCTCTGAGCGCGCGCACTTTAGTCAGTACAAGAGTGCTCAGACCTTGTACGACGCTGTAGTCGCGCGCTACTCCTCCCCTGCCACTGCTGCACTGAGCCGTCTCATGCTTCCCTACCTCTTTCCTGACCTCTCTGCCTTTCCCACTGTCGCTGACCTCATTACGCACCTCCGCACTAGTGACACTCGCTACCGCGCCGCCCTTCCTGCTGAGTTCTGCGCCAAGAACCCCCCCCCATGTACATCACTCTCTACTACGTAGTCGCGCGCCTCCCTGACTCTCTTCGCGTAGTCAGGGACCACTTTCTCGCGGTCTGTCCCACCACCCTCACCGTCGACATCCTCGAGAAGGCCCTCCTCACGGCGGAGAAGAGCATCGTCGCTGTAGGAGCTTCTCGTGGTGACCCTCGCACCCCCATCTTTGAGGGTGCTCTCTCCTTCCCCCCTGCCCTCTGTTGCCTCTGCTGCTGCTGCCGACCTGCTTGAGCAGGTCTCGAGTCGGTTGGCGCGGCGTCTGCCCCTAGTGGGAGACGCCGCTCTGGCAAGGGCAAGGGGGGCAAGGGCGCGGGTGGAGCTGGAGGGGGCGGTGGAGGTGGCGGTGGAGGCGGCGGAGGGTGTGGGGGTGGCGGCGGGAGTGGTGGAGGGGGTGGTGTGGTAGTGGTGGCAGCGGCGGAGGAGCGGCGGTGGTGGCGGCAGCGGTGGTGGTGGCGGCAGTGGTGCGGTGACGGTGGGGGGAGGCGGCGGCGGAGGAGGCGGTGGTGGCGGAGGAGGTGGAGGCTGGTCGGCGGCGGTACCCAGCAGCGGGAGCGGCGGTGGTGGTGGTCAGCGCTCGCAGCAGAGCAGCAGCAGCAGCAGCGTTCGCGCGACATCCCTCCGCCCCGCAGCTCCGTGAGTGGTACACTCGACGTCAGAGGGGTGGGGGTACTGGTCCTTGTACCTACGTCCTTCGCTCTGGCGATCCGCGCGGGTGAGCAGTGTGGGGGTTGCCCACCCCACCCAGCGCTGCTTTGGCCGCCTGACGGACGCTTGGCGTCAGCAGTTCCACGGGGCTAGTGAGATCCCTCGCTGGGATGAGCTTCTTTGGGCTGGTTGTAGCAATCTTTGATCTTGATTTTGATGCTATCCTTGCTGCTATGTATGCTGTGACTATTAGTGAGGAGGGTGACTGTTACCGGTGTTTCCCGCCCAACCCGGGCATTGGTACTGCTGCGCTAGGTGCTTGTGAGGCTGCTGCTCTAGGTGCCAGTGCGTCTGCGCTCTCAGGTGCTGGTGAGACTGCGCTCTCAAGTACTGCGTCGCCTTCATCCTCCCTCACTTTCACACTTGACTCCGGGGCTTCTCGCTCCTTCTTTCGAGACCCGCACCACCCTCACGCCGCTTGGCCGGCCGGTTGCGGTCTCCCTGGCTGACCCCTCTGGGGGTCCTGTCCTCTCTCACTTCTCCACTGTCCTCCCGTGTCCGGCTGCCCCCTCGGGCACCCTGTCTGGTCTGTACCTTCCCTCGTTCTCGACGAACTTGGTGAGTGGTGCGGACCTACAGGATGCGGGGGTTCACCAGTTCACTCCTGCGAGTCAGCGGGTGACCCACTGCACGGACGCACGCATAGGCCGGCACCTGGCCACGTTCTCGCGTCGGCCGGGGTCGAGCCTCTACACCCTGACCACTACGTCTCCTCCTGTCCCTGCGTCTGGTCAGGTAGCTGCGTCAGGTCAGGTGTTTGCTGCTGCGTCCCGGTCAGGTCCTGAGTCTGCCCCCTGTTCGTGTCGCCTCCTGTCTCACGAGACTCTCCTGTGGCACCACCGTCTGGGCCACCCCTCCTTGCCCCGTCTTCGGAGCATGGCTTCCCGTGTCCTTGTCTCTGGTCTTCCCCAGTCTCTCCCTCCCCTTCCTTCCGGGCCAGGACCTTCCTGTGTCCCCTGTGTCGAGGGGCGCCTCCGGGCTGCTCCTCACTCCTCCCAGTTCCCCCCGACAGAGGCTCCTCTGCAGACGCTTCACATGGACGTGTGGGGCCCAGCCCCCGTCCGTGGGCAGGGTCACGAGCGCTACTTCCTGTTGGTTGTTGACGACTACTCGCGTTACACCACAGTCCTCCCCTTGCGCAGCAAGGGTGCTGTCACTGAGGTGCTGATCGACTGGATCCGCGAGGCTCGTCTCCAGCTCAGGAGGAGCTTCGGCTCGGACTTTCCTGTTCTGCGTCTGCACTCGGACAGAGGCGGGGAGTTCTCCTCTCGCCTTCTGCGAGACTAGTGTCGTGCACGGGGGATCCGCCAGACCTTCACGCTTCCGGACTCTCCACAGCAAAATGGGATTGCTGAGCGCCGCATTGGCATGGTCATGGATGTCGCTCGTACGTCCATGATGCATGCGGCTGCCCCCCATTTTCTGTGGCCGTTTGCGGTGAGGTACGCGGCGCATCAGCTCAACCTTCACCCCAGGGTCTCTCGGCCCGCGATGTCCCCAGTGTTACTGTGGACGGGGAAGGTCAGCGATGCGTCTGCGTTCCGTGTCTGGGGATCTCGGGCGTTTGTCCGCGACTTGTCTGCGGACAAGCTGTCTCCTCGTGCTGCTCCCTGTGTCTTCCTTGGCTTCCCCCCTGACGCTCCAGGGTGGCAGTTCTACCACCCCTCCTCTCGTCGTGTTCTATCCTCCAGGACGTCACGTTCGACGAGTCAGTCCCCTTCTATTACCGCCTCTTCCCCTACCGCACTCCTTCCCTTCCCCACCACCGGACTTCCTTGTGCCGGTTCCCCCCCCGGTAGACCCCCCCCCCCCCTCAGGTTCCTACCCCCTCAGGTGTGTCCAGGTAGACGCAGTTGACCCGGTCGAGGTTACTGGTGACTCTGGTGCTGCTGCGAGTGCTGAGCCTGGGGGTGCTGACTCTGGGGATGCTGTGCGCGGGGGTGCCGAGCCTGGGGTGCTACTGCGGAGGGTGCTGGGCCTGGGGGTGCTGACTCTGGGGGTGCTGTGCGTGGGGGTGCCGAGCCTGGGGGTGCTACTGCGGAGGGTGCTGAGCCGGGGGGTGGCTGTGCCTGGAGCTGCTGAGCTAGGGGGTGCTGCGTCTGGAGCTACTGGGCCTGGGGGTGTTGCGTCTGGGGCTGCTGAGCCTGGGGTTTTTCCTGGTGCTGCGTCTCAGCGGGAGCCCCTCTCTCCACAGGAGCTGCGCGAGTGGTTTGCTCGCCGCTGGAGGCGTGCTGCTGGAGCTGGAGCTTCTTCGACCGTCGAGGGTGCTGGTGCCGCCGGTCCCGGAGCTGCTGAGCCTGCGGGTCCTGCTGGAGCTGGGGCTGCTGAGGGTGTTGGTGCTGAGACTACTGCTGTCTGTCCTCGCGGTGGTTCTCCTGCTGGTGCTACTGGAGGTCCAGCCGCTGGAGGTGTTGATGGCGCTGGTGCTGCCGCTGAGGGTGCTGGTGCTGTCCCTGCTGAGTCTGGAGCTGCCGCGCGGCCTCGACCGTACTTCGTTCCGCTCCTGCAGCAGGTTCTTGGTCTTTCTCCTCCGGTAGAGTGTCCCACAGCCTGTCCAGTCGCAGTCACTGTTGGAGCCTTCCTCCCCTCTACCTGCTCCCTCTCCTTACACTGGTCCTACTGGAGGTCTTGCTGAGCGTCGTGAGCCTGCGTCTCGTCCCGCGTCGCCTGTTCGTGCTGCTCGCGCTAGTGGTCGCGGTTCGCGTCAGCGTCCTCCTCCTGTCCCTGGCACGCACCGGATGTCTCTGCGTCCGTCCACTGCTCCTCTGCGTGCCCCTTTGCCTTCTCCTCCTGAGTCCTCTCTTCCTGCGCTTGCTGACCCTGAGTCGGACTCCCTTCATGCTGCCAGTCCTACTGTCACGCGTCTGCTTGCCACTGTCGTCACTGACCCCTCGTTTGAGTCCACTGCTGCGTCTGCTCTTGTCGCTGAGCTCGTCGACTTTGCTGCTCGCTGTCGTCTAGACTACGCTGCTAGTCTTGTTGCTGAGTCTGCGTCTGTCTGTCCTCCGTCCGTCGGGGGTGAGTGTGCTCTTGGCACGGACGTCCTAGAGGACAGGCAGGAGGAGTTACAGTGTCTGGCTGCTGCTTCACCTCATCTCGCGTCTGTACTGCTTGCTCCTGAGGGAGACCCGGATGCACTAGACATCCCGACTCCGCGCTCTTACGCGGAGGCGATAGAGGGTCCCTACTCCTCTCAGTGGCAGGCAGCTATGGATGCAGAGATGGCTTCCTGGAAGTCCACAGGCACCTACGTTGACGCGGTTCCCCCTCCTGGGGCGAACATCGTCAGTGGCATGTGGATCTTCAGGGTGAAGCGGCCGCCGGGCTCTCCACCTGTCTTCAAGGCGCGGTACGTCGCTCGTGGCTTCAGTCACCGGCAGGGAGTTGACTACTTTCAGACCTTCTCTCCCACCCCGAAGATGACCACTCTTCGGGTGCTGCTGCACATAGCCGCTCAGCGCGACTACGAGCTTCACTCTCTCGACTTCAGCACTGCGTTCTTGCAGGGTAGCCTGCACGAGGAGATCTAGCTGCGCCGTCCACCTGGCTTCACTGGGACTTTCCCTCCTGGCACCCAGTGGAGCCTCCGACGGCCAGTCTACGGTCTCCGCCAGGCACCGCGTGAGTGGCACGACACAGTGAGGACTACGCTTGCGGCTCTTGGGTTTGCTCCTTCTACTGCTGACCCGTCGCTGTTTCTGCGCACCGACACTTCACTGCCGCCGTTCTACATCCTCGTGTACGTCGACGACTTGGTCTTTGCCACAGCGGACACTGCTGGACTCGCCTACGTGAAGTCCGAGCTGCAGAAGAGACACACGTGCACAGACCTGGGTGAACTGCGCAGCTACCTTGGCTTGCAGATCACTCGGGACAGAGCACGCCGCACCATTACCTTGACTCAGTCACACATGGTGCAGCAGGTCCTTCAGCGCTTCGGCTTCACGTACTCCTCGCCTCAGGCCACTCCTCTGTCTACCCGCCACTCACTCTCAGCTCTGCCTTCGGATGAGTCCGTAGAGTCGAGTGGCCCGTACCCAGAGCTTGTTGGCTGCCTCATGTACCTGATGACCTGCACACGACCTGACCTTGCATACCCTCTGAGCATTCTTGCACGCTATGTTGCTCCTGGGAGACACCGACCAGAGCACATGGCTGCAGCGAAGAGGGTATTGCGCTACCTGTGCAGTACGTCGGGCATGGGGCTAGTGCTTGGAGGGCGCAGTCCAGTGGTCCTTACAGGTCACGCGGACGCTTCTTGGGCTGACGACCAGGCTACGCAGCGGTCGTCACAGGGTTACACCTTCAGCCTTGGTTCCGGCTCTGTCTCGTGGCGGGCTACTCGTTCGTCTTCGGTTCTCAGCTCCAGCTGTGAGGCTGAGATCTACGCAGGGGCCATGGCTGCACAGGAGCTTCGCTGGCTCACCTACCTGCTGACTGACCTTGGAGAGCCGCCTCGTTCTCCTCCAGTGCTGTACGTAGACAACAAGGCCATGCTGGCCTTGTGTCGAGAGCAGCGTGTGGAGCACAGAACGAAGCACATTGCTCTTCGCTACTTCCTTGCTCGTGAGCTACAGCAGCGTGGACAGTTGCGGCTTGCGTACGTGGCCTCTGAGGCCAACACTGCTGATGTGTTCACCAAGGCACTCGCGCCTTGTGACCATCAGCGCTTTTGCACCCAGCTGGGTCTTGTGCCTGTCTTGCCTCACTTGCTCTCCTCTTGACTTTACTTGTACTGTGACATATATATACCTGCTCTTGCTTGTCTAGCTTTATATATATGTCTATACTCTTGCATGTGAACTGGCCTTTGGCCTTGCTCTTGTGCTCGGACTGTGTGGTGACTTTGTGATCCACCCTGAGCTTTGCTTTGCTTTGCTTGACTGGTCTTGTGACCCCTTGTTCTCCCCCACTTTGCCTATGGGGGTGTGTCAGAACATATATATAGCTTATACTATTGTGTAGGCTGTAGTGGGGTATCCCATAGGGGGTACAACCAGTTAGGGTTTCCTATTTGTACTCACTTCATTCATAGTTCATTCATTCTCGTTCTATTCTCAACATGGTATCAGAGCGAAGGTCTCGGGTTCGAATCCCGGTGTGTGCACTTCGGGCATCCCAGTGAGGGGGGGTGTCAGAGGTCCACTGGTGATCCCCGATTGATCCTAGGGAAGGGTTACAGGCACGGTTGCCTTGGGGGTTATGGGCGCACTGACCCGCTACTGAAACAAGCCCTTTTATCCCAATGGTCTAGTGGTTGGGATTCTGAGAGCAGCCCCACAAGCATGCACGAAAATTGTGAGAGTGCAAGCGAATGTTACGAACATTTTGCTATACTCGCTATTGTTCCTTGTAACACACGATTGTCGGCGTGAAGAAACGAACCCGGCGAAGTCCGAAAATGTGAACGCGGACATCGCGGAAATTGGACGCGATCCTCAGTCCGAATTTCAGGCGAGTCGCGCGCGGTTCGATGTTACATTTCTGCATGTGTGTTTTAGTTATAAATCCAGAGAGCAAAACAGAGAGTTCATTCCATTGACGACTTGTGTACCCACTCTTGCATAATATACAATTGCTCTCTCGTTACTTGGGCGATTTCAGTGATCTAAGTTGCTACGGATTCCTTGCTCCAAGCCCGTCGGATTGATTCTAGGCTCTACCTCTAGCTCGCCAAGTTAATTCTTTGGCGTCACTTAGAGCAGGACGGCTTCTTTCAGGCGGCGGTGGCGGCGGTGGCGGCGGTGGCGGCAGCGGCGGTGGAGCTGGTCGGGGTGGCTCTGTGCAGCGGGGAGGCTTCGGTGGTGGTCAGCGCTAGCAGCAGCAGCGCGCTCGTGAGACCTCGCCCCCCAGCAGCTTTGTGAGTGGTACGCTACGCGTCAGCGGGGTAGGGGTGCTGGTCCCTGTGCCTACGTCCTGCGTGCCGGCGACCGCACTGGTGAGCCGTGCGGCGGCCCGCATGCCACCCAGCGTTGCTTCGGCCGCCTGACGGACGCCTGGCGTCTCCAGTTCCCAGACGCCAATGAGATCCCTCGCTGGGGTGAGCTGCTTAGGTCGAGGGTTGCTATCTTTGATATTGATTATGATGCTATTCTTACTGCCATGTATGTTGTGTCTACTACTGATGAGAGTGACTGTTACCTATGTGTTCCGCCTGACCCGGGCATTGAGGCTGCTGCTCTAGGTGCTAGTGAGTCTGCTGCTCTAGGTGCTGGTGAGTTTGCTGCTCCAGGTGCTGGTGAGTCTGCTCTCTCAGGTACCACGTCGGCTCAGGTCTTGCACACCTTCACCCTTGACTCGGGTGCTTCCCGCTCCTTCTTTCGAGACCGCACCACACTCACGTTGCTTAATCGGCCGGTTGCAGTCTCCCTGGCAGACCCCTCTGGGGGTCCTGTCCTTGCCCACTTCTCCACTGTCCTACCGTGTCCGGCGGTCCCTTCTGGCACCCTGTCAGGTATTTACCTCCCCTCGTTCTCTACGAACTTGGTGAGTGGTGCTGACCTACAGGATGGGGGGGTTGACCAGTTCACTCCTGCGAGTCAGCGAGTGTTCCACTGTACGTGTGCTCGGACGGGCCGACACTTGGCCACGTTTACCCATCATCCGGGGTCGAGCCTGTACACACTGACTACCGAGTCTCCTCTGGTTCCTACGTCTAGTCAAGTAGCTCTGTCAGGTCAGGTGTTTGCTGCAGCGTCCAGGTCCGGTCCTGAGTCTGCCCCCTGCTCGTGTCGTCTCCTGTCCCACCAGACTCTCCTTTGGCACCACCGCCTTGGTCACCCTTCCCTGCCTCGTCTCCGAGGCATGGCCTCTCGTGTCCTTGCCTCTGGTCTCCCCCGGTCCCTCCCTCCCCTTCCCCCGGGGCCTGCCCCTACCTGTGTTCCCTGCGTCGAGGGGCGGCAGCGCGCCGCTCCTCACTCCTCCGAGTTTCCTCCGACAGAGGCTCCAGTGCAGACGCTTCACATGGACGTGTGGGGCCCAGCCCGCGTCCGTGGACAGGGTCACGAGCGTTACTTCTTACTCGTGGTTGACGACTACTCGCGCTACTCCACAGTCTTCCCCTTGCACAGCAAGGGTGAGGTCACTGAGGTGTTGATTGACTAAATCTGCGCTGCTCGTCTCCAGCTCAGAGACAGTTTCGGCTCCGACTTTCCTATTCTGCGTCTGCACTCCGACAGAGGTGGAGAGTTTTCCTCCGACCTTCTGCGAGCCTTCTGTCGTGCACGAGGCATCCGCTAGATGTTCACGCTTCCGGCCTCTCCACAGCAAAATGGGATTGCTGAGCGCCGCATTGGCATGGTCATGGACGTCGCTCGTACGTCCATGATCCATACGGCTGCTCCCCATTTTCTGTGGTCGTTCGCGGTTCAGTACGCGGCGCAGCAGATCAACCTTCAGCCCCGGGTCTCCTTGCCGGAGACCTCCCCTACTCTGCGGTGGATTGGGAAGGTTGGCGATGTGTCTGCGTTCTGTGTCTGGGGATCTCGAGCTTTTGTCCGCGACTTGTCTGCGGACAAACTGTCCCCCCGTGCTGTTCCCTGCGTCTTCCTTGGCTTCCCCCCTGACACGCCTGGTTGGCAGTTTTACCACCCTACCTCGCGCCGTGTTCTGTCCTCTCAGGACGTCACGTTTGACGAGTCGGTTCCTTGCGACAGACGGTTCCTTTTATTGTCTCTTCCCCTACCGCACTGCACCCCTCCCCCCCCCCCCCCCCCCCCCCCGCCGCTCTTCCTCGCGCTAGTTCCCCCCCCCCAGTAGACCCCCTTCCCCCTCTTGGTCCTGCCCCCTCAGGTGTGTCCCAGGTAGACGCATTCGAGCCTGTCGAGGTAGCTGTTGACTCTGGTACTTCTAGGGGTGCTGAGCGTGCGCGTGCGGGGTCTGGGGGTGCTGAGCCCAAGCTTGCGGAGTCTGGGGGTGCTGGGTCTGGGGGTGCTGAGTCTGGGGGTGCTGAGCGTGGGGGTGCTAAGCCTGGGGTTGCTGAGTCTGGGGGTGCGGAGCCTGAGGGTGCTGGTCCTGCTCGTGTGGAGTCTGGCGGTATTGGGCCTGGAGGTCCTTCAGGTGCTTCGTCCCGGCGGGAGCTACCCTCTCCACAGGAGCTGCGTGAGTGGTTTGCTCGGCGCTGGAGCCGTGCTGCTTGAGCTGGTGGTGCTGCCGGTGCTGGAGGTTCTACTGCTGCTGGGGGTGCTGGCGCCACGTGTCCCGGAGGTGCTCGTACTCGAGGTACTAGAGGTGCTGGGCCTAGTGGTGCTCCTGGTGCTGGAGCTGCTGGCGGTGCTGGAGCTGGCGGTGCTGCTGGAGTAGGTGCTGCTGGAGGTGCTGGAGCTGGAGCTGCTGAGTCTTCCGGTGGTCCTGCTGGAGCTGGAGTTGCTGGAGGTGCTGGAGCTAGAGGTGCTGCTGGAGCTAGTGCTCCTGTGGGTGCTGGAGTTGCTGCTCCTGGAGGTGGTGGAGTTGGAGCTGACCCTTGAGGTGCTGGTGCTGTCCCTGCTGGTTTTGGAGGTGCTGCGCGGCCACGGCCGTACTTCGTTCTGCTCCTTGAGCAGGTTCTTGGTCTTCCGCCCTCTACTAGTCCTGCTCCTTCCTTAGATTGTCCACTGCCTGACCAGTCCGAGTCCCAACTACAAACCTTCGCTCCCACGCCGAAGATGAGTACTCTTCGGGTGTTGCTGCATATTGCAGCCCAGCGCGACTACGAGTTGCACTCCTTGGACTTTTCCAACGCGTTCCTTCAGGGTAGCCTGCACGAGCAGATCTGGCTGCGTCGCCCACCTGGCTTCACTGGCTCTTTCCCACCTGGGACCCAGTGGCAGCTGCGTCGACCAGTCTACGGCCTGCGAAAGGCTCCACTTGAGTGGCACGACACTCTTCGCTCGACCCTTGCAGCTCTTGACTTCTTTCCGTCGTCTGCTGACCCGTCACTGTTTGTTCGCCGTGGCTCGACCCCGTTCTTTGTCCTGGTCTACGTGGACAACCTGGTGTTCGCCACTCCCGACCGGCACGCGCTGGCCTCTGTGAAGGAGGAACTGCAGAGGAGACACACTTGCACTGACCTTGGTGAGCTGCAGCACTACCTTGGCCTGCAGATCACCAGGGGCAGGGCAGCTCGCACCATTACGCTGACTCAGTCGCATATGGTCGAGCAGATCCTCAAGCGGTTTCGCTTCCCGTTCTCCAAGGTACAACTCACCCCTCTTGATGTGGATCATGGGCTCACGGCTCCACCTTCGGACGAGCCATTTGAGTCCAGCGGTCCATATCCTGAGCTGGTGGGTTGTCTCATGTACCTGATGACCTGCACTCGCCCAGACCTAGCTTACCCTCGTAGCGTCCTTTCGCGCTTTGTTGTGCCTGGGAGACACCGACCTTCCTACTGGTACGCGGCTAAGAGGGTGGCAAAGTATGTGGCGAGTACATCAGGCATGGGACTTGTCCTTGGAGGGAAGCAGCCAGTTACAATTACAGGTTACTCGGACTCGTCGTGAGCCGACGACGCGGAGACGCGTCGGTCTACATAGGGGTACTCCTTTAGCCTCGGGGCAGGTGCTTTTTCGTGGCGGTCGACTCGGGCGTCGTTTGTCGCCGGTTCCAGTTGTGAGGCCGAGGTGTACGCCGCGGCCATGGCCGCTCAGGAGCTTCGCTGGCTGTCTTTCCTTCTCACCGACCTTGGTGAGCGGCCTCGCTCTCCCCTAGTCTTGTTCGCCGACAACAGGTCTGATGTCCTGTTATGTGAGGAGCCCCGACTGGTTGGGAAGGTGAAAAACATCCAGCTTCGTTACTTCCTTCTGCGTGAGTTGCAGTAGCGTGGCCAGGCCCGCATGGTCTGTGTGGTCCCTGAGGCCAAAACTGCAGATATCTTCACCAAGGCATTGCCGCCTTGCAACCACCAGCGTTTCTGCACCCAGCTTGGCCTTGTGCCTGCCCGTCCTCATTGCTTACGTAGAGATGCATTGTCCTACATGTCTTGTACTCTTGCATCTATATACGTTTGCTATATACCTGCATGTGGACTGGCATTGTGGCCCCTTGCTTGTTCTCGAAGTGTGTGGTGACTTTGAGCTCCACCGTGAGATTTGTCTTGTTCTTGTGGACTGGTCTTGTGACCGTTGCTTGCTCTTTTTGTTTCTACAGGACTACCGTCACCTAGACTATGGGGGTGTGTCAAACTATATTTCTATAGCTTGTGTAGTTCTAGTCTAGGTGTTCTCCCTTGTGATATTTTTGTACTTGCACTAGGGTTAGGTTTTCATACATCTTGTTTGTACTTTCTGATTTTTAGTTAACTTTTACATTGTGACAGCTCCTTCTCCCTACACTTGTCCTACTAGAGGTCTTGCTGAGCGTCGTGAGCCTGCATCTCGTCTTGTGTCGCCTTTTTGTGCGGCTCGCACTAGTTGTCGTGTTCCGCGTCAGCGTCCTCCTGCAGTCTAGGGCACGCACCAGATGGCACTGCGTCCTTCCACAGCTCCACTGCGTGTCCCTTTGCCGTCTCCTCCAGAGTCTTCTCTTCCTGATCTTGCTGACCCGGGGTCTGACTCCCTTCGTACTGCTAGTCCTACTCTCACGCGTCTCCTGGCCACTATTGTCACTGACCCTTCCTTTGAGGCCACTGCTGCGTCTGCCTTAGTTACTGAGCTTGTCGACTTCGCTGCTCACTGTCGTCTAGACTACGCTGCTAGTCTTGTTGCTAAGTCTGAGTCTGTCTGTCCTCCGTCCGTCTGGGGTGAGTGTGCTCTTAGCACGGACGTCTTTGAGGACAGGCGGGAGGAGTTCTAGTGTTTTGCTGCTACTTTACCTCATCTCATGTCCATGCTGATTGCCCCTGAGGGAGACCCGGATGCACCTGACATCCCGACTCCGCGCTCTTACGCAGAGGCGATAGAGGGTCCCTACTCCTCCGAGTGGCTATCAGCCATGGACACAGATATGGCTTCCTGGAAGTCCACAGGCACCTACGTTGACGAGGTTCCCCCACCTGGGGCGAACATCGTCAGTGGCATGTGGATTTTCAGGGTGAAGCGGCCGCCGGGTTCTCCGCCTGTCTTCAAGGCGCGTTACGTGGCTCGAGGTTTCAGTCAGCGGTAGGGAGTTGACTACTTTCATACCTTCTCTCCCACCCCAAAGATGGCCACTCTTCGGGTGCTGCTGCACATAGCCGCTCAGCGCAACTACGAGCTTCACTCTCTTGACTTCAGCAGTGCTTTCCTGCAGGGCAGCTTGCACCAGGAGATCTGGCTGCACCGCCCACCTAGCTTCACTGGGTCGTTTCCTCCTGGTACCCAGTGGAGCCTCCGGCGGCCAGTCTACGATCTCCGCCAGGCGCCCCGTGAGTGGCACGACACACTGAGGACTACACTTGCGGCTCTTGGGTTTGCTCCTCTACTGCCGACCCGTTGCTGTTTCTACGCACCGACACCTCTTTGCCGCCGTTCTACATCCTCGTGTACGTCGACGACTTGGTCTTTGCTACTGCTGACACTGCTGGACTCGCCCACGTGAAGTCCGAGCTGTAGAAGAGACACACGTGCACAGACCTGGGTGAACTACGCAGCTACCTTGGCTTGCAGATCACCCGGGACAGAGCACAGCGCACCATTACCCTGACTCAGTCACACATGGTGCAGCATGTCCTTCAGCGCTTCGACTTCACGTACTCCTGGCCTCAGGCCACTCCTCTGTCTACTCGCCACTCGCTCTCAGCTCTGCCTTCGAATGAGTCCGTAGAGCCGAGTGGCCCGTACCCAGAGCTTGTTGGCTGCCTCATGTACCTGATGACCTGCACTCGACCTGACCTTGCATACCCTCTTAGCATCTTGGCACGCTATGTTGCTCCTGGGAGATACCAACTAGAGCACATTGCTGCAGCGAAGATGTTGTTGCGCTACTTGTGCTTGGGGATCTTGCTTGGAGGGCGGAGTCCAGTGGTCCTCACTGGTCTCGCCGATGCGTCTTGGGTTGACGACTTGGCTACACAGCGGTCGTCATAGGGTTACACCTTCAGCCTTGGTTCCGGCTCCGTTTCGTGGCGGTCTACCCGCTCGTGTTCTGTTCTCAGCTCCAGCTGTGAGGCTGAGATCTACGCAGGGGCCATGGCTGCAAAGGAGTTACGTTGGCTCACCTACCTACTAATTGACCTGGGAGAGTCGCCTCGTTCTCCTCCAGTTCTGTATGTAGACAACAAGGCCATGCTGGCCTTATGTCGCGAGCACAGAATGGAGCACAGAACGAAGCACATTGCTCTTCGCTACTTCCTTGCTCGTGAGCTGCAACACTTTGGTCAGCTGTGCCTTGCTTACATGGCCTCTCAGGCCAACACTGTTGATATCTTTACCAAGGCACTTCAGCCTTGTGATCATCAGCGCTTCTGTACGATGCTAGGTCTTGTGCCTACTTGGCCTCACTTGCTCACTTCTTCACCTTGGTTGTACTGTGATCTATACATACCTGCTCTTGCTTGTTTTCCTTTATATATATAATCTTGCATGTGAACTGGCCTTGTGGCCTTGAACTGGTGCTCGGAATGTGTGGTGACGTTGTGATCCACCCTGAGCTTGCTTTGCTTGACTGGTCTTGTGACCCCTAGTTCTTCCCCACTTTGCCTATGGGGGTGTGTCAGATATATATGACTTAGTCTTTGTAGGCTCTAGTGGGGTAGACACTAAGGGGTACAGGTTTCTAGGGTTTGATATTTGTCTCCAACATTTTCCTAGTTCATTCATTCCTCATTCTTCACCTACCTGCTGATTGACCTGGGAGAGTCGCCTCGTTCTCCTCCAATTCTGTACGTAGACAATAAGGCCATGTTGGCCTTATGTCGGGAGCACAGACTGGAGTACAGAACGAAGCACATTGCTCTTCGCTACTTCTTTGCTCGTGAGCTGCAACAGCGTGGTCAGCTGCACCTTGCTTATGTGGCCTCTCGGGCCAACACTGTGGATATCTTTACCAAGGCACTTCAGTCTTGTGATCATCAGCGCTTTTGTACGATGCTACGTCTTGTGCCTACTTGGCCTCACTTGCTCACTTCTTGACCTTGGTTGTACTATTATCTATATATACCTGCTCTTGCTTGTTTACCTTTATATATATAATCTTGCATGTGAACTGGCCTCGTGGCCTTGAAACGGTGCACGGAATGTGTGGTGACGTTGTGATCCACCCTGAGCTTACTTTGCTTGACTGGTCTTGTGACCCCTAGTTCTCTCCCACTTTGCCTATGGGGGTGTGTCAGATATATATGACTTAGTCTTTGTGGGCTCTAGTGGGGTAGACACTAAGGGGTTCAGGTTTCTAGGGTTTGATATTTGTCTCCAACATTTTCCCCTCATTCTTCACATAACGGAGTACTCGATCCGCTGCTGCGCGTCCGCCTCTTGCACCCCGCTCGCGGTGAAGTAGTTGTTCAGCATGAAGAGCCACGTCCGCACGTTTGCGTCGCGTTGACTTGGGTCGAACGACTCGGGTTTCTGCGGCTTGAGCGCGCTTCGACGTTCCGGCAGCGCTTCCGCACCAGTCGACGTGTTGGGTGAAGGAGATGGTGCGGCATGACCATGAGAAATTGACGCGAATTCACGAAGCTGTTGCATTTCAGCTCGTACCTGACGATTTTCTAACGTCAACTGTTCGAGTTGGCGCATGAGTTGAGCAAGCGTGTTGCCCATGTCGTTGGGGAGAGCGTTCATGGTCTTGTCCATGTTGGCTCAACGACTCCAAGTCTGCAAGTCGGCACCACGGGACGATGACGTCGTAGTCTTGTCGTCGACGGTCGCTCGTTGGAAGTTGCTCCCCACGAAGGCTCTGATACCAAGTGTTAGGCCCGCTATGTCAAATGTTGTAGCCTATAGTGAGGAGAATCTTAGGGGGTATAGAAGTTAGGGTCTGTCATATGTACCCCAACTCACATCAATGACATCATCACTTCCTTTCTTGACATGGTATCACCTAGGTTCGGATCCTGTGGGATCCCGCTCCTCCCGACCTCGTTCGTTTCGCCCGAGCCTGTCTCACTCTGTCATACTAGTTGTGCACGTCTTGCCCGAGCTTAGCGCCGGCCCGCTCTAGTCGCGTTCGTTCGTTATCACTCGTTCCGCCGATCCACTCCTCTCATAGCGTAGCGACCTTCTCCCCCCCCCCCCCCCCCCCCCCCCCCTCCCCCCTGCTGCCCGTCGCGTTTCCCCCCCCTGCTGCCCGTCGAGTCGTGTTTCTCCCCCCGCTGCCCGTCGAGTCGCGTTTTCCCCCCCGCTGCCCGTCGAATCGCGCCTTCCCCGGCCCGCGTCGCGTCGCGCTTGTTAGAAGTCCACTGGTGATCCCCGATTGATCCTAGGGAAGGGTTACAGGCACATTGGCCTGGGGGGTTATGGGCGCACTGACCCGCTACTTAACAAGCCCTTTTATCCCAATGGTCTAGTGGTTGGGATTCTAACATGGTATCAGAGCGAAGGTCTCGGGTTCGAATCCCGGAGTATGCACATCGGGCATCCCAGTGGGGGGGGGTGTCAGAGGTCCACTGGTGATCCCCGATTGATCCTAGGGAAGGGTTACAGGCACGTTGGCCTGGGGGGTTATGGGCGCACTGACCCGCTACTTAACAAGCCCTTTTATCCCAATGGTCTAGTGGTTGGGATTCTGACAGCGCTCTACCCGCCCGTCGTCCCGTCGTGCCCTCCCCCGCTACTCGTCGCGACGCGCCCTCCCCCCGCTGCCCTAAACGCCCGTCGCATCGCGCTTGCCTGCCGTCGCGTCCCTACCCCTGCCCTACGCGCCCGCCGCGTCGTCCCTACGCCCGCTGCGCCCGCGCCTCCCCGCGCCCTACGCCCTACGCCCGTCGCGCGTCGCCTCCCTACGCCCTGCACCCTGCGCCCGCGCCTCCCCGCGCCCTGCGCCCTGCGCCCGTTTCCTCCCCGCGCCCTGCGCCTTGCGCCCGCGCCTCCCCCCGCCCTGCGTCCTGCGCCCTCCGCCTGAGTGCTCGCTGCGCCCGTTTCTACGCACGCCCGCCCTTTGCCCGCTGTGCTATCTTGTCTCTTTCTGCATGCGTGCCTTCTTGCTCGCGCTGCCACGTCTGCTCGTTTTCTCCGCCGCTGCGCCTGCCTATTAGGCCTCCTGCAAGCCCTCCCTCTGCTCTACTACGCGTCCTATTCCTCGTACCTCCACTATGGCGACTCCTAGAGTTCTTCATTTTGATGCTGACGGTCGACCCCTCGAGTTCTCGGTCTACCTCGTGCGCGCGCATCGTCTTTTAGAGAGTCAGGTCCAGGTGGGTGAGTCCCTCTGGGCGCACGCTACTGGTGACCTTCCTGCGCCCGACGACCCTACGCCTTTAGGCTCTGCCCCTGACGACGCTGCTAGAGCCCTATTTGCCAGCCAGTGTGCTGACCTCACGGCGTGGAAGTCGCGTGGAAGTCGTGTGCTGACCTCCCTGAGTCTGAGGAGGCCCACTTCACTCAGGTTCGCACTGCTAGTGAGTTCCTGACTGCGATTAAGGCCTGCTACGCTACTCCCACCACTGTCTCTCTTGGCCGACTCTTCCTACCGTTCCTGTTCCCTGACCTCGCCTCGTTTGAGCGCTCTGCTGACTTGATTGCTCACCTACGCTCGCTTGATTCTAGCTACCGCGCTGCCTGCACTGACGCACAGCTTGCACTACTCCCTCCCCCCATGGCGATTACTATCTACTTCATTGCCACTAGCCTCCCTGACCGCCTTGCCTCAGTCCGTGACACGCTTCTTCTGAAGCACCCTAGTGAGCTCACTATCGAGGTCCTTGAGTCTGCGCTCAAGGACGTCAAGAGCAACCTCCGCTCCGTAGCCTCCGCCTCTGGTGTTGTGCCCCCTCCACTGTTCCACTGGTGCACTATCCCTCAGCTGCCCACCTTTACAGCCTCTCTCGCCACTACTGCTACTGACATGACCACAGCTGTTGCTATGACTTCTTCGCGGTCTCGAGGTAGAGGTGGCAAGAGGGGCGGTAAGGGTACAGGTGGCAGCGGCGGTGGAGGCGTTGGCGGCGGAGGTGGCGGGGGTGGCGTCCCGACTGGTGACGGTGGGAGTGCATGGCCTGGAGAGGCGTCTCGTGCAGCGGCCGGTGACCCCGCTACTCCAGCTGGTGGAGGCGACGACCGGGCTCGTCAGCCACCTTCTGGTCTGCCGGCCGCGGCGGGTGGAGCAGCGGCGTGGTACCTGGCCCAGCGGCAATAGCAGCAGCCCCTCCCCTCGCAGCAGCAGCGGCAGCAGCAGGTTTCGGGGCCGGGCCAAGATAGCGTCAGCCTCAGCGAGGTGTTGTTCACCCTTTGTGCACCTATCAGCTTTTGACAGGTGCTCGCCGAGGCCAGCCTTGTGGTCGTACCCACCCTCCTGGTCAGTGCTTTGCTCAGCTCACTGACACGGTTTGCTTGGCCTACGGCGTTGGAGGCCCTGCCCCTGACTGGTTTCCTCTTGTTCAGACGTACAGCCCTGCCCTTTGAGGCATGTCAGCTTCTCAGTTGCTTGATCTCTTAGGAACTCCTCATGCTATGTATGTTGTTGTTAACTCTAGTGCTTCTGACTGTGTTTACTCGAGTGTTGCTAGCTTAGGTGCTTGTCTTGCTGAGTTGCCTCTTGCTAGTGTAGGCACTTGTGTAGACACTAGTCGAGGAGCTCGTTCGGAGGACGCTTCGCGGTCTTTCACTTTGGACTCTAGGACTTCGCAGTGCTTCTTCAGGGACCACACGACACTTACTCCGCTTCCTGCGCCAGTCTCTGTGGCACTGGCTGATCCCACCTCGGGACCAGTCACTGCTCGCTACACTACTTCTCTTCCGTGCCCTGCTGTCCCCTCTGGGTCTCTGACTGGCTTCCATGTCCCCTCGTTCTTGAGGAACTTGATGGGCGTGAGGCCTCTTGTGAGTCAGCACGTGGGTGTGTGGATTGAGCCCTCTGGTGAGACGGCGATTTGTGTTGACGGAGACACTTACGCGCCTCTTGCCACCTTTACAGCGGAGCCGGGCTCAGGTCTCTACACACTTCACACTGACCCTGGTGTGCAGCAGCAGTGGCAGCAGCAGCAGCAGCGACTCCTGTCTCCGGCCCCAGTTACTTCCCCCAGTCTGGTCCCTGCGTCTCACCAGGTTGTTGCGTCCCCCTAAGTACCTGTGTCTGGTCAGGTTCCCGTGTCTGGTCCAGTTGTTGCATCGTGCTCCTGCCGGTCGCTTGCTCACCCCACCATTCTGAGGCACCACCGAATGGGGCACCCGTCCCTCCCTCGTCTGCGCGCTATGTCTCGTCAGCGTCTTGTCTTAGGCCTCCCGCGTGTCTTGCCGTCGCTGCCGCCTTCGCTTGCACCGCCGTGCGGTCCCTACGTCGAGGGCCGGCTGCGCGCTACCCCTCACTCCTCCTCCCTTCGTCCCGCCACCGAGCCTTTTGAGACACTCCACTTGGACGTCTGGGGCCCCGCCCCTCGCCTTGGCCCTGAGCGCGAGCGCTTCCTTTTTGTGGTCGTTGACGACTTCTCCCGCTACACCACAGTGTTCCCCCTAGCAAAGAAGTCTGAGGTGACTTCTACGCTGATCAGGTGGTTGCTTACCACTGAGGGCACTCGTGGTTGTCGTGTCAGCTGTCTTCACTCTGACCGTGGGGGTGATTTTCGCTCCAAAATTCTCGCTGGATTCTGTCACGAGCAGGGCATTCGTCAGTCCTGGACGCTTCCAAAGTCCCCACAGTAGAATGGGGTTGCTGAGCGCCACATAGGCTTGGTCATGGAGATCGCCCGCACCTCCTTGACTCACGCCCGTGCCCCCCATTTTCTGTGGCCCTACGCGGGTAGGTACGCCGCTCACCAGCTGAACCTATGGCCACGCGTCTCTCGGCCAGAGGCTTCACCGACCAGTCTTTGGACTAGGTCCCCTAGTGTTGCGTCGAGGTTTCGTATGTGGGGTTGCTTGGCTCTTGTTCGCAACACTTCTGCGGACAAGCTCTCGCCTCGCGCCGTTCCCTGTGTCTTCCCTGGTTTCCTTGAGGACTCCTCTGACTTCACCTTTTACCACCCTCCCTCTCACCGGTTCTTTGACTCCCGTGACGTCTGTTTCGAGGAGTCCACCCCCTACTACATCAGGTACCCCAGTCGAGGTCTCCCGGTTCCTCCTCCCCCTCTCTTCCTGGCTTCCGCTCCCCCTCCTGCTCCCCCGGTACAGCCTCCCCCCCCTGGTCCCGCCCCGTCAGGTGTGTCCCAGGGTACCCCTCCCCCCTCGGTAGCCCCTCAAGTGCAGCCTCCTTCCCCGCAGCCCTCCTCGCGGCCTGCTGCGGACCCTGTGGGAGCCGGTGCTCGTGGAGAGGGCTCTACAGGTGCTAGCTCTGGGGGTGCTGGAGTTGGAGCTGAGCCCGTGGTTGCAGGGGACTCTTTGAGGAAATTAGAATGAGAAAAAATGAACTATGAAACGAGTGAGTACAAGTACTAACCCTAATTGGGTTGTACCCCCTATGGGATACCCCACTATAGCCTACACAAATGTATAAGCTATATAATGTTCTGACACACCCCCATAGGCAAAGTGGGGGAGAACAAGGGGTCACAAGACCAGTCAAGCAAAGCAAAGCAAGCTCAGGGTGGATCACAAAGTCACCACGCAGTCCGAGCACAATGAAAAAGGCCACAAGGCCAGTTCACATGCAAGAGTACACACATATATATAAAGCTAGACAAGCAAGAGCAGGTATATATATATGTGACAGTACAAGCAAGGTCAAGAGGAGAGCAAGTGAGGCAAGACAGGCACAAGACCCAGCTGAGTGCAGAAGCGCTGATGATCACAAGGCGCAAGTGCCTTGGTGAACACATCAGCAGTGTTGGCCTCAGAGGCCACGTACGCAAGCCGCAACTATCCACGCTGCTGTAGCTCACGAGCAAGGAAGTAGCGGAGAGCAATGTGCTTTGTTCTGTGCTCCAGTCGCTGCTCTCGACACAAGGCCAGCATGGCCTTGTTGTCTACGTACAGGACTGGAGGAGAACGAGGCTGCTCTCCAAGGTCGGTGAGCAGGTAGGTGAGCCAGCGAAGCTCCTGTGCAGCCATGGCCCCGGCGTAGATCTCAGCCTCACAACTGGAGCCGAGAACAGAAGACGAGCGAGTAGCCCGCCACGAAACAGAGCCGGAACCAAGGCTTAAGGTGTAACCCTGTGACGACTGCTGCGTAGCCTGGTCGTCAGCTCAAGAAGCGTCCGCGTGCCCAGTAAGGACCACTGGACTCCGCCCTCCAAGCACTAGCCCCATGCCCGACGTACTGCACAAGTAGCGCAACACCCTCTTCGCTACAGCCATGTGCTCTGGTCGGTGTCTCCCAGGAGCAACATAGCGTGCGAGAATGCTAAGAGGGTATGCAAGGTCAGGTCGTGTGCAGGTCATCAGGTACATGAGGCAGCCAACAAGCTCTGGGTACGGGCCACTGGACTCTACGGACTCATCCGAAGGCAGAGCTGAGAGTGAGTGGCGAGTAGACAGAGGAGTGGCCTGAGGCGAGGAGTACGTGAAGCCGAAGCGCTGAAGGACCTGCTGCACCATGTGTGACTGAGTCAGGGTAATGGTGCGGCGTGCTCTATCCCGGGTGATCTGCAAGCCAAGGTAGCTGCGCAGTTCACCCAGGTCTGTGCACGTGTGTCTCTTCTGCAGCTCGGACTTCACGCAGGCGAGTCCAGCAGTGTCAGCTGTGGCAAAGACCAAGTCGTCGATGTACACGAGGATGTAGAACGGCGCCAGAGAGGTGTCGGTGTGCAGAAACAGCGACGGGTCGGCAGTAGAAGGAGCAAACCCAAGAGCCGCAAGCGTAGTCCTCAGTGTGTCGTGCCACTCACGTGGCGCCTGGCGAAGACCGTAGACTGGACGCCGGAGACTCCACTGGGTACCAGGAGGGAAAGACCCAATGAAGTCAGGTGGGCGGCGCAGCCAGATCTCCTCGTGCAGGCTGCCCTGCAAGAAAGCTGTGCTGAAGTCGAGAGAGTGCAGCTCGTAGTCACGGTGAGCAGCAACATGCAGCAGTACCCGAAGAGTGGTCATCTTCGGGGTGGGAGAGAAGGTCTGAAAGTAGTCAACTCCCTGCCGCTGACTGAAGCCACGAGCCACGTAACGCGCCTTGAAGACAGGCGGAGAACCCGGCGGCCGCTTCACCCTGAAGATCCACATGCCACTGACGATGTTCGCCCCAGGAGGGGGGACAGCGTCAACGTAGGTGCCTGTGGACTTCCAGGAAGCCATCTCTGCATCCATAGCTGCCTGCCACTGAGAGGAGTAGGGATCCTCTATCGCCTCCGCGTAAGAGCGCGGAGTCGAGATGTCAAGTGCATCCGGGTCTCCCTCAGGGGTAAGCAGTACGGACACGAGATGAGGTGAAGCAGCTGCCAGACACTGGAACTCCTCCTGCCTGTCCTCAAGGACGTCCGTGCCAAGAGCACACTCACCCCCGACGGACGGAGGACAGACAGACTCAGACTCAGCGACAAGACTAGCCGCGTAGTCTAAGCGACAGCGAGCAGCAAAGTCGACGAGCTCAGCAACTAGAGCAGACGCAGCAGTAGAATCAAAAGAAGGGTCAGTGACGACAGTAGCAAGGAGACGCGTGACAGTAGGACTTGCAGCACAAAGAGAGTCCGACTCCGGGTCGGGAAGAGCAGGAAGAGAGGACTCTGGAGGAGAAGGCAAAGGGGCACGCAGAGGAGCAGAGGACGGACGCAGAGACATCCGGTGCGTGCCAGGGACAGGAGGAGGACGCTGACGCGAACCGCGACCACTAGTGCGAGCAGCACGGACAGGCGACGCTGGGCGGGACGCAGGCTCACGACGCTCAGCAAGACCTCCAGTAGGACCAGTGTAGGGAGAAGGAGCAGGCAAAGGGGAGGAAGGCTGCAACTGTAACTGTGACAGGACAGGCTGTGGACACTCTAAGGGAGGAGGAGGACCAGTAGAAAGTGGAAGACCAAGAACCTGCTGCAGGAGTGGAACAAAGTACGATCGAGGCCGCGTGGCGACGCCAGAAGCAGCAAGGACAGCACCAGTACCCTCAGCAGGAGCACCCGCTCCAGCAGCACCTCCAGCGGCTCCAGAACCTCCACCTGCACCAGGAGCACCCCCAGCAGGACCGCCAGCGGTAGTCTCAGCGCCAACACCCTCAGCAGCACCAGCTCCAGTCGAACCCGCAGGCCCAGCAGCTCCAGTACACCCAGTACGAGCACCTCCGGGACCCGCGACCGCAGCACCCTCTGCAGCCTAGGAACCTCCAGCACCATTAGTACGGCGCCAGCGCCGGGCAAACCACTCGCGCAGCTCCTGTGGAGAGAGTGGCTCCCTGCGAGACGAAGCACCCGGAGAACCTCCAGGCGGAGCACCTCCACGCATAGCACCCCCAAGGGCAGCACCCCCCGGCTCAGCACCCCAAGACGCAGCACCCCCAGGCTCAACACCCCCAGACGCAGCACCCCCAAGCTCAGCACCCCCAGGCTCAGCACCCCCAGACGCAGCACCCCCAGGCTCAGCACCCCCAGACGCAGCACCCCCGGGCTCAGCACCCCCAGCAGCACCAGAGTCACCAGTGACCTCGACAGGCTCGACTGCGTCTACCTGGGACACACGTGAAGGGGCAGGACCCTGAGGGGGAAGGGGGTCTACCTAGGGGGGACCTGGTACAAGGAAGAGCGGGGGTGGGGGGAGGGACGGAATGCGGTAGGGGAAGAGGCGGTAGTAGGGGACCGACTCGTCAAACGTGACGTCCTGGGAGGACAGAACACGTCGAGAGGTGGGGTGGTAGAACTGCCACCCAGGCGCGTCAGGGGGGAACCCCAGGAAGACGCAAGGAGCAGCACGAGGGGACAGCTTGTCCGCAGACAAGTCGCGGAAAAACGCCAAAGATCCCTAGACACGAAACGCAGACGCATCGCCAACCTTCCCCGTCCATTGCAAGGTGGGGGAGGTCTCTGGCAAAGAGACCGGGGCTAAAGGTTGATCTGATGCGCTGCGTACTGAACCGCACACGGCCACAGAAAATGGGGGGCAGCCGCATGCATCATAGACGTACGAGCGACGTCCATGACCATGCCAATGCGGCGCTCAGCAATCCCATTTTGCTGCGGGGAGTCCGAAAGCGTGAAGGTCTGACGGATGCCTCGTGTGCGACAGTAGGCTCTCAGAAGGTCAGAGGAAAACTCTCCGCCTCTGTCCGAGTGCAGACGCAGAACAAGAAAGTCCGAGCCAAAGCTCTCCCTGAGCCGGAGACGAGCTGCGCGGATCCAGTCGATCAGCACCGCAGTGACATCACCCTTGCTGCGCAAGGGGAAGACTGCGGTGTAACGCGAGTAGTCTTCAACAACGAGCAGGAAGTAGCGCTCGTGACCCTGTCCACGGACGCGGGCTGGGCCCCACACGTCCATGTAAAGCGTCTGCAACGGGGCCTCTATCGGAGGAAACTGGGAGGAGTGAGGGGTAGCCCGCTGGCGCCCCTCGACACAGGGGACACAGGTAGGGCCAGGGCCCTGAGGAAGGGGAGGGAGGGACCGGGGGAGACCAGACACAAGAAGACGGGAGGCCATGCCTCTGAGCCGAAGAAGAGAGGGGTGACCAAGGCGGTGGTGCCAGAGGAGAGTCTCGTGAGACAGGAGACGACACGAACAAGGGGCAGACTCAGGACCAGACCTGGACACCGCAGCAAACACCTGACCCGACGCAGCTACCCTACCAGACTCAGCAACTGGAGGAGACGCAGTGGTCAGAGTGTACAGGCTCGACCCCGGCTGACGGGTGAACGTAGCCAGGTGTCGGCCTGTGCTAGCCTCTGTACAGTGTGTCACTCGCTGACGCGTAGGAGTGAACTGGTGGACACCCGCATCCTGTAGGTCAGCACCACTCACCAGGTTCGTCGAGAACGAGGGGAGGTAGAGACCAGACAGGGTGCCAGAGGGAGCCGCCGGACAAGGGAGGACTGTGGAGAAGCGAGACAGTACAGGACCCTCGGAGGGGTCAGCCAGAGACACCGCAACCGGCCGACTAAGCGGCGTGAGTGTGGTGTGGTCCCGAAAGTAGGAGCGAGAGGCCCCAAAGTCAAGGGTGAAGGTGAGGGAGGCTGAAGCCGGCGTAGTACCTGAGAGCGCAGACTCACCAGTACCTGAGGACGCAGACACACTTGCACCTAGAGCAGCAGTGTCGCAAGCACCTAGGGCAGCATCCGCACCAGTACCTAGAGCAGCAGACTCAATGCCCGGATCGGGCAGGAAACACCGGTAACAGTCACCCTCATCACTAATAGACACAGCATACATGGCAGAGAGAATAGCATCAAAGTCAAGATCAAAGATGGCAACACCCGCCCTAGACAGCTCGCCCCAGCGAGGGATCTCTGAGGCCTCCGGGAACTGGTGACGCCACGCGTCTGTCAGGCGGCCAAAGCAGCGCTGGGTGGGGTGCGCACCCCCACACTGCTCACCCGCACGGTCGACGGTGCGCAGAACGTAGGTGCACGGACCAAAACCCCCACCCCGCTGGCGTGCAGTGTACCACTCACGGAGCTACTGAGGGGATAGTGTCTCACGACCGCGCTGCTGCTGCTGGCGCGAGCCACCACCGGAGCCACTCCTCTGCGAAGACCCGCGACCAGCTCCACCGCCACCCCCACCGCCTCCACCGCCTCCGCTGCCTCCACTACTACTGCCGCCTCCACCGTCGCCTCCACTGCCGCCTCCTCGGCCACCTCCGCTCCCACCGCCACCGCCGCCGCCACCTCCGCCTCCACTGCCGCCACCGACCCCCCCACCCCCACCTCCACTCCCACCGCCACCCCCACTCCCCCCACCGCCTCCACCTCCACCTCCACCGCCCGCTCCTCCAGTTCCCTTGCCCCCCTTGCCCTTGCCAGGGCGGCGTCTCCCGCTAGGGGCAGACGCCGCACCGACCGACTCAAGACCAAGGAGGTCGGCCGCAGTAGCAGAGGCAACATAGGGCAGCAGGGGGGAGGGAGAACACCCCTCAAAGATGGGGGTGCGCGGGTCACCTCGAGAGGCTCCTACAGCGACTATGCTCTTCTCTATCGCGAGGAGGGCCTTCTCGAGGAGGTCTATAGTGAGTGTGGTGGGACAGACTGAGAGAAAGTGGTCCCTGACTACTCTAAGGGAGTCAGGGAGGCGAGTGACTAGGAAGTACAAAGTGATGTACATGGGGGGGGGGTTCGCGGCGCAGAAGTCAGCAGGAAGTGCAGTGCGGTAGCGAGTGTCACTAGTGCGGAGGTGCGTAATGAGGTCAGCTACGGTGGGAAAGGCAGCAAGGTCAGGGAAGAGGTACGGTTGCATGAGACGGCTCAGTGCAGCAGTGGCAGGGGAGGAGTAGCGCGCGACTACAGCGTCGTACAAGGTCTGAGCACTCTTGTACTGACTAAAGTGCGCACACTCGGAGGTAGGGAGGTGGCGACGCACAGCAAGACGTGCAGCAGCGTCGCGCGTGGCCCACTGGGAGCGAACAGTGGCGTCAGCATCAGCAGCAGGGTCAGGGTAAGCGCGAGAGGTAAGGTCAAAGAGAGAGAGGCCGTCTGCCCTATCGCACTGTAAGAACAGCTGCAGGTCGTCTACCCAGACCTCAAAGTCAATGGCCCGACCCTCAGCGTCAAAAGTGAGGACACTAGGGGTAGCCATGACGACAGATGACGAGCAGTGCAAACAGTAGGGTGAGGGCAGTGCAGGAGAAAAGGCGCCGTGCTCACCAGACTGGGCAGCTCGGGCGGTCCGGAAGGAGGGCAAAACTGCGGCTCAGCGGCTCGGCTGCTGGGCGGCTGGGCGGCTCGGCGGCTCGGTTGCAGGGCGGCTCGGCGGCTCGGCTGCTGGGCGGCTCGGCGGCTCGGCTGCAGGGCGGCTCGGGTGCTGGGCGGCTCGGCGGCAGGGTGGCTCGGCGACTCGGCGGCTCGGCGGCAGGGCGGCTCGGCTGCAGGGCGGCTCGGCGGCTCGGCTGCTGGGCGGCTCGGCGGCTGGGCGGCTCGGCGGCAGGGCGGCTCGGCTGCTGGGCGGCTCGGCTGCTGGGCGGCTCTGGTTCAGGGTGGCGAGGTGGCCGGGCGGCTCGGCGGCGCTGGTTCAGGGCGGCGCAGCGGTCGTAGGTAGGGCAGCGGGTGAGCCGCAAGTAGGGCGGCGAGTGGGCCGCAGGTAGGGCGGCGGGTGGGCCACAAGTAGGGTGGCGGGTGGGCCGCAAGCAGGGCGGCGGGTGGCCCGCAGGTAGGGCGGCGGGTGGGCCGCAGGTAGGGCGGCGGGTGGGCCGTAGGTAGGACGGCGGGTAGGCCGTAAGTACGGCGGCGGTAGGGCCGCAGGTAGGGCGGCGGTAGGGCCGCAGGTAGGGCGGCGGTAGGGCCGTAGGTAGGGCGGCGGGAAAGCCGCAGGTAGGGCGGCGGGAAGGCTGCAGGTAGGGCGGCGGGAAGGCCGCAGGTAGGGCGGCGGTAGGGCCGAAGGTAGGGCGGCGGTACGGCCGCAGGTAGGGCGGTGAGTAGGGCCGCAGGTGAGGGTGGCACGCGACGCCGGTAGGGAGGCGCCGGGCCGTGCGGCGACGGGCCGGGACAGGCGGCGTGGGGCCGGGACGGGCGGCGCGAGGGTGGCGTCGCGCCGGGAAGGGCGGCGTGAGCCGCAGCGAAGGGGCGGCGCGAGCCGCAGCAAAGGGCGGCGGGGCCGCAGATAGGGCGTGGGGAGGCCGCTAGGGCTGCTCGACGACGTAAGAGCCCAGAGCGCGACTCGGGCTGAGCGCGCTTCGGGCAGGAAAAAAAATATCGATGTGGTGGGCCCCAGGCACAGTTCCCACGAGGGAACCTGCTCGATACCATGAGGAAATTAGAACGAGAAAAAATGAACTATGAAATGAGTGAGTACAAGTACTAACCCTAATTGGGTTGTACCCCCTATGGGATACCCCACTATAGCCTACACAAATGTATAAGCTATCTAATGTTCTGACACTCTTGTCTTCCGGGAGCTGGTGCTGGCCCTGCTGACTTTGGGGGTGCTACGTCTGGGGGTGCGGGTGCACCCTCTTCGGGTCCTGGTGAGCCTGGTTATGTTGCTGTTGGTGGTGCTGACTCTGGGGGTTGTGCGCCGGGTGCTTTGGAGGGCGGTCCCGGGGCTGACGCAGCCCCGGAGACTACTCCTCCCCCCCACCCGTACCCGACCCGGCACCAAGCTCGTGTTCGCCGTGCCCGTGAGAAGCAGCTGGAGTTGGAGAGAGAGGAGAGAGAGTTGCAGCGGCTGGAGGAGCAGCAGCAGCAGCAGCAGGAGCAGCTGCAGCACCCCCAGCTGGAGCCGCCGCAGCAGCAGGAGGCGCAGGTCCTGGAGCCGCTACAGCAGCAGGAAGAGCAGCAGCAGCCGCCGCCTCCTCCTCCTGTCTCCGGTCTTCGGGCCCTCGGTCTCCCCTCCCGCTCTCCTTCCTCCTCCCCCTCTCCTCCCGTCTCGGGTCCTCCGCTTCCCCCTCCTGACCCCTCTCCAGCTGTTTTCCCTCGTTCTCATTCTTCGTTGTCCCCTCCTCCTTCTCAGACTTGGGCCTCTCGTCGCTCCCCTCGTGCTCGTCCCTCGTCCCCTGTTCCCTTCACTGACCTTCGTACTGCCTTACTTCGTTCTAGTCCGCCTCGTCCGTCTTCGTCTGTGCTTCCGTCTCCTCCTAAGTCGGCCCTCAATGCTTCGCTTTCTACTCCTGTCACTGACTACTACCGCACGTACCGTCCTGTTCGCTCTCGTGTTCTCACCTCTCTTGTTACCCACCCTCGTGCCTCTGTGTCCTCTGTCTCCGCTCTTACTGCCGCGGTCACTGAGTTTGCCTCTACTCGCCGCCTTGACTTCGCCACCAGTCTTGTGGCTGCTCCTCCTTCCAGTCCTCTGGCCGTCGGGGGTGTGTCTGCCCTTGGCTATGACGCCCTAGAGGACAGGCAGTTTGAGCTAGAGTTCCTGGCAGCCGCTTCCCCTCATCTCTGTGCCATGCTGCTCGCCCCTGAAAGAGACCCCGACGCCCTTGACATACCGACTCCTCGCACTTACGCTGAGGCAGTGTTAGGGCCTTGGGCCTCTCAGTGGAGAGCTGCCATGGACGCAAAGATGGCCTCCTACAGATCCACAGGCACCTACGTCCACAAGGTTCCCCCCCCTGGGGCGAACGTAGTCGATGGCATGTGGATCTACAGGGTGAAGCGGCCACCGGGATCTCCTTCGGTCTTCAAGGCGCGCTACGTGGCTAGAGGTTTCAGTCAGCGCGAGGGAGTTGACTTCTTTCAGACCTTCGCGAGAACCCCGAAGATGACCACTCTTCGGGTGTTACTGCACATAGCGGCACAGAGAAACTACGAGTTACACTCTCTCGACTTCTCCACTGCGTTTCTTCAGGGTAGCCTACACGAGGAGGTCTGGCTGCGTCGTCCCTCTGCCTTCCCTGGCATTTTCCCTCCTGGAACCCAGTGGAGGCTAAGGCGACCGGTCTATGGTCTCCGTCAGGCTCCTCGTGAGTGGCACGACTCCCTTCGTTCTACTCTCGATGACCTTGGTTGTCAGCCGTCGTCTGCCGACCCGTCGCTGTTCGTTCGTCGTGGCTCCACACTGTTCTTTGTTCTAGTCTACGTCGACGACCTGGTTTTCGCCACTGCTGACAGGGTTGCCTTGGCAGACGTGAAGTCTGAACTGCAGAAGATGTCAGAACATATAGCTTACTTATTTCTGTAGGCTATAGTGGGGTATCCCATAGGGGGTACAACCCAATTAGGGTTTCCTATTTGTACCCACTTCTTTTTCATAGTCATTCACTTCTCGTTCGTACTTTCTCATGGAATCAGAGCAGGTCCCTTCCTAGGGCCTGTTCCTAGGGCCCACCGAAGCGCGCCCCGAGGCGCGCATTTTTTTTTAGCGACCCTCCGAGTCGCCCCTCCCGTCGTGCTCCCGCTTAGGCCCCTCGTCGGCCTCCCGCTTAGGCCCCTCGTCGGCCCCCCGCTTAGGCCCCTCGTCGGCCCCGCTTAGGCCCCTCGTCGGCCCCGCTTAGGCCCCTCGTCGGCCCCTGCTTAGGCCCCTCGTCGGCCCCGCGTACCCCTCGTCGGCCCCGCGTAGGCCCCGCGTACCCCTCGTCGGCCCCGCGTACCCCTCGTCGGCCCCGCGTAGGCCCCGCGTACCCCTCGTCGGCCCCACGTAGGCCCCGCGTAGGCCCCGCGTACCCCTCGTCGGCCCCGCGTAGGCCCCGCGTACCCCTCGTCGGCCCCGCGTACCCCTCGTCGACCCCGCGTACACCTCGTCGGCCCCGCGTACACCTCGTCGGCCCCGCGTACACCTCGTCGGCCCCGCGTACCCCTCGTCGACCCCGCGTACACCTCGTCGACCCCGCGTACACCTCGTCGGCCCCGCGTACACCTCGTCGGCCCCGCGTACACCTCGTCGGCCCCGCGTACACCTCGTCGGCCCCGCGTACACCTCGTCGGCCCCGCGTAGGCCCCGCCCAGGCCCCGTCTCGGCCCCGTGTCGGCCCCGCGTAGGCTCCGTCGGCCCCGCTTAGGCCCCTCTTCGGCCCCGCGTCGGCCCCACCTACGCCCTGTCGGCCCCGCGCTGGCCCCGCTTAGGCCCGCCACCGGCCCCTGCTACAGCCCGCCGCGTCGGCCCCGCCTACAGCCCGCCGGCCCGCCTAGGCCCCACTTCGGCCCCTCGTCGGCCCCACTACAGCCCGCACCGGCCCCTGCTATAGCCCGCCACCGGCCCTGCTACAGCCGCCACCGGCCCCTACTACAGCCCGCCGCCGGCCCTGCTACAGCCCGCCACCGGCCCTGCTACAGCCGCCACCGGCCCCTGCTACAGCCCGCCACCGGCCCTGCTACAGCCCGCCACCGGCCCTGCTACAGCCGCCGCCGGCCCTGCTGCAGCCCGCCACCGGCCCTGCTACAGCCCGCCACCGGCCCTGCTACAGCCCACCACCGGCCCTGCTGCAGCCCGCCGTACTGCACGTGAGCAGCCCCAGCAGCCCGCGCCGCCCGTCAGCCCCTACGCCACCCGAGCCGCGCGAGCCGCCCGAGCCGCCCGAGCCGCCCGAGCCGCCTGAGCCACGCGAGCCACCTGAGGAGCCGTGCTGCTGTCCCTGAGCTGTGTTCCTCTGCTGCTGACCTACCCGACTCTTCCAGCCCGGTGAGACTTTCAGCTGCTGCCATGGCCACCCCCAATGTTCTTACTTTTGACGCTGAGGGGAGGGCCATTGACTTTGCCGTCTGGATTGAAGACCTGCAGCTGTACTTACTGTGTGATGCGATAGATGAGGTCTCTCTCTTTGACTTTGTCTCTGGAGTTGTCCCTGCCCCGCCTGCTGATGCTGACTCTGCCGTTCGCTCCAAGTGGGCGACCCGCGATGCTGCTGCACGTCTTGCTGTGCGTCGCCACCTCCCTTCCTCTGAGCGTGCCCACTTTAGTCAGTGCAAGACCGCTCAGGCCTTGTACGACGCTGTAGTTGCACGCTACTCCTCTCCTTCCTCCGCTACCCTTAGCCGCCTCATGCTACCGTTTCTCTTCCCTGACCTCGCTTCCTTTCCCACTGTCGCTGACCTCGTTACCCACCTCCGCACTAGTGACGCTCGCTACCGCGCTGCCCTTCCTGCTGAGTTCCGCGCCGCAAACCCTCCTCCCATGTATATCACTCTCTACTTTCTCGTCACCCGTCTTCCTGAGTCCCTTCGTGTCTTTAGGGACCAGTTTCTCGCTGTCTGTCCCACCACCCTCACTGTCGACCTCCTTGAGGAGTCCCTGCTAGCGGCTGAGAAGAGTATAGTCGCTGTAGGGGCCTCTAGGGGTGACCCTCGCACCCCCATCTTTGAGGGGTGTTCTCCTTCCCCCCTGCTGCCCTCTGTCGCCTCTGCTGCTACGGCCGACCTCGCTGGTTTTGAGTCGGTCGGTGCGGCGTCTGCCCCCAGCGGCAGACGCCGCTCTGGCAAGGGCAAGGGGGGCAAGGGAGCGGGTGGATCTAGAGGAGGCAGTGGCGGAGGAGGTGGGGGTGGCGGGGGGAGTGGGGGTGGCGGTGGAGGTGGTGGCGGGAGTGGGGGTACCGGTGGAGGAGGTGGAGGCGGAGGTGGCGGCGGAGGCGGCAGCGGAGGAGGCGGGGGCGAGGGTACCGGTGGGGGCGGTGGCGGTGGAGACGGGGGTGGCGGTGGAGGTGGGAGTGGCGGTGGAGGCGGGAGTGGCGGTGGCGGCGGGGGTCGGAGTGGCTCGTCCCAGCGGAGCAGCTCTGGGGGTGGTCAGCGCCAGCAGCAGCAGCAGCAGCAGCAGCGGTCTCGCACCGTCCCCGCCCCTCAGCAGCTCCGTGAGTGGTACTTGCAGCGTCAGCGTGGTGGTGCGTTTGGTCCCTGCCCCTACGTTCTTCGCTCCGGCGACCGTGCGGGGGAGAGGTGTGGAGGCACCCACACAGCGCGCCGCTGCTTTGGCCGCCTGACCGACGCCTGGCGTCAGCAGTTTCCGGAGGCCGCTGAGATCCCCCGCTGGGGGGAACTGTCTAGGGCTGGTGTAGCCATTTATGATCTTGACTTTGATGCTATTCTCTCTGCTATGTATGCTATGACTGGTAGTGATGAGGATGACTGTTACCGGTGTTTCCCGCCCGACCCGGGCATTGGTACTGCCGCGTCAGGTACTAGTGAGGCTGCTGCTCTAGGTGCCAGTGCGTCTGTGCTCTCAGGTGCTGGTGAGTCTGCCCTCTCAGGTACTGTGTCGGCTTCGGCCTCTCACACCTTCACCCTTGACTCTGGAGCGTCTCGCTCCTTCTTTCGGGACCGCACCACCCTCACGCCACTGAGTCGGCCGGTTGCGGTGTCCCTGGCTGACCCCTCTGGGGGGCCTGTCCTGTCTCGCTTCTCCACTGTCCTCCCGTGTCCGGCGGCCCCCTCTGGCACCCTGACTGGTCTCTACCTCCCCTCGTTCTCGACGAACTTGGTGAGTGGTGCTGACCTCCAGGATGCGGGTGTCCACCAGTTCACCCCTGCTCGTCAGCGGGTGACTCACTGCACTGAGGCGGATACAGGTCGCCACCTGGCTACGTTCACACGTCGGCCAGGGTCGAGCCTGTACACACTGACCACTGCTTCTCCTCCAGGTACTACGTCTGGTAGGGTCCCTTCGTCTGGTCAGGTGTTTGCTGCAGCGTCCAGGTCCGGTCCTGAGTCAGCCCCCTGCTCGTGTCGTCGTCTGTCTCACGAGACCCTCCTCTGGCACCACCGCCTTGGCCACCCCTCTCTGCTTCGGCTCAGAGGCATGGCCTCGCGAGTCCTTGTGTCTGGTCTTCCCCGGTCCCTACCTCCCTTTCCTCCGGGCCCTGGCCCTGCCTGTGTCCCCTGTGTCGAGGGGCGCCAGCGTGCTGCCCCTCACTCCTCCCAGTTTCCTCCGACAGAGGCCCCGTTGCAGACGCTTCACATGGACGTGTGGGGCCCAGCCCGCGTCTGTGGACAGGGTCAGGAGCGCTACTTCCTGCTGGTGGTTGACGACTACTCGCGTTACACCACAGTCTTCCCCTTGCGCAGCAAGGGTGAGGTCACTGAGGTGTTGATCGTTTGGATCCGCGCAGCTCGTCTCCAGCTTCGGAGGAGCTTTGGCTCTGACTTTCCTGTTTTGCGTCTGCACTCGGACAGAGGCGGAGAGTTCTCCTCTGGCCTCCTGAGTGCCTACTGTCGTGCGCGAGGCATTCGTCAGACCTTCACGCTTCCGGACTCACCACAGCAGAATGGGATTGCTGAGCGCCGCATTGGCATGGTCATGGACGTCGCTCGTACGTCCATGATGCATGCGGCTGCCCCCCATTTTCTGTGGCCGTTTGCCGTCAGGTACGCCGCGCATCAGATCAACCTTCACCCCCGGGTCTCTCGACCCGCGATGTCCCCAGTCTTGATGTGGACGGGGAAGGTTGGCGATGCGTCGGCGTTCCGGGTCTGGGGATCTCGGGCGTTTGTCCGCGACTTGTCTGCGGACAAGCTGTCCCCTCGCGCTGCTCCCTGCGTCTTCCTGGGGTTCCCCCCCGACGCCCCTGGGTGGCAGTTCTACCACCCCACCTCTCGACGTGTTCTGTCCTCCCAGGACGTCACGTTCGACGAGTCGGTACCCTACTACCGCCTCTTCCCCTACCGCACTCCGTCCCTCCCCCCACCCCCGCTCTTCTTGGTCCCAGGCCCCCCCCCGGTAGTCCCCCTCCCCCCTCAGGGTCCTGCCCCTTCAGGTGTGTCCCAGGTAGACGCGGTCGAGCCTGTCGAGGTCACTGGGGACTCTGGTGCTGCTGGGGGTGCTGAGCCTGGGGGTGCTGAGCCTGGGGGTGCTGAGCCTGGGGGTGCTGAGCCTGGGGGTGCTGTGCCTGGGGGTGCTGAGCCTGGGGGTGCTGAGCCTGGGGGTACTGAGCCTGGGGGTGCTGAGCCTGGGGGTGCTTCGTCTCGCCGGGAGCCACTCTCCCCACCGGAGCTGCGTGAGTGGTTTGCCAGGCGCTGGAGGCGTGCTGCTGGTGCTGGTGGTTCTTCGGCTGCAGAGGGTACTGCTGTCGCGCGTCCCGACGGTGCTCGTCCTTTGGGTGTTGGAGCTGCTGGGTCTGAGAGTTCTCCTGGAGCTGGTACTGCTGAGGGTGTTGTCGCTGAGCCTGCCGCTGGCGGTCCGCCTGCGGGTACTCCTGGTGCTGCTTCTGGGGCCTCTGGTGGTGCTGCTGGAGGTGCTGCTGGAGTGGGTGCTCCGGCCGGGGCTGCTGGCGCTGTTCCAGCTGTTTCTAGCGTCGCCGCGCGGCCCCGACCTTACTTTGTTCCGCTCCTTCAGCAGGTTCTTGGTCTTACACCTTCTCCTCCTCCCGTAGAGGGTCCGCAGCCTGTCCAGTCACAGCCACAGCTACAGCCTGCCTCCCCTTTGCCTGCTCCTTCTCCCTACGCTGGTCCGACTGGAGGTCTTACTGAGCGTCGTGAGCCTGCGTCTCGTCCTGCGTCGCCTGTTCGTCCTGCGCGCGCTAGTGGTCGCGGTTCGCGTCAGCGTCCTCCTCCTGTCCCTGGCACGCACCGGATGTCGCTGCGTCCGTCCACTGCTCCTCTGCGTGCCCCTTTGCCTTCTCCTCCTGCTTCCTCTCTTCCTGCTCTTGCCGACCCGGAGTCGGACTCTCTTCGTGCTGCCAGTCCTACTGTCACGCGTCTCCTTGCTACTGCTGTCACTGACCCTTCCTTCGAGTCGTCTGCTGCGTCTGCCCTTGTCACTGAGCTTGTCGACTTTGCTGCGCGCTGTCGTCTCGACTACGCTGCTCGTCTTGTCTCTGAGTCTGAGTCCGCCTGTCCTCCGTCCGTCGGGGGTGAGTGTGCCCTTGGCACGGACGTCCTTGAGGACAGGCAGGAGGAGTTCCAGTGTCTGGCTGCCGCTTCACCTCGTCTCGCGTCTGTACTGCTAGCCCCTGAGGGAGACCCGGATGCACCAGACATCCCGACTCCGCGCTCTTACGCGGAGGCGATAGAGGGTCCCTACTCCTCTCAGTGGCAGGCAGCTATGGATGCAGAGATGGCTTCCTGGAAGTCCACAGGCACCTACGTTGACGCTGTACCCCCTCCTGGGGCGAACATCGTCAGTGGCATGTGGATTTTCAGGGTGAAGCGGCCGCCGGGTTCTCCGCCTGTCTTCAAGGCGCGCTACGTGGCTCGTGGCTTCAGTCAGCGGCAGGGGGTTGACTACTTCCAGACCTTCTCCCCCACCCCGAAGATGACCACTCTTCGGGTTCTGCTGCACGTTGCTGCTCACCGTGACTATGAGCTGCACTCTCTCGACTTCAGCACAGCTTTCTTGCAGGGCAGCCTGCACGAGGAGATCTGGCTGCGCCGCCCACCTGGCTTCACTGGGTCTTTCCCTCCTGGTACCCAGTGGAGTCTCCGGCGTCCAGTCTACGGTCTCCGCCAGGCGCCACGTGAGTGGCACGACACACTGAGGACTACGCTCGCGGCACTTGGGTTTGCTCCTTCTACTGCCGACCCGTCGCTGTTTCTGCGCACCGACACCTCTCTGCCGCCGTTCTACATCCTCGTGTACGTCGACGACTTGGTCTTTGCCACAGCTGACACTGCTGGACTCGCCTACGTGAAGTCTGAGCTGCAGAAGAGACACACGTGCACTGACCTGGGTGAACTGCGCAGCTACCTTGGCTTGCAGATCACCCGGGATAGAGCACGCCGCACCATTACCCTGACTCAGTCACACATGGTGCAGCAGGTCCTTCAGCGCTTCGGCTTCACGTACTCCTCGCCTCAGGCCACTCCTCTGCCTACTCGCCACTCACTCTCAGCTCTGCCTTCGGATGAGTCCGTAGAGTCGAGTGGCCCGTTTGCAGAGCTTGTTGGCTGCCTCATGTACTTGATGACCTGCACACGACCTGACCTCGCATACCCTCTTAGCATTCTCGCACGCTTTGTTGCTCCTGGGAGACACCGACCAGAGCACATGGCTGCAGCAAAGAGGGTGTTGCGCTACTTGTGCAGTACGTCGGGCATGGGGCTAGTGCTTGGAGGGCGCAGTCCAGTGGTCCTCACTGGGCACGCAGACGCTTCTTGGGCTGACGACCAGGCTACGCAGCGGTCGTCACAGGGTTACTCCTTCAGCCTTGGTTCCGGCTCTGTCTCGTGGCGGGCTACCCGCTCGTCTTCTGTTCTCGGCTCCAGTTGTGAGGCTGAGATCTACGCTGGGGCTATGGCTGCACAGGAGTTACGCTGGCTCACCTACCTGCTGACCGACCTTGGAGAGCAGCCTCGTTCTCCTCCAGTCCTGTACGTAGACAACAAGGCCATGCTGGCCTTGTGTCGAGAGCAGCGACTGGAGCACAGAACGAAGCACATTGCTCTCCGCTACTTTCTTGCTCGTGAGCTACAGCAGCGTGGACAGTTGCGACTTGCGTACGTGGCCTCTGAGGCCAACACTGCTGATGTCTTCACCAAGGCACTTGCGCCTTGTGATCATCAGCGTTGTTGCACGCAGTTGGGTCTTGTGCCTGTCTTGCCTCACTTGCTCTGCTCTTGACCTTGCTTGTACCTTCACCTATATATACTCTTGCTCTTGCTTGCTTGACTCTTGTATATCTCTATATATGATCTTGCATGTGAACTGGCCTTCTGGCCTTTGAACTTGTGCTCGGAATGCGTGGTGACTTTGTGATCCACCCTGAGCTTTGCTTTGCTTTGCTTGACTGGTCTTGTGACCCCTTGTTCTCCCCCACTTTGCCTATGGGGGTGTGTCAGAACATATAGCTTACTTATTTCTGTAGGCTATAGTGGGGTATCCCATAGGGGGTACAACCCAATTAGGGTTTCCTATTTGTACCCACTTCTTTTTCATAGTCATTCACTTCTCGTTCGTACTTTCTCAGAAGAGACACACGTGCACTGACCTTGGTGAGCTGCGTCACTACCTTGGCCTGCAGATCACCAGGGACAGAGCTGCTCGCACCATTACACTCTCACAGTCACACATGGTGCAGCAGGTCCTTCAGTGGTTCGAGCGTCAGCACTCCACAGTACAGCGCACACCTCTTGCTGTTGACCACAAACTCACTGGACCCTCTCCTGACGAGCCATTTGAGTCCAGTGGTCCCTACGCAGAGGTAGTGAGCTGCCTCATGTACCTGATGACTTGTACTCGCCCGGACCTCGCCTTCCCTCTCAGCGTCCTTGCCCGCTTTGTTGCGCCAGGGAGGCACCGTCCTGTTCACTGGATGGCAACTGTGAGGGTGGCGAAGTACCTAGCAACGACATCAGGCGTGGGGCTAGTTCTTGGAGGGCAGCAGCCTGTCGTACTTACTGGTCACTGTGACTCTTCTTACGCTGACGACACTGAGACTCACAGGTCTACTCAGGGGTACTGTTTCAGCTTGGGTTCTGGAGCTGCTTCCTAGCGGTCCACGCACTCCTCTTCGGTCTCGACCTCTACAGCTGAGGCTGAGATCTACGCTGGTGCCATGGCGGCACAGGAGCTGCGTTGGTTGACGTTTTTGCTCGCTGACCTTGGTGAGCGGCCGAGCTCTGCACCGACCTTGTTCACTGACAACAAGGTGTTGATTCTCCTTTGTCGTGAGCCGAGACTGGAGAGCAGAGTGAAGCACATTCACGTCAGGTACTTCCTTCTGCGAGAGTTGCAGAGACGTGGACAGGCTCGCTTCGAGTTTGTGGAGTCCGAGGCCAACACTGCAGACATCTTCACCAAGGCGCTTCCGCCTTGTGACCACCAGAGGTGTTGTGTGCAGTTAGGCCTTGTTGACACAGGTTCTAGTCATGTATAGGCTTGAGTTTTCTGTTTACTTTGCTTGTACTCTTGCTATACACACTTGTGAACTTTTGGACTGGTCTTGTGGCCACTGTTGCTTGTGCTCAGAGTGTGTGGTGACGTTGTGATCCACCTTGAGCTTTTTATCTTTGTGACTGGTCTTGTGACCGTACACTTTTGGTTTTGCTAGACACCCCTCACTTAGGCTATGGGGGTGTGTCAAATATTGTAGCCTATAGTGAGGTTTATCTTAGGGGGTACAGAAGTTAGGGTTTGTCATATGTACCCCAACTCACATCAATGACATCATCACTTCCTTTCTTGACACGCTGGCCTAAGTCCGCTAAAGAATTAGTGGGGTCCAGGGCCCTAGATATCAGACTTTGGAGTCTGATTCAGAGTCCATTCAAACTTTTTTTTTGTACCTAGTCTGAACTCAAAGAATTTTTTTATGCACCCTGTCTGATTTTTCAGAGTTTTTTTAACTGACTTGTCTGAAATTTCAGAGTAGTCATAGTAGTGTAGGCTGAGCCTCAAACTTGTATCGGGGGTCCACTCTGAAACCGGTTATACAGGGGTTTCCGCCGACTGAATGAAAGGTTATCGGAACGAAACTTCCTCGAAACTTTTTTTCGATACACCCACGTGTGTATGGGCCAGCACTAACGATTTCCTCCGGATAAAACTGCTCGAGTAGTGGTACAAGGATACACTACTTTGTCGACGCTATCTCGAGTGTCGAATTCATTGGGGGCTTATAATAGCCCTTAAATTGTGAAACTAGATAGCCAATCGCACATGGCCAAAACGATTTTAGCGAATCGCACATGGGGAAAAGCGAATTGGTGCAATCGAAAGCAGTGTCACATATGAGTCTCGTACTTCAGCAGAACCGCACATCATTTCCCCTTCCCAAACCGAGTCAAAATTTTGAATCTGCAACTTTAGGAGAGAATATTCCGCGCACATAGGGTGTACACAGTTGAAAACTCTTGCTGCAGCCAGCGCGCCCAGCACAGAAAAGTTCCGAGCGATACCATGCCTGCTGCCAGGTCAGCTGATTGGGAGCTTGCCACACTTGGCACTTGCACGAGGCCATTGTCTGATGCCCACACCTCGACTCGACCTTGACTGCTCAGTGATCCTAACTCTTCACAAATGACCAATCAGAGTGCCCCATTTCTGGCCGCACAATTGCGTTGGTATGCTGTAATCAGCTTCAATGCTATTATAGCTATGCTGTTATGAAACTGCATGAACATCTTAAAATTTGAAGTAACTTTGACAGTTCAGACAAAAGAAGTTGTGCTTGTCTGAATTTTCAGACTAAAAAAAAAAGGTAACTCTGACAGCCAGACTAGGAAGAGGGGTGTACTCTGAGGCGTCAGACTACCTCAAAACGAATCTAGGGGCTTGGTGGGGTCGACTAAGTCGAGGATGAAACGCGGCGGAAGACTTTGGCGAAAGAACTATTGGCGAAATAGGCGAAGAAGTTACTGAGTAATTGAAGAAGAGTTGAATGAGAATTGGTTGATATTGGTGGATACAAGCAAGGATGATATAGCATGCAAGGTCGAATGTCGGAAATTACTTCGTGGGACTAGAAAGTAAAAGCAAGAAAGATAGAGTGCCACGTGGCACTAGGCAATCTTAAAAGATAAGGATAAGGATGGGGTTGGGAGTACTGTTAAAAGGGAACAGTAAACACCCCTCTAACAGCTAGACTGTGGTGAATACAGATGGCCCTCGCCTTGATTGTGTGGTATGGTGAATACAGATGGTCCTCGCCCAGATGCAGCCTGCTAGACATCAGGACGCGATACCTCTTTCGATTTTGCACGATCGATCGTGCAAAAACCGAAAGAGGTGACGCGTCCTTAGGAGCGCACAATCATCGCGTCACAAAGGTCGCATCTCAGCAGCTTCAAGGAATCGCGTTAATACCGTAGCATGCACCGATACGTTGATAATCTAAGAGCAGGCTGCGTTGTGTATTGTGTATTGCTATAAGGAACAAGAATACTGTTTCACTCACGATTCCTCGAAATTGTCAAGATGCGACCTGAGTGACGCAACAGTTCCGCACTGCTGACGCGGAGCAGGCTGCATCTGATAGCGCCAACATTCAAGGCGAGGGCCGGTCTAGTCTAGTTGCGCGTCGTCTTTTCCCTGTTCTTAGCTCCTCCTTATTTCCTTCTCTCTTGCGTGGAAGGTCTCCTTTGTCTGCTTCGACTACCGTTACATTAGACATGGTAACCAACGCGAACGGACCGCGCTTTTGCACTATGCTGCCGCGCATTTCAAATAGCTTAGATGGGCAGACTATCAGCAGTAGTTACTTCACCTGCTCTCCGCATATTCATCCATTTCTAGAACCGACTCTCACTCGCCAGAACATATCGCACTGTATTATTCTTCTCTCACTCGCTGCGCTAATCTTCGCAAATGATGTCGCACGTACCGGAGACCATGGCGGCGTGGCAGTACTTCAAGCACGGCGGCGGGGCTGATGCTCTCTCGGTGCGTTAACTCTGCTTGAGTCACCCGAGGGGTTGTTGGTTGTAGCAGTCGCACGTATGCCCTTTCTCTGCACCGCCATGCGCTTCCGCATGGAAAGCGGTGCTTGCTTCAAACGCCCGCCGTAGCCTTCACTTTGCTGGCGGCGTCGTTCCGCCGCGACGCAATATCGGTCGAAATACATAATTGTTGAAGCGTGACCGAGGATTGGTTGTACTCACTTCCGACGTTCCGCGTTTGCGCAAGCTCAGAGCTTTGCTATCATCTGCTTGCTGTTACTCTTCCCTCATCCCGCGCCCTCCTACTTCACCAGTTGAATGAAAACGTCCCAGTGCCCACGCCATGCAAGGGCGAGGTCCTGGTTCGCGTGCGCGCGGCGAGCATCAACCCGGGCGACTGGAAGCTGCAATCTGGGCTCATCCCCTTCCTCCCGCGCCGCTTCCCCGCCACCGCTGGTGAGAAAGCGTGGACGCGTTTGCTTGTGCGTTGTGCAAAAACGGAGGCTTTAAGGGACATGGTAGATGGTTGGAGGCCGACTGGAAGGTGCCTCACTGGGCTCATTCATTCCTGCAACTGCAATTCGCCTCCGAGGCGAACTCTGCTGGCGTGCGCTGGGAAACAGCCGGTGGTTAGCTGGGCGATATCGTTTCCCCGAGCTGCCCTCTGTTTCCGAGCTGCCAATGATCACCCGCAGTTACCCAAATTTCGGTTCGTGGTGTCACGGAACAGTTTGCGGGCTGCGACCACCGGCTTGCCGCTTGTCGGCCCTACTTCTCAAACAATTTGTTTGTGTTTTGGATTCTGCTGTCTCATCCCACCATGCAGGCTTCGACCTTTCCGGCAATGTGGTGGCACTGGGGCCTGGTGTTACCAAGTACACCGTTGGCGAGGCAGTATTTGGAAGGGCACCGTTCTTTGTACGTTTGTTGGAGTCAATTTCGCTTTCCTTTTGCCCACTGCGCGGCTCCACCTCTCTTCACCACTCTGAATCGCATTCCTCACTCTTAGCATGCGAGGGCTCCTGGTTCCGACAGCCTATAGTTTGATTTGAGCCACATTCACATTCATACTCGTGCTCAAATTCTCGTGTGGTATTCCTATACCCAACTACCCTACAGCCTCCCGCCACGGCTCGTTTCAACCATTCACCCTCTATGCCTTCTCCCATCTTCTCTCCTAACCCTCGTTTATTCTCTCAAAAAATGGGGGCTTTGGCGCAGTACGCAGTGCTGGACCTTCAAGGCAGCGCACGCAAGCCCTTCTCCCTCACTTTCCCCGTACCTCTTGTCTATTCCTGTTGCTGTTCTCTCAGAAAATGGGGGCTTTGGCAGAGTACGCAGTGCTGGACCTTCAAGGCAGCGCACGCAAGCCCTCCTCCCTTACCTTCGAGACCGCTGCTGCTCTTCCAATCGCCAGTCTCACTGCTCTGCAAGCTGTGAGGGACTATGCCGGCCTGCCTCTCCCTGCTCCCAAACTGAGTGGGGAGGGGACTGGTGACAGCAGTGGTAATAAGGCTGAGAGTACCAGCAACAGTACTAGCAGCAATGGGTGCAGCAGTGGGAGCAGTGCGCGGGTGCTGGTGGCGAATGCGTCAGGGGGAGTGGGGCATCTGGCAGTGCAGCTGGCTAAGGCAGCAGGGGCACACGTGACTGCCACTGTCGGCACTCGCAACCTCGCCTTTGCACGGACCGTGCTTGGAGCAGACGAGGTGTTTGATTACAACTCCGCTGCAGGGAAACAGCTCTTCCCTTCCCCACCCCCGTCCCCTTCGCCTGTTATCAGCCTTTCCAAGCCTCATGCCGCCCAGGTTGCTTCGTCTGCGGAACCTCCTAGCAGTGGGCTGTATGATGTGGTGATTGATTGCTCTCCCAACAGCCTGGCCGTTTCTGCTGTTGACCGGGTTCTCCGTCCCGAAGGGAAGTGGGTGCATGTGATTCCCCCGTTCTCAGTGTTCGCTTTGGGGCTTTGGCGCCGGTTCGCAGGTCGTCCGAAGAAGATTTATAATGTTATGATGGAGAACAGGGGGTCTGATCTGGAGGTGGTGGGGAGGATGGTGGAGGAGGGGAAGGTGAAGGTGGTGATAGAGGGTAGTGTGCCGTTTGAAGAGGCGAGAGAGGCTTGGAGGAAGAGCATGGATGGGCATGTCACAGGGAAGTTGGTGGTTAGGATGGAGTAAAAAGGGTCAGAGTATCATGTTTGTTATTGAAATTAATCGCATGGATGTATTCATGAGTACTTATTATTATAAATTTCCATTGAAGTGTATCAGATGTGGACTTGTTTCTGCTTACAATATGACCATCGCCCAATCACTCTCATTTGTCCTTATCGAATTTGAGTACAGAGCCAGTTGTGTGTGAGTGCGCATGAATCACGTCACAATGTGTTCCATGAGCGTGGTGCATCATAGCACTGCATCGCACTCAACCAGGCCCCAAATTTCAAGGGTAAAATATCCTTTTGCTCTGATGGTAGGCCGCTTTTTCCCAGTTACCCTTGCAAAAACAGGGTATTAGTTTTTTAACCCTAGAGCGAACAGGCTAAGTTTTGATTTACACTGATAACGATTTCTGTTACCTTGCCAATATCACTGTGCACTGTATACTATACTGATACCGAATCCTCTGTAGCGAGAGATTAATTGAGGAGCCGCAAAAGAATTTAGGGCGTGTAACCATTTTGATTTATTGTGATTTTCCGGACCGTCCGTATTTTTTCAATCGGACTGTCCTAATATCGAGAACCGGACTGTCCGATATGACGTTTCGGAACCTTGCTGTCAAACATTATATGTGTTGTTATTGTGTAGGCTATAGTGGGTTAGCCTTTAGGGGGTACACAAAGTTAGGGTTTGCTATTTGTACTCCAACTCTCATAGTGCAATCACTTCTCTCTCATTCTAACATGGTATTACGAGCCTAGGCTAGGAACCTAGGACCGTTCCTAAGGGCCCACCGTTTCCGCTCGGAGCGCCCTCGTGCGCCGTCCTTTCTAGCGCCCTCGTGCGCCGTCCTTTCTAGCGCCCTCGTGCGCCTCGCTCCTAGTGCGCCCTCGTGCGCCGCCCCTTAGAGGCCCCGTCGGCCCCGTCGACCTCACTTAGAGGCCCCGTCGGCCCCACGTGCCGCCCCTTAACTGGCCCCGTCGACCTCACGCGCCGCCCCTTAGCGGCCCCGTCGACCTTACGCGCCGCCCCTTAGCGGGCCCCGTCGACCTCACGCGCCGCCCCATACCGGCCCCGCTGGCCCCGTCGACCCGTGCGCCCGCCCCTTAGCGGCCCCGCTGGCCCCGTACACCTGTGCGCCCGCCCCTTAGCGGCTCCGCTGGCCCCGTCGACCCTGTGCGCCCGCCCCTTAGCGGCCCCAGCTGGCCCCGTCGACCACGTGCGCCCGCCCCTTAGCGGCCCCGCTGGCCCCGTCGACCCCGTGCGCCCGTCCCTTAGCGGCCCCGCTGGCCCCCTCGACCCCAAGCGCCGCCCCTTAGCGGCCCCCAGTTGGCCCCGTCGACCCGTGCGCCCGCCCCTTAGCACCCCGTCGCGACAGATTGAGCAGCCCAGCCCGAAACGAGCCGCCCGACCCGAACCGAGCCGAGCCGCCCAGCCCGAACCGAGCCGCGCCACCTGAACCCAGCCGCGCCGCCCTACCCGAGCCGAGCCGCCCTACCTGAACCGAGCCGCGCCGCCCGTCCTGGACCGAGCCGCCCTAACTGACTCGCTGCCTACTGTTTTTAGGTTGCTACTACTGCTGCTATGGCTAGCCCTCCTGTGCTAGCTTTCGATGCTGAGGGCCGCCCAGTGAAGTTCGATACCTGGGTAGATCACCTACACCTCTTCCTACAGCTCCTACTGTAAGGAGGACATCTCATTGTACGATCACGCCCTCGGCCATGCTACTGCTCCTAATGCTACTGCTGACAGCACTGCCCGCTCACAGTGGCAGACTCGTGACGCCCATGCCCGCTTCACTATTCGCAACTCCCTGCCGATAGACGAGCGCGAGCGCTTTGGCCAGCACAAGACTGCACAGGCACTGTACACCGCTGTTGTTTCCCGCTACTCCTCACCTGCCTCTGCTGCGCTAGGCCGTCTCTCACTCCCCTACTTGTTTCCCGACCTGGCCTCGTTCCACACAGTCGCTGATCTCATCACGCACCTCCGTACTAGTGAGGCCCGCTTTCGTGCCGCCATGCCCGACGAGTTTCTTGCCACCAACCCCCCCCGCTCTGGCTCACTCTCTACCACCTAGTCACCCGCCTCCCTGACACTCTGCGTGCTCTCAGGGACCACTTCCTAGCTCGCTGCCCCACTGAGCTCACCATTGCCCTCCTCGAGAAGGAACTACTTGCAGCTGAGGCTAGCATAGTCTCTGTAGGTGCCTCTCATGGCGACCCCCGCACCCATTTCTTCGAGGGGTGTTCCCCTTCCCCTCTTCTTCCCTCTGTCGCCTCTGCTTCTGCTGTCGACCTCCGTGGTGCTAAGAAGGTCGGGGCTGCGTCTGCTTCGAGCGGGCGCCGCAGCGGCAAGGGCAAAGGGGGCAAGGGAGGCGGAGGTGACGGCGGGGGAGGCGGTGGTGGGGGTGGTGGTGGCGGTGGGGGTGGTGGCGGGGCTGGTGGAGCTAGTGGCAGCGGTTGGGGTGGTGGTGGCAACGGCGGGGGCGGTGGCAGGGGCGGGGGCGGTGGTGGGGGCGGCGGTGGACGCGGCGGTGACAGGGGAGGAGGTGGTCGAGGCGGTGGTGGCGGCGGTGGTGGTCGTGGAGGCACTGGCGGTGGCCAGAGCCTACAGCACTCTCCGTCGCCCCAGAAACTCCGTGAGTGGTACACTCGGCAAGGGGGGGGTGGTGGCCTTAGCTGCACGTACGTCATCCGCACTGGTCAGACGTGTGGGAGGGCGCACCCCACGCAGCGCTGCTTCTCACGCCTTGACGACGCTTGGCGTACTTAGTTCCCTGACGCCACTGAGCTGCCCCGCTGGGCTGATCTGATGAAACAAAACATTGATATCTTTGCTCTGGACTTTGATGCTATTCTCTCTGCCATGTATGTGATGTCTATTAGTGGAGAGGGTGCCCAGTACCTGAGTGTTCCGCCCGACCCGGGCATTCGACCTGGTGAGGCTACCGCTCTAGGTGCTAGAGTGTCTGCTACCCCAGGTGCTGGTGAGGCTGCTGCCCTAGGTGCTGGTGCGTCTGCGTCCCCTGTTACTGAGTTGACTGAGGCACTGCACACCTTTACACTAGACTCAGGTGCCTCCCGCTGTTTCTTTCATGACCGCACGGCTCTTGAGCAGCTTGCTCGGCCCGTTGCAGTCTCTCTCGCTGACCCCTCTAGGGGTCCAGTCCTTGCGACCTCCTCCACTGTCCTCCCCTTTCCGGCAGTCCCGTCGGGCACACTGTCCGGTCTCTACCTCCCCTTGTTCTCTACGAACTTGGTGGCAGGTAGTGCGCTCCAGGACAGGGGTGTCCACCAGTTCACCCCTGCCTACGAGCGCGTGACACACTGCACGTGTGCTCGGACGGGCCGTCACCTGGCGACCTTCACACGGCAGCCGGGGTCGGACCTGTACACACTGACTACTGAGTCCCCTCAGGTAGCTGCGCCTGCGTCTGCGTCAGGTCAGCTGTCGCCCCCCTGCTCGTGCCGCTCTCTGGCGCACGAGTCGGTCCTCTGGCACCACCGCCTTGGTCACCCGTCCGTGCAGCGCCTTCGGTCAATGCACAAACGGTACCTTGTCTCTGGTCTTCCCAGGGTTCTCCCTCCCCTCCCACCCTCTCCTGCTCCTCCCTGTCTTCCCTGTGTCGAGGGGCGGCAGCGCGCCGCTCCTCACTCCTCCTCGTTTCCCCCGACGAGTGCTCCCTTACAGACGCTCCACATGGACGTGTGGGGCCCAGTCCGCGTCCGTGGTCAGGGTCAGGAGAGGTACTTCCTGATAGTTGTTGACGACTACTCGCGCTACACCACGGTCTTCCCCTTGCGCACCAAGGGTGAGGTCCCTGATGTTTTGATCCCTTGGATCTGCGCTTCTCGTCTCCAGCTCAGCGAGCGTTTCCACTCGGACTTTCCTGTCCTACGCTTGCACTCTGACAGAGGTGATGAGTTCTCCTCCGACCTCTTGGCAGCCTACTGTGCGGAGCACGGCATCCGCCAGTCGTTCACGCTTCCGGCCTCTCCACAGCAAAATGGGGTTGCTGAGCGCCGCATTGGCTTGGTCATGGACGTCGCTCGTACCTCCTTGATCCATGCGGCTGCCCCCCACTTTCTGTGGCCGTTTGCAGTCCGATACGCTGCGCATCAGCTCAACCTCTGGCCCCGTGTCTCCTTGCCGGAGACTTCCCCGACACTGCTTTGGATGGGAGAGGTTGGCGATGCGTCGCGTTTTCGGGTCTGGGGATCTTGGGCTTTTGTCAGTGATACGTCAACGGACAAGCTCTCCTCCCGTGCTGTTCCGTGTGTCTTCCTCGGCTTTGTCCCGGACGCGTCTGGTTGGCAGTTTTACCACGCCGCCTCGCGCCGTGTACTCGCCTCTCAGGACGTCACCTTTGACGAGTCGGTACCCTTCTACCGCCTCTTCCCCTACCGCACTGCCCAGCTCCCTCCCCCACCTCTCTTCCTCGCGCCAGGTGCTGCTGCAGTAGACCCCCTCCCCCCTCAGGGTGCCGCTCCCTCAGGTGTGTCCCAGGTAGACCCGGTTGAGCCTGTCGAGGTAGCTGTTGACTCTCGTCCTGCTCGGGGTGCTGAGCCTGAGCGTGCGGAGCCTGGGGTTGCTGAGACTGGGGGTGCTGAGCCTGGGGGTGCAGAGTCTGGGGGTACTGACCCTGGGGGTACTGAGCCTGGGGGTGTTGAGCCTGGGAGTGTGGAGCCTGCTTGTGCTGAGTCTGGGGGTGCTGAGCCTGGGAGTACTACGCCTGGAGGAGCTCTCTCCTCACAGCAGCTGCGTGAGTGGTACTTACAGTACTGCAGCCTCAGGAGAGGTGCTTCCGGAGCTAGGGGTACTGCTGGAGCTGGTGCTCGTGCTTCCTCGCCTAGGCGGGAGCTGCCCTCTCCCCAGCGTCTTCGTGAGTGGTACGCACGGCGCTGCAGTCTCAGGAGTGGCGCTCCTAGTGTCGCGGACTCTGCTACTGGTGCTGCGGACCCGGGCGCTGGAGCTGCTGCTGGTGCTGCGGACCCGGACGTTGGAGCTGCTGCTGGTGCTGCGGACCCGGACGTTGGAGCTGCTGCTGGTGCTGCAGACCCGGGCGTTGGAGCTGCTGCTGGTGCTGCGGACCCGGGTGTTGGAGCTGCTGCTGGTACTACAGACCCGGGCGTTGGAGCTGCTCCTAGTGCTGCAGACCCAGGCGTTGGAGGTGCTGGGGGTACTGCTGGAGCTGCTGGAGGTTCTGGTGCTGTCGCTGCTGCTGCAGGGGGCACCTCACGGCCGCGGCCATACTTTGTTCCACTCCTTCAGCAGGTTTTTGGTCAGTCACCTCCGCCTTGTCCCCCTCCCTCTGTAGAGTGTCCATCGCCGGTCCAGTCGCAGTCACAGCTACCGCCTGCCTCGCCACTTCCTCGTCCTTCTCCCTACACTGGTCCTACAGGCGGCCTCACAGAGCGTTGTCAGCCTGAGTCTCGCCCTGTGTCGCCTGTGTCCCGTCCTGAGTCGCCTGCTCGTCCTACTTCCACCAGTCGCCGTACTCAGTGTGAGCGTCCGCTACCAGTCCCTGGCACACACCGGATGTCACTGCGTCCCTCCTCTGCTCCACAGCGTGTCCCTCTGCTGTCTCCTCCTCAGTCCTCTCTTCCTGCTCTTGCTGACCCTGTGTGTGACTCTCTTCGTGCTGCCAGTCCTACTGTAACGCGTCTCCTTGCCACTGCTGTCACTGACCCTTCGTTTGAGTCTGCTGCTGCGTCTGCCCTAGTTGCTGAGCTTGTCGACTTTGCTGCTCGCTGTCGTCTAGACTACGCTGCCAGTCTTGTCGCTGAGTCTGAGTCTGTCTGTCCTCCGACTGTCAGGGGTGAGTGTGCTCTTAGCACGAACGTCCTTGAGGACAGACAGGAGGACCTTGAGTGTCTTGCAGCCGCCGCGCCCCATCTCGTGTCCATGCTAGTTGCCTCTGAGGGAGACCCGGATGCACAAGATATCCCGACTCCTCGATCGTACGCTGAGGCGATCGAGGGTCCCTACTCCTCTCAGTGGCAGTCAGCCATGGACACAGAGATGGCTTCCTGGAAATCCACAGGCACCTACGTCAACGAGGTTCCCCCACCTGGGGCGAACATCGTCAGTGGCATGTGGATTTTCAGGGTGAAGCGGCCGCCGGGTTCTCCGCCTGTCTTCAAGGCGCGCTACGTTGCTCGAGGCTTTAGTCAGCGAGAGGGAGTTGACTTCTTCCAGACCTTATCCCCGACCCCGAAGATGACCACTCTTCGGGTTCTGCTGCACGTCGCTGCTCAGCGTGACTACGAGCTTCACTCTCTTGACTTCAGCACAGCTTTCTTGCAGGGCAGTCTGCACGAGGAGATCTGGCTACGCCGCCCTCCTGGCTTCACTGGGTCATTCCCTCCTGGTACCCAATGAAGCCTCCGCCGGCTGGTCTACGGTCTCCGTCAGGCACCACGTGAGTGGCACGACACACTGAGGACTACTCTTGCGGCACTTGGGTTCTCTCCTTCTACTGTTGACCCGTCGCTGTTTCTACGCACCGACACTTCGCTGCCGCCGTTCTACATCCTCGTGTACGTCGACGACTTGGTCTTTGCCACAGCTGACACTGAGTCTCTCGCCCACGTGAAGTCGAAGCTGCAGAAGAGACACACGTGCAAAGACCTGGGTGAACTGCGCAGCTACCTTAGCTTGCAGATCACCCGGGACAGAGCATGCCGTACCATTACCCTGACTCAGTCACACATGGTGCAGCAGGTCCTTCATCGCTTCAGCTTCACCTGGTCCTCAGCACAGGCCATTCCTCTGGCTATAGGTCACTCGCTCTCAGCTCTGCCTTCGGATGAGTCCGTAGAGTCGAGTGGTCCTTACCCAGAGTTAGTTGGTTGCCTCATGTACCTGATGACTTGCACTCGTCCTGACCTAGCATACCCTCTTCGCCTTCTGGCTCGCTACGTGGCTCCTGGTTGTCACCGAAAGGTGCACTAGGATGCTGCAAAGAGGGTATTGCGCTACTTGTGCAGTACATCAAGCATGGGGCTTGTGCTTGGAGGAGGGAGCTCAGTTGTTCTCACTGGGCACTCGGACGCTTCTTGGGCTGACGACCAGGCTACTCAGCGGTCGTCACAGGGTTATACCTTCAGCCTTGGCTCTGGTTCAGTTTCATGGCGCTCTACTCGTTCTTCTTCGGTTCTTAGCTCTATTCGTGAGGCTAAGATCTACGCCACAGCCATGGCTGCACAGGAGTTACGCTGGCTCACCTACCTGCTGACTGACCTTGGAGAGCGGCCTAGTTCTCCTCCAGTGCTGTACGTCGACAACAAGGCTGCCATTGCCTTGTGTCAGGAGCACAGACTGGAGCACAGAACGAAGCACATCGCTCTCCGTTACTTCCTTGCTCGTGAGCTTCAGCAGCGTGGTCAGCTTCGTCTGCGCTATGTGGCCTCTCAGGCCAACACCGCTGATGTTTTCACCAAGGCACTTCAGCCTGGTGATCATTAGCGCTTCTGTACTTTGTTGGGGCTAGTGCCCACTTTGTCTCACTTGTTGTAGACTTTGCCTGTACTGTGATCTCTATATATACTCCTGCCTATTTACTCTGCTAGGTTGAGATCACCCTTGCTGTCTATACTACTTATATATACTTCTGCATGTGAACTGGCCATGTGGCCCTTTGCTTGTGCTCGGACTGTGTGGTGACGTTGTGATCCACCCTGAGCTTGCTTGCCTTTCTTGACTGGTCTTGTGACCCCTTGTTCTCCCCCACTTTGCCTATGGGGGTGTGTCAAACATTATATGTGCTGTTATTGTGTAGGCTATAGTGGGTTAGCCTTTAGGGTGTACACAAAGTTAGGGTTTGCTATTTGTACTCCAACTCTCATAGTGCAATCACTTCTCTCTCATTCTAACACTTGCCACCGTCCGGAGAGAAACATGACACTTATTGCTAGCACTCCGACTTCGCGACCACTGTAGTCTCGCGCAGTTCCTGCGACTCTCGTAACCAAATAAATCAGAAGTCGCAAGTTGAATTCGTTTGCCAATCCCTGCGCAGTTTGGCAGAGTGAAATTCGTACGCCAATCCCTGCGCAGAACTGGCGGACCGTCTGAAGGGGTTTCGGACTGTCCGAAATGCACGTTTCGGACCATTGGAAACGTGAAAAAGTGTCATGACGGTTCGGAATGTTGGCGACGTCGCAAAGAGTTCCACGAACACACATGCGAAACGCTGCGATGCTGGTAATGCTTCGCTAAACCGGACGGTCCACATTTCGGATCGTCCGGAACAAAAATAGGCAGAATGGTGACACGCCCTTATGCACCTGCCTGATATGAACTCGCGACCTTCCTAAGCACAGGCTAACATACTAGCTCAGACATATCCTGTTGAATTATAGCACTAAAATGCGTAATTGTAAATGCAACAATTCTCACCCTTTTAAAATCAGAGTAAAGGTTTTTTTAGGCTGTTTTTGGCAGGGTACGAAATATTTTACCATAACGGTCAAGGTACTAGGGGCCTGGAACCCTGATTTGAAAGAGTGGACCTAAACGTATTTTGGGCTCTGACTTCAACTGACTGCGATACACAGCAACGCATCCAACACCTATCAATGCATTGGTGAACACATCAAGGTATTCATCACCTCACCACCAAATTTGGTCCACATTTGACCGTTTCATGATTAGAGGGAGCAGAGAGCAAAAAGCATGTCATCGTAACTGCGTTCACGAGCGGTGGTAGTATTTCAGGCCTCTACGGGCAGTGACTGCAGGGATGGCAAGAATCATGGCGAAAATGAACGAGCTCGTGATAGCGGGGATAAATTTCACGTGCGTGCTGGTGGCCGTGGCGGAGTATCAGATGCCCGAGAAGGAGTGCCTCCTCAATGTCCTCGCCAAGGCGCTCGGCTAAGGCATCATTTTGGGATCCACGATACGTGAAATAAGATCCACAAAGTAAGATAACTGGGTCAATTGAAATACGTTTTTAGTGATAATAGAGCTCCCATGGGGGAAATAAAGATTCCATATTTGGTTTACAAGTCAATTCAGCGATGCGGTCCACGGTATGGAGCCCCCGCAGGTGAACTGAGCCTTTTGGGATTGGTTTGCGATAGATGCTGAAATACGGCGACGTCGTCCCGTGCAACTCTCGTTCACGAAAATCCCAAGGGAGATCGTTGTGCGAAAAGTAGCAAGAGCAAGGGGAGTGAGTGTGTTGGTCGAGGCTGTCAAACTTGTCAAACTATATATGATTTATAATTAGGTTTAGGCTTTAAAGGGGTAGCCAATGTAGGGTACAACCCCTTAGGGTTCTCATCCTTGTACCCAATTCCCTCGAAATTCAAACACTACTACCTAGAACTCTAACATGGTATCAGAGCAATAGGTCCTTAGGACCTTAGGAACGTTTATTTTCGGGCCCACGACCTACTACTTACGATTCTCGAGCTACCCCGCGCCCTGTACTGCCCTATGTGAAGAATGAGGGATGAATGAACTAGCACAAGGTTGGGTACAAGTAGGAAACCCTAGGAAACTGTACCCCATAGTGTCTACCCCACTATAGCCTAGACAAGCTATATGACAAAAGTTTGACACACCCCCATAGGCAAAGTGGGGGAGAACAAGGGGTCACAAGACCAGTCAAGCAAATCAAAGCAAGCTCAGGGTGGATCACAATGTCACCACACATTCCGAGCACAGGTTCAAGGCCACAAGGCCAGTTCACATGCAGGGTTGTATATATAAAGGTAAACAAGCAAGTGCAGGTATAGATAGATCACAGTACAAGCAAGGTCAAGAAGTGAGCAAGTGAGGCCAAGTAGGCACAAGACCTAGCATCGTACAAAAGCGCTGATGATCACAAGGCTGAAGCGCCTTGGTAAAGATATCAACAGTGTTGGCCTGAAAGGCCACGTAAGCAAGGCGCAGCTGACCACGCTGCTGCAGCTCAAAAACAAGAAAGTAGCGAAGAGCAATGTGCTTCGTCCTGTGCTCCAGTCTGTGCTCCCGATACAATGCAAGCATGGCCTTGTTGTCTACATACAGAACTGGAGGACAACGAGGCGGCTCTCCAAGGTCGGTCAGCAGGTAGGTGAGCCAGCGTAACTCCTGTGCAGCCATGGCCCCTGCGTAGATCTCGGCCTCATAGCTGGAGCCGAGAACAGAAGACAAGCAGGTAGACCGCCACGAAACAGAGCCGGAACCAAGGCTGAAGGTGTAACCCTGTGACGACCGCTGCGTAACCAAGTCGTCAGCCCAGGAAGCGTCTGCGTGACCAGTGAGGACCACTGAACTCCGCCCTCCAAGCACTAGCCCCATGCCCGACGTACTGCACAAGTAGAGCAACACCCTCTTTGCAGCAGCCATGTGCTCTGGTCGGTGTCTCCCAAGAGCAACATAGCGTGCCAAGATGCTAAGAGGGTATGCTAGGCCAGGTCGAGTGCAGGTCATAAGGTACATGAGACAGCCAACAAGCTCTGGATACACGCCACTCGGCTCTACGGACTCATCCGAAGGCAGAGCTGAGAGCGAGTGGCGAGTAGACAGAGGAGTGGCCTGAGGCGAGGAGTACGTGAAGTCGAAGCGCTGAAGGACATGCTGCACCATGTGTGACTGAGTCAGGGTAATGGTGCACTGTGCTCTGTCCCGGGTGATCTGCAAGCCAAGGTAGCTGCGCAGTTCACCGATGTCTGTGCACGTATGTCTCTTGTGCAGCTTGGACTTCATGTGGGCAAGTCCAGTAGTGTCAGCAGTAGCAAAGACCAAGTCTTCGACGTACACGAGGATGTAGAATGGCAGCAGCGATGTGTCGGTGCGTAGAAACAGTGACGGGTTGGCAGTAGAAGGAGCAAACCCAAGAGCCGCAAGTGTAGTCCTCAGTGTGCTGTGCCACTTGCAGGGAGCCTGGCGGAGACCGTAGACTGGCCGCCTGAGGCTCCACTGGGTACCTGGAGGAAACGACCCAGTGAAGCCAGGAGGGCGGCGCAGCCAGATCTCCTCGTGCAGGCTGCCCTGTAGGAAAGCTGCGCTGAAGTCCAGAGAATGAAGCTCGTAGTCACGCTAAGCGGCTATGTGCAGCAGCACCCGAAGAGTGGTCATCTTTGGGGTGGGAGAGAAGGTCTGAAAGTAGTTAACTCCCTGCCGCTGACTGAAGCCTCGAGCCACGTAACGCGCCTTGAAGACACGCGGAGAACCCAGCGGCCGCTTCACCCTGTAAATCCATATGCCACTGACGATGTTCGCCCCAGGTGGGGGAACCTCGTCAACGTAGGTGCCTGTGGACTTCCAGGAAGCCATCTCTGCGTCCATGGCTGTCTGAGCACTGAGAGGAGTAGGGACCCCCTATCGCCTCTGCGTAAGAACGCAGAGTTTAGGGATGTCTAGTGCATTCGGGTCTCCCTCAGGGGCAAGCAGCATGGACACGAGATGAGGTAAAGCAGCAGCAAAGCACTGGAACTCCTCCTGCCTGTCCTCAAGGACGTCCGTGCCAAGAGCACACTCTAAGGAGGGAGCAGGACCAGTAGAAGGGGGCAGACCAAGAACCTGCTCAAGGAGCGGAATGAAGTACGGCCGCAGCCGCGCAGCGCCTCCAGAACCAGCACGGATAGCACCAACACCCCCAGCGTCAGCACTAACGTTAGCAGCACCACCCGCTCCAGCAGCACCCCTAGTAGCTCCAGCAGCGCCAACTCCAGCACCCCTAGAAGCACCAGCTCCTGCAGCACCTCCAGCACCAACACCTCCAGCAGCTCCAGCTCCTGCAGGATCATCAGAAGACGCAGCAGCACCAGCTCCAGTAGTACCTCCAGCAGCACCTACACCAGCAGCACCTCCAGCTCCAGCACCAGCAGCACCACTAGGCCCAGTAGCTCCAGTACCGCCGGTACGAGCACCTTCGGGACCCGTGGCTCCAGAACCTCCAGCAGCCGCAGAACCTCCAACACCGGTAGCACCACCAGCTCTAGCAGCACGACTCCAGCGGCGAGCAAACCATTGACGCAGCTCCTGGGGAGAGGGTAGTTCCCGCCGGGACGAAGCACCCGAAGGACCTCCAAGCCCAGCACCACCAGGCTCCACTCGAGCAGGCCTAGCACCCTCAGGCTCCGCACCCCCAGACTCAGCAACCCCAGGCTCAGCACCCCCAGACTCGGCACCCCCAGGCTCAGCACCCCCAGACCGAGCACCCCCAGGCTCCGCACGCTCAGGCTCAGCACCCCTAGCAGCACCAGAGTCAACAGCTACCTCGACAGGCTCGACTGCGTCTACCTGAGACACACCGGAGGGGGCAGGACCCTGAGGGGGGAGGGGGTCTACCGGGGGGGGACTTGGCGCGAAGAAGAGCGGCAGGGGGGGGGGAGGGGGGCAGCGCGGTAGGGGAAGAGACGGTAGTACGGAACCGACTCGTCAAACGTGACGTCCTGGGAGGACAGTGTGAAAGTTAGAAGAGGGAAGAGGATTGCAATAGCAAGAATGAGGATACAAATAGCAAACCCTAGAAGGGTTGTACTCGTTATAGAGCACCCCACTACAGGCTAGAGCATAAAATAACATTCAAACACACCCCCATAGCCAAAGTGGGGTGTAATCAGCAGAGCAAGCAAAGCAGTACAAGCTCAGGGTGGATCACAATGTCACCACACATTCTGAGCACAAGTTCAAGAAGCAATAGTTTAAAGTTCACAATTATGAGCAAAGCAAGTGGTAGTCACAACGGGCAAGTGAGGAGGAGGAGAGAGAGTGAGAGGAGAGGAGATAGGAGGCGACGGCTGAAGCTGCAGACACACGGGCAACAGGAGGCAGACTGGCACAGCGGCTACCGGGCGAAGTCCCCGGAATACTGGAGTAACTGGCCCCGCGGCTAAAGTAGCGGCAGACGAGCAACGGACCCACGGGCGGCTGGCACAGCTGGCTACGACTGGGCTACCGAGTGAAGTCCCCGGAATACAGGTGCTGCTGGCGACTCGACAGTAACCTCCATGCAACTTCCCCAAACTGTCCCTCTCCCCCTGGCACACACCCGCTGCTACACCGCTAGCTCCACTCCCACGCACCCCCCTTAAACCCTAAACCCCAGTCTCCCACTCATCCACCCCCCTCAGCGACAGCTGCAGCAGTGGGAGACGAAGGAGGAGGAGGAGCAAAGGGAGGAATGCACAACTGCCACCCCCATACTCGCCACCCCCATACTCGCCACCCCCAAACCCTAACACCGGCAGGGCGGGATGGCGGGTAGGGAGAGTACGGGGGAGGGGGGGGGGGGGGGTGGGGACCGACGCGCGGCCTCCCAGGGCGCCAAAACAGGCGGCAGAAGGGGCGGCGCTCGCCCCCCTCCCCCAGGTAGCAGCCCCCGAGGGAGCCGCGACGGGCGACGGGAAAAGGGGGGGGGGGGGGGGGGGGGGGGGCGGTGCACGTGCCCTCGGTGCGCCGCGACGGGCGACGCAGCATGGCCTTGGCGAGGCCGGTCCTGGCGCAGCCCGTATGGGCCGCGCGCTGCCTGTACGGGCGACGCGCAGGCCACGACGGGCGACGGGGGGGCGACGCGCGGGTCCCCATCGCCCGTCGCAACGCCTCCCGAGGGCGACGCGCCAAGGGACGGGGCAGAAGCCCGCCGCGCGCCTCGGGGCACACGGCGGGCAGAAAACCACCGCGCGCCTCGGGGCGCACGGCGGGCAGAAAATCGCCGCGCACCTCGGGGCGCACGGCGGGAAGAAAAACTGCCGCACGCCACGGGGCGTGCGGCACGGAGAGTAGCAGTAGAAGTTGCAGCGGAAGCAACGAGGTGGTAAGCCCACCCACAGGATCGATCCAAGGGGATCGACCTGCTCTGATACCATGTGAAAGTTAGAAGAGGGAAGAGGATTGCAATAGCAAGAATGAGGATACAAATAGCAAACCCTAGAAGGGTTGTACTCGCTATAGAGCACCCCACTACAGGCTAGAGCATAAAATAACATTCTGACAGACAGAACACTGCACGAGGTGGGGTGGTAAAACTGCCAACCAGGCGCGTCAGGGGGGAAGATAAGGAAGACGCAGGGAACAGCACGAGAGGACAGCTTCTCCGCAGACAAGTCTCGGATGAAAGCCCGAGATCCCCAGACACGGAACGCAGACGCATTGCCAACCTTCCCCGTCTACCGCAGGGCAGGGGAGGTCTCTTGCAAGGTGACCCGGGGCTGAAGGTTGATCTGCTGTGCCGCGTACTGAACCGCAAACGGCCACGAAAAATGGGGAGCAGCCGCATGGATCATGGACGTACGAGCGACGTCCATGACCATGCCAATGCGGCGCTCAGTAATGCCATTTTCCTGTGGAGAGGCCGGAAGCGTGAACGTCTGGCGGATGCCCCTCGCACGACAGTAGGCTCACAGAAGGTCGGAGGAAAACTCTTTACCTCTGTCGGAGTGCAGACGCAGAACAGGAAAGTCCGAGCTGAAACTTTTTTTGAGCTGGAGACGAGCAGCGTGGATCCAGTCGATTAACACCCCAGTGACCTCACCCTTGGTGCGCAAGGGGAAGACTGCGGTGTAACGCGAGTAGTCGTTAACCACCAGCAGGAAGTAACGCTCGTGACCCTGTCCACAGACGCAGACTGGGCCCCACACGTCCATGTGAAGAGTCTGCAGCGGAGCCTCTGTCGGCGGAAACTCGGAGGAGTGAGGAGTAGCGCGCTGCCGCCCCTCGACGCAGGGAACGCAGGTAGGGGCAGGCCTCGGAGGAAGGGGAGGGAGGGACCGGGGGAGACCAGAGACAAGGTAACGGGAGGCCATGCCTCAGAGACGAGGCAAGGAGGGGTGACCAAGGCAGTGGTGCTAGAGGAGAGTCTGGTGAGACAGGAGGCGACACGAGCAGGGGGCAGACTCAGGGCCAGACCTGGACGCTGCAGCAAACACCTGACCCGACGCAGCTACCTGACTAGACGCAGTAACCGGAGGAGACTCGGTAGTCAGTGTGTACAGGCTCGACCTCGGCTGACGGGTAAACGTGGCCAATTGTCGGCCCGTCCGAGCACACGTGCAGTGGGTCACCCGCTGACTCGCAAGAGTGAACTAGTCGACCCCCCCATGCTGTAGGTCAGCACCACTCACCAAGTTCGTAGAGAACGAGGGGAGGTAGAGACCTAACAGGGAGCCAGACGGGGCCGCTGGACACGGTAGCATAGTGGAGAAGTGGAGCAAAGACAGAACCCCCAAAGGGGTCTGCCAGGGAGACCGCAACCGGCCGACTAAGCGGCGTGAGGGTGGTGCAGTCTCGAAAGAAGGAGGCGGAAGCACCCGAGTCAAGGGTGAAGGTGTGCAAGACCGCAACAGGCGCAGCATCAGAGAGAGCAGACTCACCAGCACCTGGAGCAGTAGACGCACGAGCACCTAGGGCAGCAGCCTCACCGGCACCTTGAGTAGGGGACGCAACAGCACCTAGAGCAGCAGCCTCACCAGCACCTTGAGCAGCACACTGGATACCGGGGTCAGGCGGCACACATAGGTGACAGGCACCCTCAGCACTAGAAGACAATGCATACATGGTAGTGAGGATAGCATCATAGTCAAGAGCAAAGATATCTACGCTCTGCCTAAGCAGCTCCACCTAGTCGTGGAGCTCAGCGTTGTCGCCAAACTCTGTATGCAAAGCGTCGCTCGGACGGGTGAAGCAGCGGGACTCTGTGTGGCCAGGTGTCCCGCAAGTTTGACCAGTCCGGACACCCATGCGAATGACGTACGGGCAGCGAGCAGTACTCACTGACCCTCTACTCTGAGCGTACCACTCGCAAAGCTGCAGGGGCGAAGGGGTCTCGCGTGGACGAAGCTGTAGCTGCACCTGGCCACTACAAGAAGCCCCTGAGCTACTCACGCCAGGACGACTCCCACTACGGCCACCCCGACAACCCAACTAGCGTACCACTCACGAAGCTGCTGGGGCGGCAGGAGCAGTAGAAAGAGCAGTAGCAGTAGGAGCAGCAGTAACAGTAGTACAGGCAGGCCAGTGCTCACCAGTGGCAAGAAGGGCAGGCGTACGACGGCGGCAACGGCGAGGCCGGCACCACTGCAAGGCGAGGGCTCCGCGGCAGCTGCTCCAGGGGCGGCTGCTCCAGGGGCCACGGGCAGCTGCTGCAGGGGTGGCTGCTCCAGGGGCGGCTGCTCCAGGGGCCAGGGGCGGCTGCTCCAGGGACCACGGGCGGCTGCTGCAGGGGTGGCTGCTCCAGGGGCCACGGGCGGCTGCTGCAGGGGCGGCTGCTCCAGGGGCCAGGGGCGGGTGCTGCAGGGGCGACTACTCCAGGGGCCAGGGGCGGCTGCAGAGGTCCAGGGGCGGTTGCTGCAGGGGCTAGGGGCGGCTGCAGAAGTCCAGGGGCGGCTGCTGCAAGGGGCGGCTACTGCAGAAGTGGCTGCTCCAGGGGCCAGGGGCGGCTGCCCTAGGGGCCAGGGGCGGCTGCTCCAATGGCCAGGGGCGGCAGCTGCAGGGGCGGCTCCTCCAGGGACCAGGGCCGGCTGCTGCAGGGGCGGCTGCTCCAGGGACCAGGGGCGGCTGCTACAAGGGCGCGGGTTAGGGCAGGGCGCCGCGGCGGGCAGGGGCGACGCCGCGCGGGTCCCGCAGGGGCGTCGCGACGAGCAGGGGGGACGCCCGGGTCCCGTTGGGGCGTCGCGACGCGCAGGAGTCGCGCCTCGCGGGTCCCGTAGGGGCGTCGCGACGAGGCAGGGGCGACGCGCGGGTCCCGCGGAGGCGTCGCGACGAGGGAGGGGGGACACCCGGGTGGCGACGGGGCGGGGCCGTGACTGGTGACGAGGCGGGGCCGCTACTTGCAACGGGGCGGGGTCGCGAAGGGGCCGCGAAGGGGCCGCGAAGGGGCCGCTAAGGGGCTGCGAAGGGGCCGCGAAGGGGTCACGAAGGGGTCGCTAAGGGGGCGCGAAGGGGCTGCGAAGGGGTCACGAAGGGGTCGCTAAGGGGCCGCGAAGGGGCCGCGAAGGGGCCGCGAATGGGCCGTGAAGGGGCCGCGAAGGGGCCGCTAAGGGGCCACGAAGGGGCCACGAATGGGCCGCGAAGGGGCCGCGAAGGGGGGGGCGCTAAGGGGCAGCGAAGGGGTCGCGAAGGGGGCCGCTAAGGGGCTGCGAAGGGGGCCGCTAAGGGGCAGCGAAGGGGCCGCTAAGGGGCCGCGAAGGGGCCGCGAAGGGGCCGCAAAGGGGGTCGCAAAGGGGCCACTAAGGGGCCGTTAAGGGGCAGGCCACTAAGGGGCCGCGAAATTTTCGGGCAGGACGCGAAGCGCGTTTAGGGCATGCTAAAAAAAACTTTCGAAGGTGGGCCCTTGGAAGAAACGATCCCACTAGGGAACCCGCTCTATACCATGTGAAGAATGAGGGATGAATGAACTAGCACAAGGTTGGGTACAAGTAGGAAACCTTAGGAAACTGTTGCGGAGATAACTGCAGCAACGGGAGCTAGTCTACGGGCCAGGCACGTGTGCTCGTGTGATCTCTGTGTTCTCTGTTCCTTAGTCGTTTTCCTTGTGCGCACACTACTTGCTAGTTCACGGGGAAAATTGGCAAGAGTTCCACTAGGAAAAGTTCAGAACAATTGTACAATGAAGTTGGCATAGCAAGACTACATCAGAGCAAGCATTCAGGTCGGCCAACTGCCAGCGCAGCTTGGTCGACCGCGTTCCAGCACGACTTCGTCGACCGCGCTCCAACAAGGCAAGGTCGACGGCGTGCCAACGTCGCAGGTTGACGGCGTGACAGCGTTGCTCACGCAGGACAGCAGTGCACCCTGCTTCGCAGTTGTGCGCAGATGATTGGCGCGCAGAGTCTTGTCACCCTGAAGTCGGCGCCACCCTGAAGTCGGCGCCCGTGCAGTGGTCCCTCGTGCAGGTCGACCTCCTCGTCGACCAGCTCACCCACTGCTGCAGGTCGGCTGCTCCCCTTACACCCGACCACGAAGACGGCTCCGCCCAAGCGAGGACGGGGCCAATACCCAACTCCCGTTGACACTCCCCTGCCGCGTTCACACTTGGGCACCCAGCCCACACGGCAGTACAGCTCCGAGAATAGCCCATCAGCGTGCACCCAACACACAGCACGCTGGTCACCGCACCAGCCATGCAAGAGGGCATGGCACCTACTGCTGCACGTCGTTGTCGCCGTTGTTCACGTCGGCCAAGCGCACCTGGCCGATTGCGACGGAGCACCGGTTGAAGGCCGGATAGTGCAGCGCCTTCGTCAGGAAATCAGCCGGCTGCTCAGCGGTTGGGATGTACTGCAGCGAGAACTTCCCGCGCTTCACCATGTGCTGCAGCCAGGCCTATCGCCGCTCCATGTGCTTGAGGTTGCCCGTCAACCCCATGCCCTCGGCGACCGTGATGGCCGACTTGTTGTCCACGCGCAGGACAGTCGGCTTCTCCGCGTCCAGTTGCCGGAATTCTGCGAGGAGGAAGCGAAGGCGGCGTCCCTCCTTGCCAGCTTCAGTGGCCGCCACGTACTCCGACTCGGTCGACGACAACGTCGCACACTTGATGCGCTGGCTCGACCAGGAGACTGCAGCCCCTCCGTAGACGAACACGTAGCCGCTCGTGCTCGTCCTGTTCTGCTTGTCACCTGCGTCATCGGCGTCCACGTAGCCGACCAGCTCCAGCGACTCAGGTCCACCGCCGAACTCCAGGGCGGTGTCACGCGTGTTGGCGAGGTAGGCGAGGCAGCGATCGACCTCGCGCCAGTGCTGGTCGCTCCTCACCGTGAGGCCGCTCCCCAGCTTGCTGCAGGCGAAGGCAATGTCCGGCCTTGTCGTCGTCGCCGCGAACTGCAGCGAGCTGACCTTCTGCCGGTACTCCTCCTCCTGCCGTTCCTGCGCCTCCTCGTCATCGAAGGTGAGCTCGGCGTAGGCACCGACCGAGACCGGCGTCTTCGGGGTGCGCCCGGTCTGCTCCTCGTCGAGGAAGCGCCTACGCAGCTTGTCGGCGTAGCCCTGCTGGTGCAGCCACAGCTTCCCCGCCGACCTGTCACGCACGATCTCCAGCCCGAGGTACTTCTGCACCGGCGAGATCTCACGCAGCTCGAAGGTGGATTCCAGCAGCTCCTTCAGCTCCTTCAGCATCGCGGCGCTGCTGCTGGCGGCAAGTAGGTCGTCCACATAGACCAGCACCCAGCAGGCCACTCCACCCTCGCCAACCTTGAAGTACAGAGCCTCGTCGACCTGGCTCTTCTTCCACCCAGCGCCGACCAGCACATCGTTGAGCGCCAAGTACCACAACAGCGGCGACTGCTTCAGCCCGTACAGGCTCTTCAGCAGCTTACACACCCGGCCGGTTCCGTCGTTGAAGTAGTCCGGCTGAGACATGTACAGCACTCGATCGAGCTTGCTCTGCAGGAAGGCGTTCTTCATGTCGAGCTGCATCAGGTTGAGGTTGAGGACAGCGACGATGCTGAGGAAGATCCTCAGCGTGACGTAGTCGGCGCCATACACCTGTGTGAAGCCCTTCACGACCGGCCTCGCATTCTCTCGCTCGACGGTGTCGTCGACGTGGTACTTCGTCGTCAACACCCACCGGTTCTTCATGACGTTCACTCCCGGCGGGCGCTCGACCAGCTCCCAAGTGCCCATGCTGATGAGGCTGCGAATCTCCTCCTCCATGGCGGCCTTCACCGCCGGGCCCTTCCAGCTCGCCAACGCCTCCCTCACCGTCATCGTCGAGATGTCCCAACGGTGCTCGGGGTCGGCTAGCATGTCGGGGTCGAGCTCCGGAAGCTCCTCATCATCCTCGGCGTCATCGTACAGCAGGTCGTCATCATCGTCCACGTCATACACCGTGGTGAAGGCAGCGGGGACGAAGAAGTCAGGCGGCCTTCGAAGTCGGCCTGAACGCCGTGGTCCCTGCTGGACCTCCTCGGCATCCCCTCCATCGTCGCTGTCGTCGCTGCCCTCAGCGTCCCGCTGCTCCTCAGCCGGCGTTCCAACCGACTGCTCTACGGTGGTCGGCTTCCCAGCCGACTTCTCCCCTGTGGTCGGCTCCCCTGCCGACGGCCCGGTCGCCGACTGCTCCGTGGTCGGCTTCACGGCAGCCTGCTCCCTTGTCGGCTGCTGCTCCTCGACCTGCTGCTCCCCTGTCGACTGCAATCCCACGTCGATTCGCCGCTCGTCACGTCGGCCACCGGCGATGCACTTGGCCGGCGCCGAAGGCGGCGTCCCACGTCTCCTCTCATCGCCGGAGGCCGACACCGAGGTCAGCCCACGTGGGTCGACCATGAGGGGAGGGGCAGGGATCAGAGGGAGAGGGGTAGGGGTGTGGACGCCCTCAACGTCCTCAGTAACAAGCTCACCGACCTCGGCAAGCAGTGGCAGCGTCGCTGATGAGGTGTCAGAGGGCAAGGTGGACGGCGACCGGCCGGACACCGGCCCATGCTCCGTTTTCCACTCGGCCAGCGACATCTCCTCGTAGAACACCACGTCCGACGTGGTGACCACCCGGTCAGTGGCGACGTCAAGGAGCTCCCAGCCCTTGCTCGCCTCTGACACGCCAAGGTGCAGGCCCCACTTGGCCTTCGGCTTCAGCTTCCCACCACGCTGCTGCTCAGGGACAAGGAACTGCGCCATGCAGCCCCACACCCGCGCCAGCGACAAGTCGGGCTTCTTCCCAGTCAGCAGCTGGTACGGCGTTGTCCCCTGTGGCAGCGTCGACCTCTCAAGACAGTTGCGGACCCAGACGGCCTGCCGGAGAGCGAGGTGCCACCAGTGGTGCTGCACACCCATGTGCAGCAGCATTGTCCGCACCGACTCCACCACCGTCCTCATCTCCCGCTCCGCCATGCCGTTCTGCTGCGGGGTGTATGGGCAGGTCAGGTCATGGACGATTCCCTTGCCGTTCACGAAGTCGGTGAACTGCTTCCCGAGGAACTCCCCTCCCCGGTCAGAGCGTAGCATCAACACCGACTTCTTCGTCTGCCGCTCAGCCACCGCCAGCCACTGTACGAACGCCTGCAACGCATCTGACTTCTTGGCGACCGGCTTCACCCACACGTAGCGGGTCTTGCGGTCCTTCAGCAGTAAGAAGTACAGACTGCCATCCTTGGCAGTCACGCGGAACGGCCCGCACAGGTCGATGTGCACGACGGCCAGCACGTCGTCGGCGTCGGAGCCTTGGTCGGGGAAGGTGTGCCGCGCCAGTTTCCCACCGACGCACGAGACACACGGGGAGTCGGCGTCCGTCGCCGACTTGAGGTCCAGCCCAATGGCGACCTCGTTCTTCGCCGAGCTCCGTATGGTGTCCATGCCGACGTGTGCAAGCCTCGCATGCATCCGGTCCGGCGTTGGCTTCGTCTTCGAGACGATCGCCCGCAGAGCCACGACCTCCAGCGTGGTTGACGCTGACGTCGTCGTGCAGGGACGCAGGTCGGTGCAGAGGACTCGTCCGGAGTACGTTGCCCGCCCGAGCACCTCTCCCGCTGCCGAGACGAGCAGCATGCCGTCTCCGTCCTCCTGCAACTTCACGCCGTTCTCCTTCAGCTGGCCGGCCGACAGCAGGTTGGCTCGCACACCCGGGACGTACAACACGTCGGGGATGAGCACCTCCTTCCCGGCCTCTCCTTGCAGGGCGACGGTGCCACGGCCCTGAACGTCCTGCAGCGCCCCATTGAAGCCGCGCACGTGCTTGATGGAGCCACTCGGCTGCAGGTCGACGAAGGCTTCCTTCGTCCCCATCAAGTGGTGGGAGCAACCGCTGTCGAGCAGGACCACCGCCGGGTTCGCCTGCACAGCTGCCGCCACCGCGTGGAAGTCCTCTCCGGCCTCCGGTGCCAGAGAGATGGTCGTTTCTACGACGCCGACCAGCGAGCACGACGCCGTCTTGTCGTATTGCCCCTTGCCGCCAGCAGGGGAGTCAGCATCCTTCGCCGAAGTCGATGTCTTGGTCGACTGCTTCTCCTTGCGCGGCTGGTTTCCTCCACGACGAGGACGACGGCTGCCAGACCTCCCGCGGCCGCCCTTGTCGTCGTCGTCGGAGTCACTGCGGTCGGGACACTCGAAGGAGAGGTGATCGGGGCTGTGGCAGATCCAGCACTCCCGACGTCGACCTCCTCCTCCTCGACCGCCGTCCTTGGTCGACTTCTTCTCGACCTCCTTGGTCGACTTCCAGCCACTGCTACCACCACCGCCAGACTGCCCGCGCTGTCCCGGTCGGCCTCCTTGCTTCGCTGAGGTGACCAAGTTCGCCTGCGCCAAGAGCTCCTGCGACCGCTCAGCCTCCTGCATCGCCTCGTCCTGCAGGATATACGAGGTCAGGTTGTCCTCGTTGAGCGTCGCCCTTGTGCTCGGCGCCATAGACAGCCGCTTCAGCAGGTTGTAGCTGCTAGAGAGACCCTGCATGACATGGGTGATGTACGACGCCGTCGAGTACTGCGCGCCGGCCATCCTGATGGTGGCGAGAATTCGCCGTGCCCGGTTACAGTACTCGGTCGCTGTCTCCTCGTCACCCATACGCAGGTGCGTCAGCTGTCCCTCCAGCTGGGCTAGGGGCGGCTGCAGAAGTCCAGGGGCGGCTGCTGCAAGGGGCGGCTACTGCAGAAGTGGCTGCTCCAGGGGCCAGGGGCGGCTGCCCTAGGGGCCAGGGGCGGCTGCTCCAATGGCCAGGGGCGGCAGCTGCAGGGGCGGCTCCTCCAGGGACCAGGGCCGGCTGCTGCAGGGGCGGCTGCTCCAGGGACCAGGGGCGGCTGCTACAAGGGCGCGGGTTAGGGCAGGGCGCCGCGGCGGGCAGGGGCGACGCCGCGCGGGTCCCGCAGGGGCGTCGCGACGAGCAGGGGGGACGCCCGGGTCCCGTTGGGGCGTCGCGACGCGCAGGAGTCGCGCCTCGCGGGTCCCGTAGGGGCGTCGCGACGAGGCAGGGGCGACGCGCGGGTCCCGCGGAGGCGTCGCGACGAGGGAGGGGGGACACCCGGGTGGCGACGGGGCGGGGCCGTGACTGGTGACGAGGCGGGGCCGCTACTTGCAACGGGGCGGGGTCGCGAAGGGGCCGCGAAGGGGCCGCGAAGGGGCCGCTAAGGGGCTGCGAAGGGGCCGCGAAGGGGTCACGAAGGGGTCGCTAAGGGGGCGCGAAGGGGCTGCGAAGGGGTCACGAAGGGGTCGCTAAGGGGCCACGAAGGGGCCGCGAAGGGGCCGCGAATGGGCCGTGAAGGGGCCGCGAAGGGGCCGCTAAGGGGCCACGAAGGGGCCACGAATGAGCCGCGAAGGGGCCGCGAAGGGGGGGGCGCTAAGGGGCAGCGAAGGGGTCGCGAAGGGGGCCGCTAAGGGGCTGCGAAGGGGGCCGCTAAGGGGCAGCGAAGGGGCCGCTAAGGGGCCGCAAAGGGGCCGCGAAGGGGCCGCAAAGGGGGTCGCGAAGGGGCCACTAAGGGGCCGTTAAGGGGCAGGCCACTAAGGGGCCGCGAAATTTTCGGGCAGGACGCGAAGCGCGTTTAGGGCATGCTAAAAAAAACTTTCGAAGGTGGGCCCTTGGAAGAAACGATCCCACTAGGGAACCCGCTCTATACCATGTGAAGAATGAGGGATGAATGAACTAGCACAAGGTTGGGTACAAGTAGGAAACCTTAGGAAACTGTTGCGGAGATAACTGCAGCAACGGGAGCTAGTCTACGGGCCAAGCACGTGTGCTCGTGTGATCTCTGTGTTCTCTGTTCCTTAGTCGTTTTCCTTGTGCGCACACTACTTGCTAGTTCACGGGGAAAATTGGCAAGAGTTCCACTAGGAAAAGTTCAGAACAATTGTACAATGAAGTTGGCATAGCAAGACTACATCAGAGCAAGCATTCAGGTCGGCCAACTGCCAGCGCAGCTTGGTCGACCGCGTTCCAGCACGACTTCGTCGACCGCGCTCCAGCAAGGCAAGGTCGACGGCGTGCCAACGTCGCAGGTTGACGGCGTGACAGCGTTGCTCACGCAGGACAGCAGTGCACCCTGCTTCGCAGTTGTGCGCAGATGATTGGCGCGCAGAGTCTTGTCACCTGCACAGCGCACACACCATGTCAACCTCGAGCTGACGACTACCTCTGATCCGCCACGACGACCTCGGGATACCACCACCGAGGTCGGGCTCGCCAACTTCGCCTGGGCGACCGTCGCACTCCTCCGCAGCACTTCGTCACCCAGGTAACCTGGTCGACCAGGCAACCACGTCGACCAGCAGCTCCCGTACGTGCCCGTCGACCTCCCAAGTCGACGGCCACCTCCACGTCGACCTCACCAGGTCGACGACACCATCGGTCGACCTCCTCCTGGTCGACATCCCCTCTGGTCGACCAGCTCCACTTCGACCAGCACTCCTGGTCGACCTGCTCCTCGTCGACCAGCACAGTCGTCGGCCGACCACCCACGTCGGCCACCCGAAGCTGGCGTCACGAAGTTGACGCCCCGCTACTCGACGCCCAACTAATTGGCGTCCTGAGTCGAGGTCGACGTCGGCCCCTCCTTCGTCGACCACCAGGTCCAGTCGACCACTTAACAGGTCGACCAGCAGTCCGTTAGCTGACCGCCGAAGTCGGCTTCCCCAAGTTGACCTCCCTGAAGTCGGCGCCACCCTGAAGTCGGCGCCCGTGCAGTGGTCCCTCGTGCAGGTCGACCTCCTCGTCGACCAGCTCACCCACTGGTGCAGGTCGGCTGCTCCCCTTACACCCGACCACGAAGTCGGCTCCGCCCAAGCGAGGACGGGGCCAATACCCAACTCCCGTTGACAACTGTACCCCATAGTGTCTACCCCACTATAGCCTAGACAAGCTATATGATAAATGTTTGACACCCTAGCCCCGCGAACGTCCCGCTAGCAGCCGGTGCAGCCCGCGCGTCGCCTGTTAGTAGCCCGCTCGACCCGCTAGTCGCCTCTGTTGGCCCGCGCATCGCCCGTTAGGAGCCCGCGCGACCCGCACGCCATCCGCGCCGCCCGCGCGCAGCTCCTGCCGACTCGCGCGCCGCCTGCCAACAGCCCCGTAGGCCCTGTTGCCCCGTGCGCTGCCTGCTCCTGCCGCGGCTGCCTGCTACGCCCCACGCGCCGCTTGTCGCGCTGCCCCGTGCGCCGCACGCCCTCCTGCTCTGCCGGCCACTCGTCGCCCTGTGCGCCGCCTGCCCTACTGCCGTGGCTGCCTGCTGCACCTAGGCGCTGCCCGCCCTGCTCTTGCAGCCACCCATTAGGCTATGCGTACGGCCCGCCCTGCTGCCCTGCCGGCCGCTTGTAGCCCCATACGCTGCCTGAACTCCTAGCGCACTGCTGCACCAGCGTTGCTGCAGCTGCTACTACTTGTTGCAGCTCCTACTACTTGCTGCAGCTGCTACTACTTGCTGCAGCTGCCACTACTTGCTGTAGCTGCTCCTACTTGCTGCAGCTGCTACTACTTGCTACTGATGCTACCATTGCTGCAGCTGCCACTACTTGTAGCAGCTGCTCCTCCTTGCTGCTGCTGCTCCTCATTGCTGCAGCTGCTCTTTTTTGCTGCTGCTGCTGCTGCTACTTGCTGCAGCTGCTCCTCCTTGCTGCTTCTGCTCCTCATTGCTGCAGCTGCTCCTTCTTGCTGCTGCTGCTCCTACTTGCTGCAGCTGCTCCTTCTTGCTACTGCTACTCCTACTTGCTGCAGCTGCTCCATCTTGCTGCTGTTGCTCCTACTTGCTGCAGCTGCTCCTACTTGCTGCAGCTGCTCCTCCTTGCTGCTGCTACTGCTGCTTGCCTGCAATCGCTCTGCCCTGCCAGCAGCTATGGCCACCCTCCGCATTCTGTCGTTCGATGCCGAGGGTCGCCCGATTCAGTTCGACGCCTGGCTCGATGACCTGCAGCTGTTCCTAATGAGTGATAGCAAGGACAATGTCTCGCTCTATGACCACACGTCTGGTGCCTCAGTCGCTCCCACTGCCACCGCTGAGCTTAGTGCCCGTTCCCAATGGCAGACTCGTGACGCTGCTGCTCGCCTAGCCGTTTGCAACCACCTGCCGTAAGCCGAGCTCACGCACTTTGGCGAGCACAAGACCGCTAAGGCCCTTTACGACGTTGTAGTGGCTCGATACACGTCTCCTGCCACAGCTGAGCTTAGCTGCCTCATGCTGCCCTACCTATTTCCTGAGCTGTCCACCTTTGCCACGGTTGCCGATCTCATCACCCACCTTCGCACTAGCGACACTCGCCTTCGCGTCGCCCTTCCCACAGAGTTCAGTGCTAAGAACCCGCCTCCGATGTACTGGACCCTCCACTTCATAGTTACCCGCCTCCCTGACTCTCTAAGCTCGGTCAGGGACTATTTTCTCGCTCGCAGTCCCACCGACCTCATTGTAGACCTCGTAGAGGAACGCCTCCTTGCAGAAGAGAAGAGCATTGTTGCTGTAGGTGCTGCTCGCGGCGCTCCTCGCACCCCTATCTTCGAGGGGTGCTCTCCCTCTCCCCTCGCCCCCTCCTTCGCTACTGCAGCTGCTGTTGACTTCCTTGGTGCTGAGTCTATTGGTGCTGCCTCCGCTCCTAGTGGGAGGCGCCGCAACGGCAAGGGCAAGGGAGCCAAGGGCAGCGGAGGTGGCTCCGGGAGGGGTGGAGGTGGAGGAGGAGGTAGCGGAGGGGCTGGTGGAGGAGGAGGAGGTAGCGGAGGGGCTGGTGGCGGGAGTGCTGGCGGGAGTGGTAGCGTCGGTAGCGGTGGTGGAGGCGGTGGCGGCGGAGGGGGTGGCGGCGGGGGTGGCAGCAGCGGTGGCGGCGGGGGTGGCAGCGGCGGTGGTGGCGGCGGTGGCGGCCGGGGTGGTGGTGGCGGTGGCGGTGGCGGTCGGGGTGGAGGCACAGGCGCTGGCCAGAGACAGCAGCAGCAGCAGCAGCTGTGGAAGGCTGGTGTAGATGTTTTTGCCCTTGACTTTGATGCAATTATCTTTGCTATGTATGCATTGGAAGTTAGTGCTGATGGTGACTGTTACTTGTGTATGCCGCCTGACCCGGGTATAGAACCTGCTGCCTTAGGTGCTAGTGAGTCTGCTCTTTCAGGTACTGAGCCTGCTGAGGCCTTGCACACCTTCACGCTTGACTCACCCACCGCACTCAGGTGCTTCTCGCTGTTTCTTCTGTGACAGTACCACACTCATACCGCTCCCTGCGCCTGTCGCTGTCTCTCTGGCTGACCCCTCAGGGGGCCCAGTACTTGCACGGTCCACCACTGTGCTTCCGTGTCCAGCGGTCCCGTCTGGTTCACTGTCAGGTCTCCACCTCCCCTCGTTCTCGACAAACTTGGTGAGGAACGCTGCCCTTCAGGATGTGGGGGTTAATACCTTCATCCCTACATGGCAGCGTGTGGCAATCTGCGCGTGTGCACAGACAGGCTGTCACCTGGCCACGTTTACCCGTCGGCCAGGGTCGAGTCTTTACACATTGACGATTGTGTCTCCTTAGGTTACTACTATCGGCCAGGTGTCTGCGTCAGGTCTCGTAGCCTCCCCTTGTAAGTGTCGCTCCCTGTCGCACCAGACTCTTCTCTGGCAACACCGTCTGGGTCTTCGTGGCATGCACCGTCGCCTCCTTGTGTCTGGTCTTCCCAGGTCTCTCCCTCCCCTCCTTGCCTTGCCTGCGCCGCCTTGTATTCCTTGCGTTGAGGGGCGGCAGCGCGCAGCTCCTCACTCCTCCTCGTTTCCCCCGACAGAGGCTCCTCTGCAGACCCTTCACCTGGACATGTGGGGCCTAGCCCGCGTTCGTGGACAGGGCGGTGAGCGGTACTTTCTGCTAGTTGCTGACGACTACTCGCGGTACACCACGGTCTTCCCCTTGCGCACCAAGGGTGAGGTCCCTGCTGTCCTGATCCCTTGGATCCGAGCAGTTCGTCTCCAGCTCCGCCGCAGGTTCTGCCAGGACATGCCTGTCCTGCGTCTGCACTCTGACAGAGGTGGTGAGTTCACCTTCGACCTCTTGTGGGCCTTCTGTCATGGGGAGGGCATCGAGCAGTCGTTGACGCTTCTGGGCTCACCGCAGCAAAATGGGGTTGCTAAGCACCGCATTGGCTTAGTCATGGAGGTTGCTCGTACCTCCTTGATCCATGCGGCGGCTCCCCATTTTCTGTGGCCGTTTGCGGTCCGGTACGCCGCACAGCAGCTCAACCTCTGGCCCCGTGTCTCCTTGCCGGAGACCTCGCCCACACTGCGTTGGACGGGGGAGGTTGGCGATGCGTCGCGTTTCCGGGTCTGGGGTGCTCGTGCCCTTCTCTGTGATACGTCCGCGGACAAGCTCTCCTCCCGCACCATTCCCTATGTCTTCCTTGGTTTTGTCCCTGACGCGCTTGGCTGGCAGTTTTACCACCTCACCTCGCACCGTATCTTCCCCTCTCAGGACGTCACTTTTGACGAGTCGGTTCCTTTCTACCGTCTCTTCCCCTACCGCAATGCCCCTCTCCCTCCCCTGTCGCTTTTCCTCACTCGAGGTCCCCCTCCAGTAGACCCCCTCCCCCCTCAGGGTCCTGCTCCTTCAGGTGTGTCTCAGATAGACCCGCCCCCCTTGGCTGAGCCTGTAGAGGTCACTAGCGACTCAGGTGCTGCTGCGGGAGGTGCTGCTGGGGGTGCTGCTTCTGGGGATGCTGAGCCTGCGTGTGGGGTGCTGGGGAGTGCGGAGCCTGCGGGTGCTGAGCCTGCGGGTGCGGAGCCTGGGGGTGCTGAGTCTGCTGGCGTTCCTCTAGGTCTCATTTCACGACGCGGGCCTGTCTCACCACAGCAGGCACGAGAGTGGCTTGCGTCGCGTTCCCGCCTGAGGAGTCGTGCTGCTGGAGCTGCTTCTCGTGGAGGCGCTGGGAGTGCTGGTGTCTCTGGTCTTGGAGGTGCTCGTACTGGAGGTATTGGAGCTGCCGGGACTGGTACTGCTCCTGGAGCTAGAGGTGCCAGTTCTGGGGGTGCTGTTGCTGGAGGTACTGGGGCTGGAGGCCCTGCAGCTGGTGTTGTCGACCCTGGCGTTGGAGACCCTGGAGGTGGAGGTGCCGGTTCTGGGGGTGCTGCAGTTGGAGGTACTGGGGCTGGTGGCCCTGGAGCTGGTGCTGTTGACCCGGGCGTTGGAGACCCTGGAGCTGGAGGTGCTGGTTCTGGGGGTGCCACTACTGGAGGCCCTGGCGTTGGTCCTATCGATCCTGGAGTTGGGGACCTTGAGGCTGGAGGTGCCGGTACTGGATGTGCTGCTGCTGAAGGCGCTGGGGCTAGAGGTTCTGGAGCTGCTGGAGGCGCTGGAGCTAGAGGTGCTGCTGCTAGAGGCGTTGGAGCTGGAGGTGCTTCTACTGGAGGCGCTGGAGCTGGAGTTTCTGGAGCTGCTGGAGGCGGTGGAGCTGGAGGTGCTGCTACTGGAGGCACTGGAGCTGGAGGTTCTGGAGCTGCTGAAGGTGCTGGAGCTGGAGGTGCTGCTTCTGGAGGCGCTGGAGCTAGAAGTTCTGGAGCTGCTGGAGGCGCTGGAGCTGGAGGTGCTGCTGCTAGAGGCGCTGGAGCTAGAGGTTTTGGAGCTGCTAGAGGTGCTGGAGCTACTGGTGCTGGTGGCACTGCACAGCCGCAACTGTTCTTCGCACCGCCGTCGCCTTCGTCCCTGCCACCGCGTGACTCCGTGCTCCGCCAGGTTCTTTGCCTCCCGTCTTCTACTGGTCTTCCATTACATCCTGGCTCACCGCTGCTTGCTCCTTCTCGTTACACTGAGCAGACAGGAGGTCTTACTCAGCGTCGTGAGCTTGCGTCTCTTCCTGTCTTGCCTGTTCGCACTGTCCGCACTAGTCGTACTGGTCGTCGTGTTCCTCGTGAGCGTCCGCCGGCTGTCCCCGGCACACACCTCATGGCCCTGCGTCCTTCCACTGCTCCACAGCATGTTCCCCTGCCTTCCCCTCCTACGTCTTCTCTGTCTGACGTTCCAAAGCCTGAGTCTGACCTGGTTCGTGCTGCTCACCCTAATGTCAGGCGTCTACTAGCCTCTGTTGTCAGTGACCCGCCGTAAGAGTCTGCTGCTGCGTCTGCCTTAGTGTCTGAGCTTGTTGACTTTGCTGCTGCGTGTCTTCTCGACTTCGCTACTAGTCTTGTTGCTGAGTCCGAGTCTGTCTGTCCTACGTCCGTCGAGGGTGAGTGTTCTCTTGGAACGGACGTCCTTGAGGACAGGCAGGAAGACTTTGAGTGTCTTGCAGCCACTGCGCCTCATCTCGTGGCCATGCTACTTGCCCCTGAGGGAGACCCGGATGCTCCAGACATCCCGACCCCGCGTTCTTTCGCTGAGGTGATCGCGGGTGAGTACTCCTCTCACTGGCAGACAACCATGGACGCACAGATGGCATCCTGGAAGTCCACAGACACTTACATCGACGCAGTTCCCCCTCCTGGGGCGAACGTAGTCGATGGCATGTGGATTTTCAGGGTGAAGCGGCCGCCGGGTTCTCCGCCTGTCTTCAAGGCTCGTTACGTTGCACGAGGCTTCAGTCAGCGTCAGGGAGTTGACTTCTTCCAGACCTTCTCTCCCACCCCAAAGATGACCACTCTTCGGGTACTGCTGCACGTCGCCGCTCAGCGTGACTACGAGCTTCACTCTCTGGACTTCAGCACAGCCTTCTTAGAGGGCAGTCTGCACGAGGAGATCTAGCTACGCCACCCACCTGGCTTCACTGGGTCGTTCCCTCCTGGAATCCAGTGGAGCCTGCGCTGGCCGGTCTACGGTCTCGCTCAGGCGCCTCGTGAATGGCACGACATACTGAGGACGACACTTGCGGCTCTTGGGTTAGCACCTTCCACTGCTGACCCGTCGCTGTTTCTGCGCACCGACACTTCGTTGCCGCCGTTCTACATCCTCGTGTACGACGACGACTTGGTATTTGCCACTGCTCACACTGAGGCTCTCGCCCTTGTGAAGTCGGAGCTACAAAAGAGACACACGTGCATAGACCTGGGTGAGCTGCGCAGCTATCTTGGCCTGCAGATCACCCGGGACAGAGCATGGGGCACCATCACACTGACTCAGTCACACATGGTGCAGCGGGTCCTTCAGCGCTTTGGCTTCACCTGGTCCTCGGCATAGGCCACTCCTCTGGCTATAGGTCACTCGCTCTTAGCTCCACCTTTGGACGAGTCCGTAGAGCCGACTGGCCCGTACCTAGAGCTAGTGGGCTGCCTCATGTACCTGATGACCTACACTCGACCTGACCTTGCGTACCCTCTTGGCCTTCTGGCTCGCTATGTGGCTCCTGGTAGGCACCGAAAGGTGCACATGGATGCTGCGCTACTTGTGCAGTACATCGGGCATGGGGCTTGTGCTTGGAGGGCGGAGCCCAGTTGTCCTCACCGGGCACTCGGACGCTTCTTGAGTCGACAACCTAGCTACGCAGCGGTCGTCACAGGGTTACACCCTCAGCCTTGGCTCTGGTTATGTTTCGTTGCGGTCTACGCGTTTGTCTTCTGTTCTCAGCTCTACGCCACAGCCATGGCTGCATAGGAGCTACGCTGGCTCACCTACCTGCTGACGGACTTGGGAGAGAGGCCTCGTTCTCCTCCAGTTCTGTACGTCGAAAACAAGGCTGCCATTGCCTTGTGTTAGGACCACAGACTGGAGCACAGAACGAAGCACATCGCTCTGTGTTACTTCCTTGCTCGAGAGTTGCAGTAGCGTGGTCAGCTTCATGTCACTTACGTGCCCACCCGGGCCAACTCGGCTGATGTGTTCACCAAGGCCCTTCCGGCTGGTGATCATCAGCGCTTCTGCACTGCACTAGGTCTGGTGCCTACGTTTCCTCACTTGCTGTAGACTCTGGTTGTACTATGATCTATATACATATACCTGCATGTTTACTCTTGCTAGGTAGTGATCACTGTATTGTTGTTGCGTATATACATCTCCTTATGAACTGGCCTTGTGGCTCCTTCGCTTGTGCTCAGAGTGTGTGGTGACGTTGTGATCCACCCTGAGCTTGCATTATTTTTCTTGACTGGCCTTGTGACCCCTTGTTCTCCCCCACTTTGCCTATGGGGGTGTGTCAAACTATATATGATTTAAATTAGGTTTAGGCTTTAGTGGGGTAGCCAATGTAAGGTACAACCTCTTAGGGTTCTCATCCTTCTACCTGATTCCCTTGACAGTCAAACACTCCTACCTAGAACTCTAGCAAAACTATATATGTGTTAGTTCTGTGTAGGCTATAGTGGGGTAGCCCATATGGGGTACAACCCGAAGGGGTTAGTACTTGTACCCACATTTCATTCAATGCAATCATTCCTGCTTGCTATCTTGACATGGTTTCAGAGCAGTAGGTCGGTAGGACCGTTTTTTGTTTTTCGGGCCCTCCATACTTAGCTTCTGACTGCGGTTACCGACTCTTCTCTGGCACCACCTCCTGGGTCACACCTCCTAGCCACGTCTCCCTGGCATGCATCTTCGCCTCCTAGTGTCTGGTCTTCCCAGGTCTCTCCCTCTCCTTCCTGCCTTGCCTGCTCCGTCCTGCCTTCCTTGCGTCGAGGGGCGGCAGCGCACCGCTCCTCACTCCTCGTTTCCCCCGACAGAGGCTCCTCTGCAGACCCTCCACCTGGACGTGTGGGGCCCAGCCCGCGTTCGTGGATAGGGCGGTGAGCGGTACTTTCTGCTGGTTGTCGACGACTACTCGCGGTACACCACGGTCTTCCCCTTGCGCACCAAGGGCGAGGTCCCTGCTGTCCTGATCCCTTGGATCCGAGCAGTTCGTCTCCGGCTTCGCCGCAGGTTCCACTAGGACCTTCCTGTCCTGCGTCTGCACTCTGACAGAGGTGGTGAATTCACCTCCGACCTCTTGCGGGCCTTCTGACACGGGGAGGGCATCGAGCAGTCGTTCACGCTTCCGAGCTCACCACAGAAAAATGGGGTTGCTGAGCGCCGCATTCGCTTAGTCAGGGAGGTCGCTCGTACCTCCTTGATTCATGCGGCGGCTCCCCATTTTCTGTGGCCGTTTGTGGTCCGGTATGCCGCGCTGTAGCTCAACCTCTGGCCCAGTGTCTCCTTACCAGAGACCTCGCCCACAATGCGTTGGACGGGGGAGGTTGGCGATGCGTCGCGTTTCCGGGTCTGGGGTGCTCGTGCCCTTGTCCGCGATACGTGTGCGGACAAGCTCTCCTCTCGCACCATTCCCTGTGTCTTCCTTGGCTTTCTCCCTGATGCGCCTAGCTAGCAGTTTTACCACCCCACCTCGCACCGTGTCTTCCCCTCTCAAGACGTCACCTTGGACAAGTCGGTTCCTACCGTCTCTTCCCCTACCGCACTACCCCTCTCCCTCCCCCGCCACTTTTCCTCGCTCTAGGTCCCCCTCCGGTAGACCCCCTCCCCGCTCAGGGTCCTGCTCCTTCAGGTGTGTCTCAGGTAGACCCGCCCCCCTGAGCTGAGCCTGTAGAGGTCACTAGCGACTCAGGTGCTGCTGCGGGAGGTGCTGCTGGGAGTGCTACTTCTGAGGGTGCTCAGCCTACGCGTGAGGTGCTGAGGAGTGCGGAGCCTGGGGGCGTTGAGCCTGTGGCTGCGGAGTCTAAGGGTGCTGAGCCCATCGGTGAGGTGCCGGGGGGTGCGGAGCTTGGGGGTGCTGAGTCTGCTGGCGTTCCTCTAGGTCTCGTTTCACGACGCGAGCCTGTCTCACCACAGCAGGCACGAGAGTGGCTTGCGTCGCGTACCCGCCTGAGGAGTCGTGCTGCTGGAGCTGCTTGTCATGGAGGCGCTGGGGGTGCTGGTGTCTCTGAATCTGGAGGTGCTCGTATTGGAGCGGGAGGTGTCGGTTTCGGGGGTGCTGGTGCTGGAGGTAATGGGGCTGGAGGCCCTGGAGCTGGTGCTGTCGACCCTGGAGTTGGAGACCCTGGAGCTGGAGGTGCCGGTTTTGGGGGTGCTACTGCTGGAGGTACTGGGGCTGGAGGCCCTGGAGCTGGTGCTGTGGACCCTGGAGCTGGGGTTGCTGAGTCTGCTGGCGTTCCTCTGGGTCTCGTTTCACGACGCGGGCCTGTCTCACCATAGCAAGCACGATAGTGGCTTACGTCATGTACCTGCCTGAGGAGTCTTGCTGCTCGAGCTGCTTGTCGTGGAGGTGCTGAGAGTGCTGGTGTCTCTGGTCCTAGAGGTGCTCGTACTGGAGGTACTGGAGCTGCCGGGACTGGTACTGCTCCTGGAGCTAGAGGTGTCGGCTCTGGAGGTGCTGCTGCTGGAGGTACTGGGACTGGAGGCCTTTGAGCTGGTGCTGACGACCCTGGCGTTGGAGACCCTGGAGCTGGAGGTGCCGGTACTGGGGGTGCTGCTGCTGGAGGCCCTGGCACCGGTCCTGTCGACCCTGGAGTTGGGGACCTTGAGGCTTGAGGTCCCGGTTCTGGAGGTGCTGCTACTGGTGGCGCTGGAGCTGGAGGTTCTGGAGCTGATGGAGGCGCTGGAGCAGGAGGTACTGCTGTTGGAGGCGCTGGAGCTGGATGTGCTGCTGCTGGAGGCGCTGGAGCTAGAGGTGCTGCTGCTGGAGTCGCTGGAGCTGGAGGTTCTGGAGCTGCTGGAGGCGCTGGAGCTGCTGGAGGCGCTGGAGATGGAGTTGCTGCTGCTGGACTCACTGGAGTTGGAGGTGCTGCTGCTGGAGGCGCTAGAGCTGGAGGTTCTAGAGCTGCTAGAGGCGCTGGAGCTACTGGTACTGGTGGCACTGTACCGTCGCGACTGTTTTTCGCTCCGCCGTCACCGTCGTCTTTGCCACCGCCTGACTCCATGCTTCGCCAGGTTCTTAGCCTCCCGTCTTCCACTAGCCTCCCGTTACAGCCCGGCGCACCACTGCCTGCTCCTTCTCCTTACACTGATCGTCGTGAGCCTGCGTCTCGTCCTGCCTAGCCTGTTCGCACTGGTCACACTAGTCATCATTTTCCTCGTGAGCGTCCGCCTCCTATCCCTGGCACGCACGCTATGGCACTTCGTCCTTCCTCTGTTCCACAGCGTGTTCCCCTACCGTCTCCTCCTCCGTCTTCTCTGCCTGACGTTGAGGACCCTGAGTCTGACCGGGTTCGTGCTACTCACCCTACTATCACGCGTCTGCTCGCCACTGTTGTCACTGACCCATCGTTTGAGTGTGCTGCTGCGTTTGCCTTAGTCTCTGAGCTTGTTGACTTTGCTGTTGCCTGTCCTCTAGACTTCGCTGCTAGTCTTGTTGCTGAGTCTGAGTCTTGTTGGAGTAGGCTAGTGTTCACTCTGCATTTCGTTTTGGCCTTATATTATTTTTCGGACACTTTTAGACTTAGTTTCAATAATGGTTCATCTCAGGTTCACTTTGCAGTTTGTCTCTGCATTGAACGTGCCCTAGGTTCAGATGGGGTTTCCCAACCCTATCTTTCAAATGTCTCTCGACTCTTTCTCTAGTTTAACTTTTCTTCCCTCGTTACTTCACTCACTAGCCATGGCTGTCGCAAACCTAACATTAACAAGTCTGTCGGTCTTCCGTACGTCGGGGGTGAGTGTGCTCTTGGCACGGACGTCCTTGAGGATAGGGAGGAGGACTTTGAGTGTCTTGCAGCCGTTGCGCCTCATCTCGTGGCCATGGTGCTTGCCCCTGAGGGAGACTCGGATGCACCAGACATCCCGACTCCGCGTTCTTATGCTGAGGCGATCGCGGGTGAGTACTCCTTTCAGTGGCAGACAACCATGGACGCAGAGATGGCATCCTGGAAGTCCACAGGCACTTACATCGATAAGGTTCCCCCTCCTGGGGCGAACATCGTTGATGGTATGTGGATTTTCAAGGTGAAGCAGCCGCCGGGTTCTCCGCCTGTCTTCAAGGCTCGTTACGTTGCACGAGGCTTCAGTCAGCGACCAGGAGTTAACTTCTTCTAGACCTTCTCTCCCACCCCGAAGATGACCACTCTTCGGGTGCTGCTGCACGTTGCCACTCAGCGTGACTACGAGCTTCACTCTCTTGACTTCAGCACAGCCTTCTTAAAGGGCAGTCTGCACGAGGAGATCTGGCTGCGCCACCCACCTGGCTTCACTGGGTCGTTCTTTCCTGGTACCCAGTGGAGCCTCCGTCGGCCAGTCTACGGTCTTCGTCAGGCGCCTCGTGAGTGGCACGACACACTGAGGACGACAGGCGGCTCTTGGGTTAGCCCCTTCCACTGCTAACCCGTTGCTGTTTCTACACAACGACACTTAACTACCGCCGTTCTACATCCTCGTGTACGTCGACGACTTGGTCTTTGCCACTGCTGACACTGAGGCTCTCGCCCTTGTGAAGTCGGAGCTGTAGAAGAGACACACGTGCACAGACGTGGGTGAGCTGCGCAGTTATCTTGGCTTGCAGATCACCCAGGACAGAGCACGCCACACCATCACACTGACTCAGTCACACATGGTGCAGCAGGTCCTTTAGCGCTTCGGCTTCACTTGGTCCTCTCCACAGTCCACTCCTCTGGCTACATGTCACTCGCTCTCAGCTCCACCTTCGGACGAATTCGTAGAGCCGAGTGGCCTGTACCCAGAGCTAGTGGGCTGCCTCATGTACCTGATGACATGCACTCGTCCTGACCTTGCGTAGCCTCTTGGCCTTCTGGCATGCTACGTGGCTCCTGGTAGGCACCGAAAGGTGCACATGGCTGCTGCGAAGAGGGTACTTGTTAGAGACTAAGGATGAAGTCTATGAAGATTATGGGCATAAATTTCTCAAAATCGTTGGTCTCAATTTCTGGACAGAAAATTCGAGTTTACAAGAAACGCCGTCGACAAAAATTTCACTGTCAAAACTCAGATATGTTGTAGCTCTATTCCGTGGCTACAATTCCCAAGTTGAATCGTACGAAAAGGTGAAGTATTTCTTGAGTTATCAATTTTGGCGCACAGGGGGGTATGCTGCCATAGAAACTTAACTCAATCACAAGAGTCTCACACAAGTTCACACAAGAGAATTAGAGTAGCACTAAACCAGGTGGAAGAGATGATGAGGACGAGAGGGAAGGTCCCAAGAGAGTCCCCAACCAAGGAAACCCCATGCCACACAATTCCCTTCTCCATAGGCAACCCAACTTTGACCTTTGTCAGTTTCCCAACCTCCACAATCCACCTCAACCCAACTTGGCCACACTTGCCAACCTGGTTTGGCACTTCCCAACCACTTGGCAGCATCTACAGTGATGTTGACGAATTTCCCAACCCCCAAAAGTCTGTTAAGATACTAGCGTGAGTTTGGCTTAGGAGCCATAGTAGTTTAGATGAGTTCGAGTTGAAGGGTGAAGTTCGAGGGTGTAAGGAAAAGTGTCGAGAGATTTTAGAAGGAGAATGTGGTTGAACTAGAAAGTGGAGGGATACAAATAGCAAGCCCAAAAGGGTTATACTCACTTTTGAGTACCCCACTACAGACTAGACATGCATTATAATCTGACAAGTCTATACCCCTTATGGAGTGAACCCCACAACTTCCAATAGTCACCACAACCAAATATCAAAAGCATACGAACTCCAACGTTCGTAACTTTCTTGTTCGTGCTCCGATTGAAGCGATACTTGGTTCGTCGGTAAGTTCTTAAGCAGAGGAGTCACTTCAGATATCTGCTCAAACCAAATAACATTCACACACACTCCGAAAAATCAAACCACATCAAACACAAATTCTTGCACATGCTCACACCACGCATGCAACGCACGAACATGTGATGGGAGGCAGACAGACGTGAATGCAAGTGATAGCATCACATAACAGTACTGCGCTACTTATGCAGTACATCGGGCATGGGGCTTGTGCTTGGAGAGCGGAGCTTAGTTGTCCTCACTGGACACTCAGACGCTTCTTGGGTTGACGACCAGGCTATGCAGCGGTCGTCACAGGGTTGCACTTTCAGCCTTGGCTGCGGCTCTTTTTCTTGGCGGTCTACCCGCTCGTCTTCAATTCTCAGCTCCTGTTCTGAGGCTCAGATCTACGCCACAGCCATGGCTGCACTGGAGTTACGCTGGCTCACCTACCTGCTGACTGACTTGGGAGAGCGGCCTCGTTCTCCTCCAGTTCTCTACGTAGACAGCAAGGCCGCCATTGCCTTGTGTCAGGAGCACGGACTGGAGCACAAAACAAAGCACATAGCTCTGCGTTACTTCCTGGCTCGAGAGTTGCAGCAGCGTGGTCAGCTTCGTCTTGCTCACGTGGCCACTCGGGCCAACACTGCTGATATACTCACCAAGGCACTTCCGTCTGGTGATCATCAGCGCTTCTGTACTATGTTAGGCCTTGTGCCTGTTTTGCCTCACTTGCTCACTTCGTGACTTTGCTTGTACTATGATCTATATATATACCTGCATGCTTGCTCTTGCTAGGTAGTGATCACTACACTGTTGTTGTTGCATATCTACCTCTGCATGTGACCTGGCCGTGTGGCCCTTTAATTGTGCTCGAGTGTGAGGTGACGTTGTGATCCACCCCGAGCTTGCTTTGCTTTTCTTGACTGGTCTTGTGACCCCTTTTGCCCCACTTTGCCTATGTGGGTGTGTCAAAACATATATCTGTTAGTTCATTGTAGGCTATAGTGGGGTAGCTCATATAGGGTACAACCCGAAGTTAGGGTTAGTACTTGTACCCACATTTCATTCAATACAATCATTCCTGCTTGCTATCTTGACAGAGGCGATTCAACAAAGGTGATGGGGTGCGGCTTTGCCAGGCTCACAAGAGCCTCATACACATTGCAGTGCTAGTAGTTTCTGTCACTAACAGACTGTCCGGTAAGTCGTTAGTGACAGAGCGTCCGTTAGTAATAACAGCAGAGAGGGTCCTCGTGTGACACGATGCCATCCCATCTTGTCGAGTGTGGTTTTACAAGACCACACTCCTGATCATGGGGTCGCCACAAGACCATGGGCTCGTGGATGTCAAGTGTTCTCTCTTGTCAACTTTCCTCTCTTTCACTCCTTTCGCGATCATTCGCAGCAACCGCATGAGGGTTTTGTGTGCATTGCTACTGCATCTGTGAGTGATTTCGCTTCCTTCTGACGTTTGCTGTGAATGTCAAGGAGAGTCGCCTCCTTAACCGACTCTCCTTGACATCCATTCCACAGCAGCAGCGCTGAGAGAGATCAACTTCTGGTATACCCTCCTTTGGATGACATATGACAATGGTTCTGTTTTCGTTTGCCTTTTCTCTCCTACCTTCTTACAGATCCTTGTGATGATCCGAATCAACAGCATCGAGGGCCTCAGTCAGTGGAGAGTGCACCGCCCCTTATATTGCATGTTTAAGTTGTTATAAATATTGTCAGAATGATATATAGCTTATACATTTGTGTAGGCTATAGTGGGGTATCCCATAGGGGGTACAACCCAATTAGGGTTAGTACTTGTACCCAGCTTTCCCTTAGTCAATTCATTCTCGTTTCTTCTCATGGTATCAGAGAAGGTTCCCTAGCAGGAACGATTCCTAGGGCCCACCACTACGAACCTTTTTTTTCTGCCCGGAGCGCACTCCGCTCAGGCCCGAGTCGCGCCCCGTGCCCTCTCCCTTTTGTCGCGCCGCCCGGTGTGGCCCGTCGCCACCCTACGCTGCCCGGCGCCACCCTTCGCGGCCCGGCGCCGCCCTCGCGCCGCCCTCGCGTCGCCCGTCCCGGCCCGACGACGCCCTTGCGCCGCCCATCCCGGCCCCGCGCCGCCTGTCCCGGCCCGTCGCCGCCCGCACCGGCCCTCGCGCCGCCAGTTCCGGCCCGTCGCCGCACGGCCCGTCGCCTCCCTTAGCGGCGTCGCATGCCGCCCTTACCTGCGGCCCTACTCGCCGCCCTACCTGCAGCCCTACCGCCGCCCTACCTGCGGCCCTACCGCCGCCTACCTGCGGCCCACCCGCCGCCCTACCTGCGGCCCACCCGCCGCTCGACCTGCGGCCCACCCGCCGCCTGACCTGCGGCGCACCTGCCGCCCTACCTGCGGCCCACCCGCCGCCCTACCTGCGGCCCTACCGCCGCCCTACCTGCGGCCCACCCGCCGCCCGACCTGCGGCCCACCTGCCGCCCTACCTGCGGCCCACCCGCCGTCCTACCTGCGGCCCTTACGCCGCCCTACCTGCGGCCCGCCCGCCGCCCTACCTGCGGCTCTACCGCCGCCCTACCTGTGGCCCTACCGCCGCCCTACCTGCGGCCCTACCGCCGCCCTACCCGCGGCCCACCCGCCGCCCTACCTGCGACCGCCGCGCCGCCCTGAACCAGCGCCGCCGAGCCGCCCAGCGGCAAAACCACCGAGCCGCCCGGCCGCCGAGTCGCTCAACCGCCGAGCCGCCCAGCAGCCGGGCCGCCGAGCCGCCGAGCCGCCCAGCAGCCGAGCCGCCCAGCAGCCGAGCCGCTGAGCCGCCCAGCAGCCGAGCCGCCCAGCAGCCGAGCCGCCCAGCAGCCGAGCCGCCCAGCAGCCGAGCCGCTGAGCCGCTGAGCTGCCCTACTTTAGGACCGCCCGAGCTGCCCCGTCTGGTGAGCACAGCGCCTTTTTCCTGCACTGCCCTCACCCTACTGTTTGCACTGCTAGTCGTCTGTCGTCATGGCTACCCCTAGTATCCTAGATTTTGACGCTGAGGGTCGGGCCATTGACTTTGAGGTCTGGGTAGACGACCTGCAGCTGTTCTTACAGTGCGATAGGGCAGACAACCTCTCTCTCTTTGACCTTACCTCTGGCGCTTCCCCTGCCCCTGCTGCTGATGCTGACGCCACTGTTCGCTCCCAGTGGGCCACGCGCGACGCTGCTGCACGTCTAGCTGTGCGTCGCCACCTTCCTACCTCCGAGCGTGCGCACTTTAGTCAGTACAAGAGTGCTCAGACCTTGTACGACCCTGTAGTCGCACGCTACTCCTCCCCTGCCACTGCTGCACTGAGCCGTCTCATGCTACCATACCTCTTCCCTGACCTTGCTGCCTTTCCCACCGTAGCTGACCTCATTACGCACCTCCGCACTAGTGACACTCGCTACCGCGCTGCACTTCCTGCTGACTTCTGCGCCACGAACCTCCCCCCCATGTACATCACTCTGTACTTCCTAGTCACTCGCCTTCCTGACTCCCTTCAAGTAGTCAGGGACCACTTTCTCTCAATCTGTCCCACCACACTCACTGTCGACTTCCTCGAGAAGGCCCTCCTCGCGATAGAGAAGAGCATAGTCGCTGTAGGAGCCTCTCGAGGTGACCCGTGCACCCCCATCTTTGAGGGGTGTTCCCCCTCCCCCCTGCTGCCCTCTATTGCCTCTGCTGCTGCGGCCGACCTCCTTGGTCTTGAGTCGGTCGGTGCGGCGTCTGCCCCTAGCGGGAGACGCCGCCCTGGCAAGGGCAAGTGGGGCAAGGGAGCTGGAGGAGCGGACGGTGGAGGTGGAGGTGGAGGCGGTGGGGGGAGTGGGGGTGGCGGTGGGAGTGGAGGTGGGGGTGGAGGGGTCGGTGGCGGCAGTGGAGGCGGAGGCGGCGGCGGCGGTGGCGGTGGGAGCGGAGGTGGCGGAGGAGGCGGCGGTGGAGGCGGCGGAGGCGGCGGAGGCGGTGGGGGTGGCGGTGGAGCAGGTCGCGGGTCCTCGCAGAGGAGTGGCTCCGGCGGTGGCTCGCGCCAGCAGCAGCAGCGCGGTCGTGATACCCTGTCCCCGCAGCAGCTCCGTAAGTGGTACACTGCACTCCAGCGGGGTGGGGGTTTTGGTCCGTGCACCTACGTCCTGCGCACCGGCGACCGTGCGGGTGAGCAGTGTGGGGGTGCGCACCCCACCCAGCGCTGCTTTGGCCGCCTGACGGACGCGTGGCGTCACCAGTTCCCGGAGGCCTCAGAGATCCCTCGCTGGGGCGAGCTGTCTAGGGCGGGTGTTGCCATCTTTGATCTTGACTTTGATGCTATTCTCTCTGCCATGTATGCTGTGTCTATTAGTGATGAGGGTGACTGTTACTGGTGCTTCCCGCCCGATCCGAGCATTGAGACTGGTGCTCTAGGTACTGGTGCGGCTGCTGCCCTAGGTGCTTGCGACGCTGCTGCTCTAGGTGCTAGTGCGTCTGCGTCCTCGGGTACTGGTGAGTCTGCGCTCTCAGGTACTTCGTCGGCTTCGGCCTCCCTCACCTTCACCCTTGACTCTGGGGCTTCTCGCTCCTTCTTTCGGGACCGTACCACACTCACGCCGCTTAGTCGGCCGGTTGCGGTGTCTCTGGCTGACCCCTTTGGGGGTCCTGTCCTGTCTCGCTTCTCCACAGTCTTCTTGTGTCTGGTCCTGAGTCTGCCCCTTGTTCGTGTCGTCTCCTTTCTCACGAGACTCTCCTTTGGCACCACCGCCTTGGTCACCCCTCTCTGCTTCGGCTCAGAGGCATGTGCTCCCGTCTTCTTGTGTCTGGTCTCCCCCGGTCCCTCCCTCCCCTTCCTCAGGGCCCTGGCCCTACCTGTGTCCCCTGTGTCGAGGGGCGCCAGCGTGCTGCCCCTCACTCCTCCCAGTTTCCTCCGACAGAGGCCCCGTTGCAGACGCTTCACATGGACGTGGGGGGCCCAGCCCGCGTCCGTGGACAGGGTCACGAGCGCTACTTCCTGCTCGTTGTTGACGACTACTCGCGTTACACCGCGGTCTTCCCCTTGCGCAGCAAGGGTGATGTTACTGAGGTACTGATCGACTGGATCCGCGCAGCTTGTCTCCAGCTCAGGTAGAGCTTTGGCTCGGACTTTCCTGTTCTGCGTCTGCACTCGGACAGAGGTGGAGAGTTTTCCTCTGACCTTCTGAGAGCCTACTGTCGCGCACATGGCATCCGTCAGACCTTCACACTTCCGGACTCCCCGCAGCAAAATGGGATTGATGAGCGCCGCATTGGCATGGTCATGGACGTCGCCCGTACGTCTATGATGCATGCGGCTGCCCCCCATTTTCTGTGGCCGTTTGCGGTGAGGTACGCGGCGCATTAGATCAACCTCCACCCCAGGGTCTCCAGGCCGGAGACCTCCCCAGCCTTGCTGTGGACGGGGAAGGTTGGCGATGCATCGGCGTTCCGGGTCTGGGGATCTCGGGCGTTTGTCCGCGACTTGTCTGCGGACAAGCTGTCCCCTCGTGCTGCTCCTTGCGTCTTCCTGGGGTTTCCCCTTGACGCTCCTGGGTGGCAGTTCTACCACCCCACCTCTCGACGTGTTCTGTCCTCCCAGGACGTCACGTTTGACGAGTCGGTCCCCTACTACCGCCTCTTCCCCTACCGCACTCCGTCCCTCCCCCCACCCCTGCTCTTCCTTGTACCAGGTCCTCCCCAGGTAGACCCCCTCCCCCTCAGGGTCCCGCCCCTTTAGGTGTGTCCCAGGTAGACGCGGTCGAGCCTGTCGAGGTCACTGGTGACTCTGGTGCTGCTGAGGGTGCTGAGCCTGGGGGTGCTGAGTCTGCGGGTGCTGGACCTGGGGGTGCGGAGCCTAGGGGTGCTGAGCCTGGGGGTGCTGAGCCTGGGGGTGCTACGTCTGGGGGTGCTGAGCCGGGGGGTGCTACGCCTGGGGGTGCTGAGCCTGGGGGTGCTAAGCCTGGGAGTGCTGAGCCTGGAGATGCTACGTCTGGGGGTGCTGAGCCAAGGGGTGCTACGCCTGGGGGTGCTGAGCCTGGAGGTGCTCCGCCTGGAGGTTCTCCGGGTGCTTCGTCTCGCCGGGAGCCGCTCTCTCCACAGGAGCTGCGCGAGTGGTTTGCCCGGCGTTGGCGCCGTACTGCTGGTGCTGGAGGTTCTTCGGCTGCTGAGGGTGCTACGGTCGCGGGTCTCGGAGGTGCTCGTATAGGGAGTACTGGTGCTGTTGGGCCTGCGGGCTCGACTGGAGCTGGTACTACTGAGGGTGTTGGCGCTACGACTCCCGCTAGCCGTCCTGCTGGGGGTGCTCCTGGTACTGCTGGAGGTTCTGGAGCTGCTAGAGGTGCTGCTGGAGCGGGTGCTCCTGCTGAGGGTGCTGGTGCTGTCCCTGCTGCTTCTGGCGTCGCCACGCGGCCACGCCCGTACTTGGTTCCACTCCTCCAGCAGGTTCTTGGTCTTCCACCTTCTACTGGTCCTCCTCCTCCCTTAGAGTGTCCACAGCCTGTCCTGTCTCAGTTACAGTTGCAGCCTACCTCCCCTTTGCCTGCTCCTTCTCCCTACACTGGTCCTACTGGAGGTCTTACTGAGCGTCGTGAGCCTGCGTCCCGCCCTGCGTCGCTTGTCAGTGCTGCTCGCACTAGTGGTCGCGGTTCGCGTCAGCGTCCTCCTCCTGTCCCTCGCACGCACCGGATGTCTCTGCGTCCGTCTACTGCTCCTCTATGTGCCCCTTTGCCTTCTCCTCCTGAGTCCTCTCTTCCTACTCTTACCGACCCGAAGTCAGACTCTCTTCGTGCTGCCAGTCCTACCGTCACGCGTCTCCTTGCTACTGTCGTCACTGACCCTTCTTTTGAGTCCACTGCTACGTCTGCCCTAGTTGCTGAGCTCGTCGACTTTGCTGCTCGCTGTCGCCTAGACTACGCGGCTAGTCTTGTCGCATAGTCTGAGTCTGTCTGTCCTCCGTCCGTCGGGGGTGAGTGTGCTCTTGGCACGGACGTCCTTGAGGTCAGGCAGGAGGAGTTCCAGTGTCTGGCTGCTGCTTCACCTCATCTTGTGTCCGTACTGCTTACCCCTGAGGGAGACCCGGATGCACTAGACATCCCGACTCCGCGCTCTTACGCGGAGGCGATAGAGGGTCCCTACTCTTCTCAGTGGCAGGCAGCTATGGATGCAGAGATGGCTTCCTGGAAGTCCACAGGCACCTACGTTGACGCTGTCCCCCCCCCTGGGGCGAACATCGTCAGTGGCATGTGGATCTTCAGGGTGAAGCGGCCGCCGGGTTCTCCGCCTGTCTTCAAGGCGCGTTACGTGGCTCGTGGCTTCAGTCAGCGGCAGGGAGTTGACTACTTTCAGACCTTCTCCCCCACCCCGAAGATGACCACTCTTCGGGTACTGCTGCACGTTGCTGCTCACCGTGACTACGAGCTGCACTCTCTTGACTTCAGCACTGCTTTCTTGCAGGGCAGCCTGCACGAGGAGATCTGGCTGCGCCACCCACCTGGCTTCACTGGGTCTTTCCCTCCTGGTACCCAGTGGAGTCTCCGGCGTCCAGTCTACGGTCTCCGCCAGGCGCCACGTGAGTGGCACGACACACTGAGGACTACGCTTGCAGCTCTTGGGTTTGCTCCTTCTACTGCCGACCCGTCGCTGTTTCTGCGCACCGACACCTCTCTGCCGCCATTCTACATCCTCGTGTACGTCGACGACTTGGTCTTTGCCACAGCTGACACTGCTGGACTCGCCTACGTGAAGTCCGAGCTGCAGAAGAGACACACGTGCACTGACCTCGGTGAACTGCGCAGCTACCTTGGCTTGCAGATCACCCGGGACAGAGCACGCCGCACCATTACCCTGACTCAGTCACACATGGTGCAGCAGGTCCTTCAGCGCTTCGGCTTCACCACTCCTCTGCCTACTCGCCACTCACTCTCAGCTCTGCCTTCGGATGAGTCCGTAGAGTCGAGTGGCCCGTATCCAGAGCTTGTTGGCTGCCTCATGTACCTGATGACCTACACACGACCTGACCTTGCATACCCTCTTAGCATTCTTGCACGCTATGTTGCTCCTGGGAGACACCGACCAGAGCACATGGCTGTAGCGAAGAGGGTGTTGCGCTACTTGTGCAGTACGTCGGGCATGGGGCTAGTGCTTGGAGGGCGGAGTCCAGTGGTCCTCACTGGGCACGCGGACGCTTCTTGGGCTGACGACCAGGCTACGCAGCGGTCGTCGCAGGGTTACACCTTCAGCCTTGGCTCCGGCTCTGTTTCGTGGCGGGCTACTCGCTCGTCTTCTGTTCTCGGCTCCAGTTGTGAGGCTGAGATCTACGCCGGGGCCATGGCTGCACAGGAGCTTCGCTGGCTCACCTACCTGCTGACCGACCTTGGAGAGCCGCCTCGTTCTCCTCCAGTTCTGTACGTAGACAACAAGGCCATGCTGGCCTTGTGTCGAGAGCAGAGACTGGAGCACAGAACAAAGCACATTGCTCTTCGCTACTTCCTTGCTCGTGAGCTTCAGCAGCGTGGACAGCTGCGGCTTGCGTACGTGGCCTCTGAGGCCAACACTGGTGATGTCTTCACCAAGGCACTTGCGCCTTGTGATCATCAGCGCTTCTGCACTCAACTTGGTCTTGTGCCTGTCTTGCCTCACTTGCTCACCTCTTGACCTTGCTTGTACTGTCACATATATATCTACCTGCTCTTTCTTGTCTCGCTTTATATATATGTGTATCTTGCATGTGAACTGGCCTTGTGGCCTTGACCTTGTGCTCGGACTGTGTGGTGACTTTGTGATCCACTTTGAGCTTGCTTTGCTTTGCCTGCTTGACAGGTCTTGTGACCCCTTGTTCTCCCCCACTTTGCCTATGGGGGTGTGTCAGAATGATATATAGCTTATACATTTGTGTAGGCTATAGTGGGGTATCCCATAGGGGGTACAACCCAATTAGGGTTAGTACTTGTACCCAGCTTTCCCTTAGTCAATTCATTCTCGTTTCTTCTCAAATATATATACTTTCCCCCCCCTGTTTGCATACCTTTTTGCAGATCCTTGTGATCATCCGCAGCAACAGCATAGAGGGCCTGAGTGTACCGTCGTTTGAAATCGAGTGTATTGGCTACACTATTTCCGTGGGGTACTGCCTCTTTAAAAAGGTCCCCTTTACTGCATATGGCGAGCTTTTCTTCCTTCTCCTGCAGTGTAAGCAGTTCTTATGCGTTGTAACAATTACGCAATTTTGTTCTTTCAAACGCACCTGTGTCGTGCTCACTCTCTGGTTCGTGAAAAGCAGAATATTCTTGCACCTATTTACTGTTAGTTGTTTGTGCATCTGCAAGGCAGCTAGACCTAAAATACTTCTGCTTCCCCTCCCTTTCCCTCTCCTTCCCACACTCTCTCCTCTACACCCGCTCCCTCCACTACCCTCCTCTCCTCCTCTCCCACCCGGTCTCTTTTCCCCGAGCAGCGCTCATCCTCATGCTCCTCATGCACTATCTCTGGGTCCCCTTGCTCTCCTACCCCTCCTCTCCCCCGTTCCCGCCTCTCCCCCCCTCCCTCCTCTCACCCCTCCCTCCTCTAACCCCCCGCCTCTTTCCCACGTGCAGCGCTCATCCTCATGTTCCTCATCTACTCGCATTTGCCCAACCAGGCGTCCACCACATGGATCAAAGTGGGCATGTGAGTGCCAATTGTCTCAGTTAGGAAACTGCACACCCTCGTTTCCAATTGCATCTGCCCAACCAATGCACCACTGCTGTTCTCACACCTCTACCTGCGCCCTCTTCTCCTGCCATCTCCCCCCCTTTTCCCCGCGTCCATCCTTCCCATTGACACCTCTCTGTGCAGCCTCCTCTCCTTGACAACTACCCTGCCTTGGTACCAGTGCTGCTCTCATACACGCCCCTCCCTGCACCCACTTCTCTTCCCTCTCCTCCCTTTCATCCTTCCCATGGACACCTCTCCTTGCATCGCATTCTTTCTGACAGCTACTCCGCCCTGGTACCAGTGCTGTTCTCACGCCCCTCTCCGCACCCTCTTCTCTCCCCCTCTCCCCCCCTTCTCCTGTTCTACTACAGCTACTCCACCCTGGTACCAGTGCTGTTCTCAGGGGCCATGAGCGCCAACCTGTACGAGACCATCTATGTGAGTGGGCCTGCTTTTTGTTCCATTTTATCGTTCGACTTGAGAATTGTTTGGAGGAATGATATGATGAAGGCACACCTGTATCAAATCAGATCATTTACATGAGTGGTGCCGCCTGTTGGGCTTCCTTTCTTGTAATCCGAATTGGGACTGCTTGTATGGGATCATCCACATGAGTGGGCCTCTCTAGCTAGCCAATACGTGGGCGCCTATAGCAACCTGTGCATTGTCAAATTGTCGACTAGCAGTAGGATTTGCATTATGGTTTTTTCTTGCCTACCAAGTTTGTGCTCCTGCTAGAACTCTCTTTGTCTCCAACCAACGTCCTGTAGTGGCTCTTCTCCTGAACACCTTGCAGTGCATGCATTGCCTTTTCAACCGGCCGTGCCTTTTGTCACTCACTAAATACACTGCAACCCATCTTATCCAACCCCATCCCATCCTATCCCATCACGTCCCGTCCCGTCCCGCCCCATCTCAACCCATTCAACCCTCTTCTCTCATGCAGAATGCCCAAACGGCTCTGTTCACCATTGGACGCATCCCCCAAATGTGGAGCAACTATGTGGTGAGCAAGCAGCATTGGTTTTGAATGTTGGGTACATGCTGTGTCATTCCATGCCGTGCCATGCCATGTCGTGTCATGCCAACTCTTCATGTCGTTTCCTGGTCATTCTGTGTGCCGCAAGTTCGCATCATCATCCCTCGGCTGCGTGCTGCATCTCATACTCCGCTACCATGTCAAGTCATATGGCTGTCTCGTATCATGTCATGTCATATCACCTTGTCATGCCATGTTTTATCTCATGACATGTGCGGTTGTTAATGGTTCCATCACGGTGTTCCATGAGCAGGGCAAGAGCACGGGGCAGCTGAGTGTGTTCACCACATTCCTCACCTTTGCTGGTTGCATCGGTGAGCACCACTCCGCTTCCACTCACTATCAATCACCTCACTTTCCCATCCAATAATCGACTCTCTGAGGCGCATCAAATGTCCTTCCACTCAGTAAATATCACCTCATTTTCTCATCCTATTATTGATGACTATTGTGATGTCAGTGCTGCCAACCATATTAAGCATTGGAAGGTTCCCAGCTCTTTGCTTCACGTATATTTCCCTTCTTGTCCCCCATCTGGCATTCTTTTGTACTCCCCATGCCGCAGCTCGCCTGTTCACGTCTATCTAAGAAAAGGCCCCTACCAGCAGTAAGACACCCTTCCCATCCCCCCATTCTCATGTCCACGCTTCTTAGCTCTCCATTTTCTCTCCTCGGCCCATGCTATCTCCTTCCATTTATTCGCGAGTCACGTCTCTTTTCTTGTTCCCCACCGACCGCCCCCCCTTGCCCACCAATCCCCCCAACCTCCTTCCTTCCCCCGCCTCGTTTCCACCACTCCAACCCAAACCTGACAGTGTCTCGCCTCTCTGTACATTCCCATATCCGTCTTTCCTCCCTCCATTTTATGTATTCCCCATCGTGCTTCGCAGTGGCCATTGGGAGCATTCTGGGTGTGCTATCACATGGCACTATCTTTGCGCAGATAGTTTACTACACTTACATTCGCAAAGGAAAGGATAGCGTGGCTGCTGCCACCAAGGGGAGCACCAGCACGAAAGTGGAGAAATCAAAGGGCACGGGGAGCAAGGCTAAGGCTGGAAAAGACAAGAGCTCATAGTTATGGAAGCGTAATTTGTTGAAATTATATTATGCTACCGTACCATCACATCGTGTTTTTATTGGACCAGTCTAGTGTTTAATGAGCTAGTTATGTAGGAACTTTTCCTTTCATACCAATAGCATCGGTTTCTCGTCAGAATCACGACTACTACCGTATGAGAAATGAGAGGTACAAGTACTAACCTTACCTTATGTTAGGCTGAGAAAAGCCTTTAGGATCTTTCAAGGCTAAGGGTGTGTTCCTATGGCCTCTTATCAGGCCAACCTCTTGTCAGATTCGCGTCGCACCGCACTGAAAACGCACGTAACAATATTCGATCGCATTGAAACGCATTGAACCGCACAAGTCTGACAAGAGGTCACTTGATAAGGGGCTGTAGGAACACGCCCTAAGACTCTGTCAGGAATGTTGTATTGCGGAAGCGTTTTAATGATAGCCTGTTGAACCACCTTGCGCTGGTGTGTGAGGGCAAGATTGATTGATTATACAGAAGTAATACCGTATTACCCCGGATATAAGCGCACCTGCGCTTATAATAAAACAGTGTTTTTTTGGGGGGTGCGCTTATAATTGAGTAAAATTTATAAGCGCATGCGCTTATAATATAACAAATACAAATATATATTTCAATGCCCCAAATTCTACATCTCATCCTTCAGATTTCAATCGAATCGAAATTGTAGAAAGTCACATGTCAAAATCGCGCGCGGGCGATTCTTTGCGAGCGCCCAGAGGCAAAATACAGTGTAACACCTCACTTTGAGGGCGTGCCAGCTCGTGCTGACTGGACGCGCAGGATGTGAGAGGTCTTCGAAAGTCAATGTAAGCGAAAATGGGTTGTGGCCTCGCTGCAAAACTGAGATTCGTTACCGTTTTAATGAAAAAATAAAAAAAATTGCACATGCGCTTATAATATATCAGGGTTTTATAAGGGGTGCGCTTATAATTGAGGATCGGCCATAAGCGCATTGCTCCAGATACAAGCGCATGCGCTTTTAATAGGCCTGCGCTTATATCCGGGGCCATACGGTACAAGCTTTTATAAGATTACAAGGAATATGAAAGGATGCAATAACTGTTTTACTGTTGCTGTTGCGGTTCGATACAGTGACGACTCGGGCAACTGCTCAATACCGAGTCAGTTGTTTGTCCTTGTTGTCGCGCCCGTATTTGTCAAATCAAAGGTCACTGACCTTTGACCTTCGCGTAACCTCCGGCTGTTACTTTTTTGTCAACCTCTTCAGTTAACTCGCCATTGCTGCGCTGTAGTTCGCCTCATTTACAATCTTGATGTTATGACGCATAAAGAAGCATTAATTGTCGGAAACAATCGATCTTAAGCGCCTCTGTCGTGTCGAAACATTAAAGCACAAACGAAGCGAAGCATATCAAAGCACCGGCGAGGCAACCCTCGGAGGTTGAAAATAACTGTTGGAGGTTACGCGAAAGTCAAAGGTCAGCGACCTTTGACCTCACAAAATGCAGCGCGACAGCAAGGACACACAACTGACTCGCCACAGAGCAGTTGCCCGAGTCGTCACTGTATCGAACCGCAACAGCAACAGTAAAACAGTTATAACTGTACCCCTTCATATTCCTTGTACGGTACTCTTATATAATCTTGTATCCCTTTGCTCTAATCAATCCACTTTGCCCTCACATACTAGCGCAAGGTGGTTCAACCACTTCATTAAAAGCTTCCGCTGTTACATTATCCCTACCCAGAATTCACCCTTGTAAAGATCCTAAGGGCTATTTTCTCAGCCCAACATTAATTACTTGTTTCCAATCCAACACCTGTATAAGGGTTGGTTGTACGATGGTGGGTCAAGCGAAAGTTTTGTACGCTTCGCTGGGAAATCCGTACAGTACAGGGTTATGAATTAGGCACCCTTGATGATGCAAGATCTTATTTCACTGAGAAAATGGGTTATGTTTTAGTGCTTACGGTACTTATTTTTCATGTCACATAGGTACATTTACTAGATATATCACCAGCAACCATGCCCTTCGAATCCCCACTCGTTCACATCTTCTCCTTGAGTAGCCTTTCCACATCTATCGATTTTAACGCCTTGTACTTCCCCACTCCCAAGTCTCTCGGCAACCGCAGCGATCCAATCCTAACTCTCTTCAACCCTAGCACCTCCAGACCAGCAGCTTCGGCAAGCCTCCGAACCTCCCTGTTCCTCCCCTCGGCCACCACCACCCGCACCCGTTCCCTCCCCTTCCCTCCGCTTCCTCCTCCTCCTTTATTGTCACTATCCGTTACAAGGTCGAGGGCTACGGGTGTGCAGAGCACACCATCAACATCCGTCCCTGCTGCCATGGTTGCCAGCTGGCGCTTGGTGACTGGCCCCTGAACCGTGAGAACGTACCTGCACAAAACCAGGAGCAGCGTTTAAATGAACAAGTTAATCCAGTAAAAAAAAGGAGGGGGTGCTGGGGAGATGACAAAAGGAGTCACAAGGTATGAAGACAAGAAGGTCTGTGCAGGCACAATGCAAGGGACAAGGGACAAGGGACAAGGGGCAAGGGGCAAGGGGCAAGGGGCAAGGGGCAAGGGACAAGGGGCAAGGGACAAGGGGCAAGGGGCAAGGGGCAAGGGGCAAGGGGCAAGGGACAAGGGGCAAGGGACAAGGGAAAAGGGGCAAGGGAAAAGGGAAAAGGGGCAAGGGACAAGAGGACGGATAGAGATGTGCTGAGGTGATCAGAATTAGGAATATGAGAGAGAGGGGTTAAATGCAGGGATAGGATCTGTGGGAGACGCGAGGGAGGGGAGGGGAGGGGAGGGGAGGGGAAAGGAGGGGAGGGGAGGGGAGGGGAGGGGGTGGGATGGGGAGGAGAGCGAGCGGAGGGGAGGGAGGGGAGGGAGGGGAGGGGAGGGGAGGGGAGGGGAGGGGAGGGGAGGGGAGGAGAGGGGAGGGGAGGGGAAAGGAGGGGAGGGGAGGGGAGGGGAGGGGAGGGGAGGGGAGGGGAAAGGAGGGGAGGGGAGGGGAGGGGATGGGAGGGGAGGGGAGGGGAGGGGAGGGGATGGGAGGAGAGCGAGCGGAGGGGAGGGAGGGGAGGGGATGGGAGGAATTGAAGGCAGGCTGGAAAAAAGAGGAGGGAACCAGGAGAAAGGTGGGAAAGAAGGGCAGGATTATGTTGGTATGGGCGGATTGTGTGCATTGAAAGCAATACACACATAGAGAAAACGAAAAGAGAGAAACCCGAAGCCCCCAAACGCACTCTTTGGTAAGTCCAGCTGAGGGATGTGCGATCTGCTGCGCGAAATTCCCGTCGTTGGTAACCAGCAGCAGCCCTGTTGTCTGCACGTCCAGCCTCCCCACAGTGAACAGCCGTGGCCTGGGGATTCCCGGATTTCTCTTCTCCCAAACCTTCAAATATTCCTCCACCAGACTAATCGCCGTCTTCTCGATACCGCCACCGCCGCCGCCGCTGCCGCCGCTGCTGCTGTCGCTCGACTCATCCCTAAACCCTGAACCCTCAACCCTCTCAGGTCTACTTTTCCCTCCGCTGCTTCTCTCGCGGCCAGAGGGTTTAGGCGACTGAGGGGAGAAGGAACGTGACGAGGAAACTTCCTGCTGGGGAGCGTTGGAGCAGATATACCCCTTGGGTTTATTGACCATAAAATAAAGCCTAGGCGGCGCCTTTCGCGGTAACGACTTGCCGTCCACGTAAATTGAATCTTTCATGGGATCGACCGCGGTTTGCGGGACTGTACACGTGTTGCCGTTTACGGTTACCCGCCCAGCGAATATGATGTCTTCGCATGCGCGCCGCGACGCGATCCCCGCGGCGGCGAGGACTTTGCTCAAGCGCTGCCCGCGCTGCGCGGCTTCGCGCTCCGCGCTGCGGAAGCGCTCGTTGAAGAAGCGCCGCGCGGCCTTGGAGTAGCGCGGGGCGGAAGTCGGTCCGGCGGGCTTTTCCCGCGTGCGCGGCCTGCTGCTGGCAGAGGCGCTGCTGCTGCTGCTTCCGCTGCTGGCGCTGCTCTTGGTAGAGCTTGCGGAGGACTTGAGGGAAGAGACGGGGGAGGCGGGAGGGGAGGGAGGGGGGGGAGCGGAAGCGGAGTCGACTGGTGGTCGCTGTGTCGTAAGCGAGAGTTGCCCGGTTGGGGAGAATATAAGGAGCGGAACCGCAGGTCTGCCACTAACGGATCTGCTAACGGGAGTGTTGCTGCTATTGGTGCCTCCTCCTGTTCCGCTTCCGCTTCCGCTTCCGCTTCCGCCGCCGCTGGAGCCGTTGTTAGCAGAAGCAGTGGTGATCGATTTGATCGAGGTGGATGGTTGCCAGGTGTCCACGTGGCAGGGGATGGCACGTGGAGCCAATGAGATGGTGCCACGTTGGAAGGAGGATTGCGAGGAGCTGGCGAGAGAAGGAAGAGACGTGGAGAGTGACCTGAATGGAAGAATCTTACAACGAGGAACTCGATATAGAGTGGCACTTGGGTTCATGGCGAGGCGCCTCACGGCAGCGGCGGAGGACGCGGCGAGATGGTGCGACGCGGACTGCCATGAGCATGCCATGGCGCTGTTACGAGGCGACAATGGCGATAGCGAATTAGCGAATGACGAACTAGCGAATGGCGAATGGGGATCAGCGAACAACGGGTGACGAATGCAGCAAAAAGCGCGTGCAGCACTGGACTAAGCGAAATCGCGAATTCTGGTCCGCGCAAACCCTCACAGACCACGACTCACGAGAGTCGAGAAGTAATATTTGACGGTCAGACCCAAGAACTGCTATGTTGACATGAAGTATGGTGGGCAAAGTGACGAGAAAATAAGGGGAGTGATTTTGAGAAAACTTGGGAAGGAGGCGGCCTTCTTTGGTACAGGAAAGGCGATGGAGCAAGACACCAGCCAAGGCTTGTGCTTCGTTAAAGACTGCGACAATAGAGAGTTGTGTACAGCACTGTCTCTACATCCACTAATTAACATGTTTATTTTAGTGCTCAAGGTGAATACACCCTAAAGAAGTCTTCACGATAGAAAGACATTGATGACGAAAACATGGCACGGAACTAAAATAGTTATACGCACTAAAACATGTAATGGTACAGTACATTCATAATAAAGCACACACTTCTTCCACATCATGTCAATCCATATCCCAATATTTTTCTCTAGGCCAACACACCCAGCCCAGCACAGCAGCCTTTCCCTCAATCGAGCTCGTACCGGTACAAGTTAACACTAGTAGCATTTTCTCAAACAGTTGGTTAAAACCGTGGATGCACTCTCTCTCCTTTCCTTAGGGAAGCACCACATCCCCGTCGCCGCTCCCCATGTTAAGTTTAAACACCCCATTGCTTTCCATTTCCATCATAAATTACGTGCGTATTCTGGGAAAAGAGACGTCCTTTTCCCTTCATTATTGTGCCTGCAGCAAGGCCTGCGCTGCGGCCAGAACAGCCCCAGGACTTGCTCCTCCATACTGGGTCGGTACCGCAGCAGACCAACTGGCCCCCTCAGAAGTCCCACCGGTGCTTCCTTCCCACCCGCAGGGAATCTTGCAGCCGGAACAGCCTCACCACCAGATCCTCCATACTGGGCCGACACCTGGGATCATCCTGCATGCATTCCTTAGCCAACACATCAAGCATACGCACCACCATGCTCTTCACCATGCTCTTCACCATGCCCTTCACCATGCGCTTCACCGCACTGCACCACTCTCCACCGCAGCTGACCACCGCTGTCTGTCGGTACCACCCCTTACTGCGCCTGTAACGAGTCCTGCAGCCGGAACAGCCTGACCACTAAATCCTCCATGCTGGGTCGGCACCTGGGATCATCCTGCATGCATTCCTTAGCCAGCACATCAAGCATGCGCACCACCATGCGCCTCGTGGCACTGCCACACTCGGCGCTGCGAGCAAGGTCGTCAGTGTAGGGCTCGGCCCAGTCAAAGAGGGCCTCGGCGCCGTGCTGCTGCGCTGTGCTGTGTGCTCCCTGCCGGCCTGTGAGGAGAGAAAAGAGCACCACGCCAAAGTCAAACGCGTCCTTCCCCATGCCCTCCGCTCCTGATAGTAGTGGGGAGAGGGGGGTGGTGGGTGGGGATGAGGAGGAGGGGTCGGGGGGAAGGAGGAGAGAGAGAGGCAAGGTGGAAAGCCGTGAGCAGCGAGAAGAGCAGCACCCTAAATTCAAACGCGTCCTTCCCCATGCCCTCCGCTCCTGACGGCAGTTGGGAGGGGGATGTGGGAGAGGGATGTGGGAGGGGGGTGGGGGGAGCGTGGAGAATAGAGAGGTGGGACGGAAGGCAGGGGAGGAAGGATAGGAGCAGATGTGGAGGGGAGGAGAGGGGAGTAGGGGTGAGGAGGAAGAGAGGGGGTCAAGGTGGGAAGTCATCAGTGTAGATTTCAGCCCAGTCAAAGAACGCTTCTGCGGGAGGAGGGGGGGTTGGGGGGGAGGGGTGGGGTGGGGGAGGAGGATGGGGAGAATCAAAATGGAAGGGTGAGAGAGGGGTAGGATGAAAGGGGAGGGGAAGGAAAGAGGGATGAGTCGGAGGGGAGGGGCCCACAGCCGATCAGCAGAGGGATGAGTCGGAGGGGAGGGGCCCACAGCCGATCAGCAGAGGGATGAGTCGGAGGGGAGGGGCCCACAGCCGATCAGCAGAGGGATGAGTCGGAGGGGAGGGGCCCACAGCCGATCAGCAGAGGGATGAGTCGGAGGGGAGGGGCCCACAGCCGATCAGCAGAGGGATGAGTCGGAGGGGAGGGGCCCACAGCCGATCAGCAGAGGGATGAGTCGGAGGGGAGGGGCCCACAGCCGATCAGCAGAGGGATGAGTCGGAGGGGAGGGGCCCACAGCCGATCAGCAGAGGGATGGGTCGGAGGGGAGGGGCCCACAGCCGATCAGCAGAGGGATGAGTCGGAGGGGAGGGGCCCACAGCCGATCAGCAGAGGGATGAGTCGGAGGGGAGGGGCCCACAGCCGATCAGCAGAGGGATGAGTCGGAGGGGAGGGGCCCACAGCCGATCAGCAGAGGGATGAGTCGGAGGGGAGGGGCCCACAGCCGATCAGCAGAGGGATGAGTCGGAGGGGAGGGGCCCACAGCCGATCAGCAGAGGGATGAGTCGGAGGGGAGGGGCCCACAGCCGATCAGCAGAGGGATGAGTCGGAGGGGAGGGGCCCACAGCCGATCAGCAGAGGGATGAGTCGGAGGGGAGGGGCCCACAGCCGATCAGCAGAGGGATGAGTCGGAGGGGAGGGGCCCACAGCCGATCAGCAGAGGGATGAGTCGGAGGGGAGGGGCCCACAACCGATCAGCAGAGGGATGAGTCGGAGGGGAGGGGCCCACAGCCGATCAGCAGAGGGATGAGTCGGAGGGGAGGGGCCCACAGCCGATCAGCAGAGGGATGAGTCGGAGGGGAGGGGCCCACAGCCGATCAGCAGAGGGATGAGTCGGAGGGGAGGGGCCCACAGCCGATCAGCAGAGGGATGAGTCGGAGGGGAGGGACCCACAGCCGATCAGCAGAGGGATGAGTCGGAGGGGAGGGGCCCACAGCCGATCAGCAGAGGGATGAGTCGGAGGGGAGGGGCCCACAGCCGATCAGCAGAGGGATGAGTCGGAGGGGAGGGGCCCACAGCCGATCAGCAGAGGGATGGGTCGGAGGGGAGGGGCCCACAGCCGATCAGCAGAGGGATGAGTCGGAGGGGAGGGGCCCACAGCCGATCAGCAGAGGGATGAGTCGGAGGGGAGGGGCCCACAGCCGATCAGCAAAGGCATTTGAGTCGAGTCCCGGCAGCAGTTGCTGACCATGCCACACAAGGGCGGAGAGCAGTCGGCCTTGAGGGTCTTGTTGGGGCACCCTTTGGCCAGTAGTGCCGCCAGCCCGCCCGCCCATAGCCGGTCGGTCAACAGAGCCTTATGAGTTGTCTCAAAGTTCAACTCGTTACCATGTCACCCCGCAACCATGCCACACAAGGCCGGAGAGCACTCACCCTTAAGTATCTTCTTTGATGATCCTTTGGCCAGTATTGCCGCCAGCCCATAGCCCGTCAGCAGCGCTGTGTAGCTCTGTGGAGAGAAGGGGGGAATAGACAGAGCAAGCATGAGGGCATGGGGGTATGAGTGAGGCACATGGAATGTGGGAGACGTGGAATGTGAGACGTGGAATGTGAGCGACATGGAATTTGGGAGACTTGAAATTTGGGGTTGCCGTGAACCACTGACTTGTATGTGATGTGCCCTATGTACACTCCATACTCGTTACAAGCACACCACTCACTGAATCCAGCATCACATTGCAGCACATGAGGTTGCCGTGAACCACCGACTTGGAGTGCAGGTAGGCCAGCCCCTTGGCCACCCCTATCGCCACCTTCACTCGCACTCGCAGCGGCAGGAAGTCACCATCCACTCCCTCTGGATTGGAGTGACAGGGGGGAGGGAGAGAGGTGGAAGGGGAGGGTCAAAGGAGGGCAGCACATGATGAGGTTGCCGTGAACCACAGCCTTGGAGTGCAGGTAGGCTAGCCCCTTGGTCATGCCAATAGCCACCTTCACTCGCACTCGCAGCAGCAGGAAGTCACCATCCACTCCCTCTGGAGTCATTTGGGGGAGAAAGAGCCATCATTTGAGAGGGTCAGAAGAAGGAGAGGCGGGAATGGCCAGGGGTCGCTGTATTCACGTCAGCCCCTTGGCCACTCCTATCGCCACCTTCACTCTCACTCGTAGAGGCAGCAAGTCACCGTCCACTCCCTCTGGAATGATTATGAATGGGGGGAAGGGAGGAGAGAAGGGAGGAGGGAAGGGAGGAGGGAAGGGGGAGGGGAGAGAAGTGCTGATCGCCACCTTCACTCGCACTCGCAGCGGCAGGAAGTCACCGTCCACTCCCTCTGAGATGAGACCAAGTAATGAGGCAAGGGAAGTATAAGGGGAGAAAGGGGATAAAACAGACAGGATCAGCAGAGGCCAGTACCCGCTATTTCCCAGTATTTCTTGACAAGTGGTCAAGGCATTTCTCCAGACCAATCTTCAAATTGACTTTTGAGTCGACTCAAAAGTTTTCTTGAAAAGTGGTCAAGGCATTTCTCCAGACCGATCTTCAAATTGACTTTTGAGTCGACTCAAAAGTCTTCTTGAAAAGGGGCCAAGGCATTTCTCCAGACCGATCTTCAAATTGACTTTTGAGTCAACTCAAAAGTTTTCTTGAAAAGTGGTCAAGGTGATAGAATTCAAGAGTGGTTTGAATAATGAGCCATGGAGGCTCTATAGTACAAGCATGCAAGCAAGAGAGGGGTGAAGAATGAGCAAACCCTATTGGCCACTAAGTTGGCCAATGGGGGAGATGCCTTGTGGAGTAGGTAACCCCACAATGTTGCTAGGTTGTGATTGGTAGGCCTTAGGACCAAAAGTTGGCAAGTGCCAACCAAGGACCAAGACCAAACCCAACCTTGACCAACCACAAAATGTGGTTGGAGTGTACACCCAACCCCCCAAGAACATAAAGAGCTACACCATTCTAGCCTATGTATGTTGAATATAAGATACAGTTACAACACAACCCCCCAACAGGCATAAGGCTAGAAAATGGAATCAGGAGGCCGCCAAAACCGGAGGAGGGGTGAGGCCAATGAGGCGCAGAAGGAAGGAGTGGGACGTTTGGGGAAGGGCTTTGGTGAAGATGTCAGCGAGGTTGGCCGCCGAGTCGATTTTGCCAAGGCGAAGATGGCCGGCCCCAACGAGTTCACGAATGAAAAAGTAGCGGAGCTCAATGTGTTTGGAGCGCCCATGATACACAGCATCCTTGGTGAGGTGGATGGTGCTAGCGTTGTCACACCAGATGGTGGGACAGCGTTGGGGGGCGCCAAGCTCATCAAGGAGGAAGGTGAGCCAGCGCGCCTCCTGCGCGGCCATGGTTGCAGCGTAGAGCTCTGCCTCGCAGGAGGAGAGGGCGACGGCAGAGGAGCGTGTGGACCGCCAGCTGATGAGGCCGCTGCCCAGAGAGAAGCCATAACCCTGAGAGGACCGCCGATCCGGTCGAGAGTCAGCCCAGGAAGAGTCGCTGTAGCCGTTGAGGAGGGGTGGGGAAGGGCCGCCAAGGGTAAGGACATAGTCCTTGGTGCCACGAATGTAGCGAAGAACGCGCTTGGCGGCCTGCCAGTGCTCCTCCGTATGCTTGCCAGCGCCAACGAAGCGAGCGAGGACGCTGATGGGGTAGGCAAGGTCAGGGCGAGTAGAGACCATGGCGTACATGAGAGAGCCGATGAGTTCAGGATAAGGATGGGAGGAGGGAGAGGGAGAGGAGGGTGGGGAGAGGTGGTGCCCGACCGAAAGGGGGGTGGGCTGGGGTTACCGCGCGCCATTGCAAACCGTTCTAAGACCTGCTGGAGGTAGTGGCCCTGAGAGAGAGAGATGGTGCGGGCGGAGCGGTCGCGAGTGATGGTCATGCCGAGGTAGTGCTGCAGCTTTCCCAGGTCTTTGCACTTGAGACGGCTGCCCAGCTCCGTCTTGACAGTCTCGAGCTCGGCAGGATCGGCAGTGAGAAGAATCATATCGTCAACATAGACGAGGATGTAGAAGGGGGAGGGGGAGGTGCGGAGGAAGAGGCTGGCGTCGGAGCGGGAGGTGCGAAACCCAAGCTCGACAAGGGTGGCAGCAAGCTTGGCATGCCATTCCCTGGGAGCCTGGCGGAGCCCATACACTGGGCGGCGCAGCTGCCAGATAGAGTCAGCGGGGAAGGGGAGGTGGAAGCCCGCTGGGCGCTCCATGTAGATCAGTTCACGTAGTACGCCTTGCAGGAAGGCGTTGGAGACATCCATCGAGTGGATCTCCATGTTGAGGCGAGCGGCGAGGTCGAGGACGACGCGAACGGTAGCAGGTTTGGCGGTGGGGGAGAAGGTGTCGAAGAAGTCAAAGCCATACCGCTGCGTGAAGCCCTTGGCGCAATACCGGGCCTTGTAGACGGGCGGTTCTCCTGGCAGCTGCTTGACGCGAAACACCCACTTCCCCTTGACCACGTTCGTAGAGGGGGGAGGGCGAGGCACATCAACGAAGGAGGAGTTGGCAATAAACGCCTCGAGCTCTTTGATGATGGCGGCGAGCCAGAGCGGGGCGTCGGGACAAGCCATGGCCTCCTCATACGTGGTTGGGATGAAGGTGGAGGGTGCGGAGGAAAAGGCGAAGACTGGTGTTCCAGAGAGGTCAGAGGTGATGGGAAGGAGGGAGGGGTCAGAGAGGTGGAGGTCAAGGAACTCCTCATGGGAGTCCACAGAGAGGGAGGTGTGGAAGGCGCGGATGACAGCAGGTGCCGCTGCTGGTGCCACTGGTGATGCCGCTGCTGATGCCGCTGCTGGTGCCGCCGCTGCTGGTGCCGCTGCCGAGGCCGCCGCTGCCGCTGCACTCGCCGCTGCTGGTGCCGTTGCACTTGCCGCTGCTGGTGCCGCTGCACTTGCCGCTGCTGGTGCCGCTGCTGGTGCCGCTGCTGGTGCCGCTGCGGTGGCTGCTGCTGGAGCTGCTGCGGCTGCTGGAGAGGTAGTAGAGGGGGCGGGTGCATGAGGGGCTGGATGCAGGACAGCCTGGAAGAAGTGGTGAAGAAGGGGGGAAAGAGGGGGGAGGGTAGAGGTAGAGAGGGTAACAGGGGGCGGTGCACCAAGAATACCGTCGCATGACCTGGTGTGAGGATACCGGGTGAGTGTGGTGCGGGGAGGGGGGGAGGGAGGCGAGGGTTGGGAGGGAGGGGGAGGAGGGGCACTAGGGGAGGAGTGAGCGGGGGAGACAGGGGAAGACAGGGGGTCCGGGTCAAAGATGTCACCAGACGAGGGAGGGGCACCGTGGGACTGGGGGGGGCGGTGGGGGAGGGGTTGGGAGGATGGGGGGAGGAGGGAGGAGAGGGGGAGGGGTGGTGTCAAACCAGACAAGGGGACGAGTCAGAGGTGGGAGTGGGTCAGTGGACGGAGGAGAGGAATAGTATGGGGTGGATTCGTCAAAGACGACATCCCTGCTACGAATTAGTCGGCCGGAGGGGGGGTGGAGGAAAAGATAGTCGGGGGAAGAGGGGTTATGACCAAGGAAGATGCAGGGAAGGGTACGAGGGGCAAGTTTTCCTAGGGAACGGGATCGGTCAGATGGGTGAATGAGTACATATGCCTTTGAGCCCCAGACCCGAAGAGGGGAGACATCGGGTTTGTCCTTTGTCCATAGCTCAGTGGGGGTGGTGGAGGGGAGGAGGGGGTGAGGGTAAAGGTTAGTAAGGAGGGCGGCATGAAAGAGGGCGTAGCCCCACAGAGAAGGGGGGCAGGAGGCGTGGACAAGCAGACACCGAGCCGTTTTGGTGATCTCCCGAACACGGCTCTCAGCGACACCATTCTGCTGTGGGGAGTGAGGGAGGGTGTAAGTCTGAAGAATGCCGCGGGACTGGCAATAGGAGGAGATCTGGTTGTTAAGGAACTCACCATCACCATTAGAGTGGAGGCGGCGAACAGGGCGCCCAAAGTGGGTGTTTGCCTGTTCGAGCCAGGCAATGATCGCAATCGGGGCGTCCGCCTTCGTCCGAAGGAGAGAGACGGACGAGTACCGACTGTGATCATCGACGAGCACGAGGAGGTAGCGATGGCCTTGGCGAGTGGGGGAGGGGTTAGGGCCCCAGAGGTCCATGTGAACAAGATCAAGTGGCTGGGCTGCAGCGGAGGGGGAGCTCCGGTGCGGCTGCTGCTTGAGCTTGCTCTGAACACAGACGACGCAAGGGGGGGCAGGGGACTTTGGGAGGGGAGGGAGGGAGGAGGGGAGACCGTGGAGGAGACCGGAGGATACAGAGGAGCGCAGAGTGGCGAAGTTGGGGTGACCTAGCCTGTGATGGAGGAGGATAGCAGGGTGGGAGAGGGAGCGACATGAGCAGTCAGAGTCAGGGGGGCGGGGGGGGACGAGTGGGTTAGTGGGAGGGAGGGGAGGAGGGGGGGGGAGGAGGGGGGGTAGGCAACTTGGAAGGTGAAGGGGCGAGGAACCCGAAGGGTGTATAGACGGGAGTGGTGACAGTAGGGAATGCGGGCGAGGAAGCGACCTGTGGAGGTTTGGAAAAGGTCACAATGGTTAGCACCTCCTGGGGTGACAGTGGTGATCATGGATTGTTGGAGGGACCTTTGGGAGAGGAGGCTAGTGCAAAGGGAGGGAATGTGAAGACCTGTGACGGTACCTGAGGGAAAGAGAGGACAGGGAAGGGTGGACGTGTTGTGACAGGGGATGGAAAAGCTGCTGTCAGCGCCGAGGAGGGACGTGGGTGTGGGGAGAGGATGGAGTTTGCCAGCATCGCGAAAGACATTGTCAGTGGCTCCACTATCCAAGACGAACTCAAGGGTGGAGGAGGGTGAGGCGGAGTACTGAATGGAAGTTTCATTAGTAGCAGGGGCATACATAGGGGATGCAACAGAGGGAGGCTGACTAAGCAGACCAACAAAGCCAGAGGAGGGAAAGGGGGTCACACTACCACCTGTGGACAGCGCAGGGGAGGGACCGGAGAGGTGGGCCGCAGAGGCTGCATTCCCAGCGGTCCAGCCGGGAAACGGTTGCTGCTGGGGGACAAGAGGAGGAGGGAGGAGAGGAAGCTGGGGCTGGAGGTCGAGCTGCTGCTGGAGTTGCTGAAGCTGCTGCTGGAGCTGCTGAAGCTGCTGCCCGTACTGCTGCGGTCCCTGCTGCTGGACACTCTGCTGCTGCTGCTGCTGCTGCTGCTGCTGCTGAGAGGGGAGAGCAAAGGCCTGGTGGGCCTGGGAGGAGGAGGAAGGAGCGTAGAGGGGAGAGGAGCGAACGTCGAGGGGAGTGGGGCGGGGATTTAGGGAGGACCAGCGAGGAGGGGTGCCAGAGTTCCCACGAGCGAACCACTCATCGCTGAGTGCCTTGAAGCACGTCTCAGTTGCATGAGTGGTTTGGTTGCAGCGTTGGCCTCGGGTGGGGCCATAAAGGGGAAGATACTGACAGGGTGGGAAGGCCGCTGCTGCACCACGACCCGCACCACCACGACCGCCAGAGCCGCCTCGACCACCTCCACGCCCACCTCCACGCCCCCCTCCACGTCCGCCTTTGCCGTTGCGCTGCTGTGCTACCGCGGCAGTGGAGGAGGAGTGGCGAAGGATGTCTGCCTCGGTGGTGATAAACACTGGGCAACTTGAGCGGGAGTGTCATGTTTGGAGAGGAGTTGCATGTAGGCCAGCTTGTGGGCATCGAAGGCAGGAGTGAGGCCTTCGAGGAGGTGGCAGCAGATGACGGTGTCAGGGTAAGTAACACCAAGTGCTGCAAGGCGGCGAGCAAGGTCAAGGACGCGGCGAGTAAAGGCGGCTGCGCCGGCAGTGGAATCCATGGTGATGGATCCAAATTCCTTGATGAGGGCATAGAGGGTGGCGATGTCCTGCCGGTCAAAGAGGTCGACAAGCAGTTGCCACAGGTGGGAGGAGGAGGTGGGTGAGAGTTCTCGCTTGAGGGAGGAGGGGATAGTGGCGAGGAGGATGGCGAGAGCTCGACGGTCAGCCATGCGCCACGCAGCGATGTCGGAGGTGTAGTTAGTGAGGCATGTAGTGTACGTGGTGAGTTGGGCGTGGTAGTCGCGGTGACGGGCAGCAGCCTTGTCGTAGGCGCGCTTGTCGTCCTCATAGCGCAGTTGACGGCGAAGGTGGTCGTTGAGTGTGTTGCGATAGGCACGGATGGCAGTTTCTACGCTTTGAGGATTGTTGACATCCGGTGCGAAGGAGGGAGGATCATCAGGGGGCTCGGGCTCAGGTCCGGGCTCATCAGGAGGAGGTCCGGTGGGGGCAGAAGGGGCGATGGGCTGGAGTCCGCCTTCCTCCTGGAACACGACGGAACGGAGTGTATAACCACTAACGATGACCGAGGAGAGCAACACCTCGACGGAGTGAGCATAGGAGTGCCAGTTGGCGGCCGAGTTGTCGCCGAGCAGCTCGAGGGCGTCAATGGTCGCTAGATCGACCGAGGAGTCGGATGACGCCATGACGGCGGAGGGGTGAAGGCGCCGCTGTTGCTGTTGGTATTGGTGCCGCCGATGCCGCTGCTGCTGCCGCCGCCGATGCCGCTGCAGCTGCCGCCGCCGATGCCGCTGCTGCTGCCGCCGCCGATGCCGGTGCTGCTGCCGCCGCCGATGCCGGTGCTGCTGCCGCCGCCGATGCCGCTGCTGCTGCCGCCGCCGATGCCGCTGCTGCTGCCGCCGCCGATGCCGCTGCTGCTGCCGCTGGTGCCGTTAGGGGTGGAGTAGGGGGAGGAGGTAGAGGGGAAGAGAGGCTGGTGCGGAAGTGCGGGGAGGAATTAGGGTTTCGAGGTCGTGGAGATCGCGGGCAGGCGAACGCGACGGCGGGCAGATCAGCCGCGGCTGCGCGCCAGCCGTCCGCGTCGGCGCAGGGGCGTTGACGGCCGCGCGCTGGCCGTCCGCGGTGGCGCGCGGTTCGTTCGTGGCCGCGCGCTGGCTGTCCGCGTCAGCACGCGGCTCGTCGGCGGGGCCGCGCTGGCAGTCCGCGTCAGCGCGCGGGTCGTCGGCGGGGCCGCGCTGGCCGTCCGCGTCAGCGCGCGGGTCGTCAGCGGGGCCGCGCTGGCCGTCCGCGTCAGCGCGCGGGTCGTCGGCGGGGCCGCGCTGGCCGTCCGCGTCAGCGCACGGGTCGTCGGCGGGGTCGCGCTGGCCGTCCGCGTCAGCGCGCGGGTCGTCAGCGGGGCCGCGCTGGCCGTCCGCGTCAGCGCGCGGGTCGTCGGCGGGGCCGCGCCGGCCGTCCGTGGCAGCGCGCTGGTCGTCGGGGGTCGCGCGCTGGCTGTCCGCGGTGGTCGCAGGTCGTCCGCGTCGCCGCGCTGGTCGTCCGCGTCGGCGCCGAGGTCGGCGCGTCGGCGGGCAGATGGAGGCGTGGCGGCGGGAGGAAGGATTGCTGCCACGGGGGAGCGGTTTGGGGCTGCAGGAGGGAGGATTGAGGCTTCGGGAGGGAGGATAGAGGCCGCGGGAGGGAGGATTGAGGCCGCGGAGGAGGAGATCTACGCCGCGGAACGCTAGATCTGAGGTGCGGGAGGCGGAACTGAGCCGCGGGAGGCTAGATCTGAGGAGCGGGTGTTCCGATGTAGGTCATAGTCTGCTAGGGTAAGGGAGCGGGGAGGGAATTACAACATGGGGATCGAGGGAAGGTGGCGTGAGCCATTTGGCTCTGAATACCATGATAGAATTCAAGAGTGGTTTGAATAATGAGCCATGGAGGCTCTATAGTACAAGCATGCAAGCAAGAGAGGGGTGAAGAATGAGCAAACCCTATTGGCCACTAAGTTGGCCAATGGGGGAGATGCCTTGTGGAGTAGGTAACCCCACAATGTTGCTAGGTTGTGATTGGTAGGCCTTAGGACCAAAAGTTGGCAAGTGCCAACCAAGGACCAAGACCAAACCCAACCTTGACCAACCACAAAATGTGGTTGGAGTGTACACCCAACCCCCCAAGAACATAAAGAGCTACACCATTCTAGCCTATGTATGTTGAATATAAGATACAGTTACAACACAAGGCATTTCTCCAGACCGATCTTCAAATTGACTTTTGAGTCGACTCAAAAGTTTTCTTGAAAAGTGGTCAAGGCATTTCTCCAGACCGATCTTCAAATTGACTTTTGAGTCGACTCAAAAGTTTTCTTGAAAAGTGGTCAAGGCATTTCTCCTGACCAATCTTCAAATTGACTTTTGAGTCGACCCAAAAGTTTTCTTGAAAAGTGGTCTAGGCATTTCTCCAGACCAATCTTCAAATTGACTTTTGAGTCGACCCAAAAGTTTTCTTGAAAAGTGGTCTAGGCATTTCTCCAGACCCATTTTCAAATTGACTTTTGAGTCGACTGAAAAGTTTTCTTGAAAAGTGGTCAAGGCATTTCTCCAGACCAATCTTCAAAATTGACTTTTGAGTCGACTCAAAAGTTTTCTTGAAAAATGGTCAAGGCATTTCTCCAGACCAATCTTCATATTGACTTTTGAGTCGACTCAAAAGTTTTCTTGAAAAGTGGTCAAGGCATTTCTCCAGACCGATCTTCAAATTGACTTTTGAGTCAACTCAGAAGTCTTCTTGAAAAGTGGTCAAGGCATTTCTCCAGACCAATCTTCAAATTGACTTTTGAGTCGACTCAAAAAGTTTTCTTGAAAAGTGGTCAAGGCATTTCTCCAGACCGATCTTCAAATTGACTTTTGAGTTGACCCAAAAGTCTTCTTGAAAAGTGGTCAAGGCATTTCTCCAAACCGATCTTCAAATTGACTTTTGAGTCGACTCAAAAGTTTTCTTGAAAAGCGGTCAAGGCATTTCTCCAGACCGATCTTCAAATTGACTTTTGAGTCGACTCAAAAGTTTTCTTGAAAAGTGGTCAAGGCATTTCTCCAGACCAATCTTCAACTGACTTTTGAGTTGACCCAAAAGTTTTCTTGAAAAGTGGTCAAGGCATTTCTCCAGACCCATTTTTAAATTGACTTTTGAGTCGACTAAAAAGTTTTCTTGAAAAGTGGTCAAGGCATTTCTCCAGACCGATTTTTTTATTTCTAAACAAGGCTTACCCCCCACAAGTCTCATACCCCCAGATCGTAAGCTACCCTCAGCAAGTGATTCTCCGAATTCACTTGGAAAGGGGTGAGATTTGCACAAGTGGGCCTTAACCATAACCCCATCTGTAACTTTTGAGTCGACTCAAAAGATATCTGCACAAGTGCGCCTTAACCATAACCCCATCCGTAAATGCAAATCTCATAAGCTTACCTGGAAAGAGGTAGTTCTCCAGGGAAGCGGAGTTGGGGGGGAGGTCGTATGCGATCTGCACATCATCCTTCTCCAGGGCATAGCCGAGAATTTCTGCCAGGTTGGCGTGCTGCAATGCTACCAGCGCTTGAATCTCCTTCTGTTGCATGGTAGGGATGTGCAGGGGAGACGGCCATGTGGGGGGAGGGAGGAAGGAGGTGGGGGGAAAGAGCTAGGTTGGGGGGAAGGAGGCTACTTTGCGATCTGCACGTCGTCCTTCTCCAGCGCATAGCCAAGAATCTCCGCCAGGTTGGCATGCTGGAGCGCTACCAGCGCTTGAATCTCCTTCTGTTGCATGGCACGCACGCATGTGACAGCAAGGGGAACACAGTGAGGGGGGAGGGAGATGGGGTAGAGGAAGGGGCGTGAGGAGGGAGGAGAGTTGGTAGGAGAGTTGGGAAGGACGTCGTATGCGATCTGCACATCGTCCTTCTCCAGGGCATAGCCCAGGATCTCAGCTAGGTTGGCGTGCTGCAATGCTACCAGCGCTTGAATCTCCTTCTGTTGGATTGGATACAATGGTTATGTGAAGTGAAGATTGGAACGGGAGAGGAGGAGAGGAGGATCCAATGGTCTTCCCTCCCTGTTGACAGCGGCGTCCGCGTCCCACCCATCCACCTAGTTGACTAATGGACGGTTGTGATTCATTCATTCGCAGCTCAGTCAGCTCACCATCTTATTCTTCTTCCCCAGCGTAGCAGACAGAAACTTCTTGGCAGTTTCAGGCAGAGGCGACGACGGCGCCATGAGAGGCGACTTCGCACCGCCTCCTCCTCTTGGAGACTTCGCCCCTCCTCCTCGGGGGGACTTGGACCCTCCCCCCCCTCGAGGCGACTTGGCCCCTCCCCCCCGCGGGGACTTCCCCCCTCCTCTTCCCTCTCCGCCCACCTCCTCCTTTGTCTTGGAGTGCGGAATCGGGAGGCCGAGCATGAGCGACGCGAGGTCCAGCGATCTCGACTTGGGGATTTTTCCTGGCTGCTTCGTGGGAGCTTGAGCTTCTTCCTGTGACGGCTCCCTTGCATGCCCCCGCTCCCTCCCCCGCTCCCTCCCATGCCCAACCCCACGCTCCCTCCCATGCCCTCCCCCGCGCCCATGCCCATCCCCGGGTCTATCACGGCTGCTCTCCCCATGTGCGCGGGCGTACCCTTGCCGATGCTCCCCCTGCTCCTCCTCCCCATCCTCCAACTCGTCATCCTCCCAGTGACCCTGGTCGTGGGGGTCTGGACGATGGGGGTTTGATTGATGAGATTCGGGTCTCCGAGAGTCGATATCGCACTCCTCTTGCCCGTACATCTCACGGCTTTGAGGCGATAACGGCGCCCCATACTCGTCGTCCTCCTCCCCCTCTCTCTCCCTTTCCCTTTCCTGCTGCTGCTCCCGCTGCTGCAGCTGCTGCGACTGCTGATACCGAAGCCGTGACTGCTGGTGGTGCTGCGCCTCCTGCTGCAAACTCCTCCTCTCCGGCTTCTGCTGTTTAGCCTGCTTCAGCTGGTTCAGCTGATCCTTACCCCGCCTCTCCTGCTCCCTGCTGCTCTGCCCGCTCTCACTCCGTCTAAACAGCCCCCTCTTTCCTCCGCTGCCCCCCTCCCCTCTGCTCCTGGGTCTTCCTCCCGGTGTGGTCGGCGTTGTGGGCGTTGTCGGAACTTCCCCTCCGGAAACGGTCCTAGAGTGCGGAAGGAACCCTCTGAGTGCACGAGCAGCAGGCTTGGGGGAAAGCAACTGAGAGGAGACATTTGCAGCAGAAGAACCACCACCACTACCCCCCCCACCACCACCACCACCACTACCACCGCTACCGAACCTACCACCACCACTACCCTCACTCTCCCTATCTGACTCATCTCCTCCCATCCACCTCCTCCCAAACCCTCCTTCCAGTTCCCCCTCCTCACCTTCTTCCGTACTCTCCACCCTCTCAACTCCTTTCCTCCCCCTCACCAACCCACTCATTGATGCTGGTACAGCAGACAAGGGCACCTCTGCTTCTGCACCCCCTCCCTCCCTCCCCCGGGAACCTTCCTGTTGGCTTCCTTCCGAGCCTGATTCTGACGGCAGGTTCGCGAGATTCATGTCCGATTTCGAGCGGACCGGCGGGAACTTCGGGCGCCAGAAATCTTTCTGGAAAACGTTTATCCCGCCCGGGATTCGCGGCGAGAGCATGGGGAAAGCAGCAGCAGCAGAGGAGGGTCTGGGGGTTGAAGCACCACCACCACCATCCGCAGCAGCAGCAGCAGCAGCAGCGTCGGGAGAGGTTATAGATCCACTGCGTGTGTGGGTTCTGGGTGAAAGTGGGGCTTTAAGCTGCTCCTTCTCATGCTGCTGCTGCTGCTTCTGCTGCTGTGCCCCTCCCCGTCCACTCCCCCCTCTCCCCCCTATTCTCATCTCACCAGACCTACTCGCAGTTGCCTGCACAGGCTGTGGCTGAGCGTGCGAGGAACCTTCCCGGAAGGAGGAGGAGCGGGAGGTTGGGGTGGAGGCGGAGGTAGAAGAGGAGGTGGAGGAGGTTCGGGAGAAGGTTGGTCGGCTCGAACCTGACCCGGCTCGGCCGAACGTGGGGAAGCCTCGGAGGCTGCCCGAAGCTGTGGCTGCTGCTGCTAGGGCTGGGGAGGGGGGGAGTGAGGGAGTGAGTGGGGAGAACAGAGGTCAAAGGAGAGGAGGACGAAGGTCATTTACAAGTCCAGGCCAGATGACGCAATGAAGTGAGAAAAACGTTTCCAGTCGGCATAATTGATCCCTTTCAGTTCCAACCATATCCCTCACTCCACAACCCCAAACCCACCACACCCTACACCCCATAGTCAATCAAGACTCACCTTGCTGCTGAATGGTTTTCAGCCGCCGCACCACCTCCCCCATGGCTGGGCGGTCCTTGGGCAGGCGCTGCACACACATGGCGGCGAGACTGCCCACCGCCTGCCCATCTGACACCCCACTCCTCCCCATACCCCACGCAAACCGAGACTCACCCTGCTGTCTGATGGATTTTAGTCGCCGCACCACCTCCCCCATGGCTGGGCGGTCCTTGGGCAGGCGCTGCACACACATGGCGGCCAGGCTGCCCACCGCCTGCAGCGCCTGTGGGGTGCTCGACTCCAGCAGCACGGGGTCTGCCACTGAGTCCGTGTGGCCACTGCAGATGGCGGGGGTGGCCTGCGTGTGTGGAGTGGGGCATGGGGACAGGGGGATGCAGGGGTGAGGGGAGGTGTGCTCGACTCCAGCAGCACAGGGTCTGCGACTGAACCCGTGTGGCCACTGCAGATGGCGGGAGTGGCCCGTTCGGTGGGGAGAAGGGGAGAGGGAAACAGGTAAAAAGGGAAACAGGGAACAAGCTCATAATACCGAGACTGCCCACCGCCTGCAGAGACTGAGGGTGAGGGGTACTTGACTCCAGCAGCTCTGGGTCTGCCGCTGATTCTGTGTGGCCTGGCCACTGCAGATGGCGGGGGTGGCCTAGGGGGGGGGGGGGGTGGGGTTTGCTGTGGGGGGGGAGAGGGGGAGCGGAAGGGAGAATGGGACAAAGGGGTGGTCCTCGACTCCAGCAGCACGGGGTCTGCTACTGAGCCTGTGTGGCCGCTGCAGATGGCGGGGGTGGCCTGCAGAGTGGTTGGAGGAGAGGGGAACAGGGAAGAAGCTCAGAAGGCAGCGCCTGTGGTGTGGTGTGGTGTGGTGTGGTGTGGTGTGGTGTGGTGTGCTCGACTCCAGCAGCACAGGGTCTGCTACTGAATCCGTGTGCCCGCTGCAGATGGCGGGGAAGGCCTGGAAGAGGGGGGAGGAGAGGGGGGGTGTTGTGGGGGCGGAGAAGGGGAGCGGAAGGGAGAATGGGACAGCACTCGACTCCAACAGCACTCGTCTGCTACTGAGTCTGTGTGACCGCTGCAGATGGCGGGGGTGGCCTGTTTGGTGGGGAGGGGAGAGGGAGAAGAACATAAGACAGAGGGGGTGGCCTGTTTGTTCATGGATAGGAGAGGGGCGAGCAGCAGGCACACACAGAGCTGGTCCGGTGCCCGACTCGACTCCAGGTGACTTTTGAGTCGACTCAAAAGTCACCTCAGCAGGCACACACAGAGCTGGTCTGGTGCCCGACTCCACTCCAGCAGCACTGCATCCGCTACTGGACGGCGGATTGCTTCCGTGTGCCTGCCTGCTGCAGCTGGCGGGGGTGGCCTGGGCCTGGGGTGGTGGGGAGGAGGGGAAAGGAAAGCGAGCATGCAACAGAGCAGTTTACCAATTCCCCAACACAACTTCCCCCCCCATCCCCGAGTCCTGACCCGACCCCACTAATCCCCCTTCTCTCGCCCATTCAAAGAGGGGAGAAAAGGCACCTGCACCGCACCATTCCAAATGGTACCCCCATTCGACGAGTACCATCCTCTCCCCCACACCGTCCGTCCGACTCCTTGAGAACAGGCACCTGTCCCCTTTATCCACTTGAACTTGATACTTTCTCTTCACATCACCCCCAACCTCTTTAACCCCCTTTCCAGCTCACCCATTTCACGAGGGGCCATTCTCACCCCGGCGTCGTCCGACTCCTTGAGAACAGGCGCCTTGCTTATCCTCTTACCCATGTGACCCTTTCACCTCACCTCACCTCACCTCACCTCACCTCACCTCACCTCACCGCCACCTCTGCAACACCCTTCAAGCTCACCCATTTCGCGAACGCCATTCTCTCCCCGCCTGGCCGGCGTCGTCCGACTCCTTGAGAACAGGCGCCTTGCCTGTGACCTTACCTTACCCACTTGCCCTCAACCAATATACTGTTTAGCCTCCATCACGCCCCTCTCCTCCCCTCAATCGCCCATTTCGCGAGCGCCGTTCTCTCCCCGCCCGGCGCCGTCTGACTCCTTGAGAACGGGCGCCTTGCCAGTCTCCTTACCCACTTGACCCGTTCTCCTTACTCAACCCCAGCCATCCCGCCCTCTTTCTCTCACCCATTTGGCGAGCGCCATTCTCTCCCCGGCGTCGTCTGACTCCTTGAGAACAGGCGCCTTGCCTGTTATGAGCTCCAGAAGCACCACTCCAAAGCTGCCACGTGGCATGCACGCAGATAGAGGTATGGGGACACTTGGACAAGGTACAGGGCATGGCAGTCAAGTGAATTTCTTTTCACTGCAAACTAACACCTCACTCCCTGCGTGCATACCTGTAGACGTCAGAACGATCAGACACAATGCTGGTCTGGCAATATTGTGGATCGAGGTAGCCCGGTGTGCCGACCACTCGGGTGTGCGTGGGAGACGTGGACTCGTCGTTGATCTCTTTCACGTTGCCAAAGTCGCCCAGCTTCGGCTGGGAGAGTTGAGAGGCGAGGGAAGCAGGTACAGGGGGCAAGGGAGTGAAGGAAGCAGTGGTGTGAGCGGGGAAGACAAGGGAAACTTTTGAGAATTCTCAAAAGTCACTCCCATATAGCGGGGAAGACAAGGGAAACTTTTGAGAATTCTCAAAAGTCACTCCCATATAGCGGGGAAGACGAGGGAAACGTGGACTCGTTGCTGATCTCCTTCACGTTGTCAAAGTTGCCCAGCTTCGGCTGGGGAAGGGGAGAAGGGAGGGAGGGGGAGAGGAAAACAAGCGTGTCTTTTGACGACCCAACAATTATCCAGATAGCCTGGAGTGCCGACCACTCGGGTGTGCGTGGAGACGTAGACTCGTCATTGATCTCCTTCACGTTGCCAAAGTCGCCTAGCTTGGGCTGGGCGGGGCTGATAAGTCAAGGGGGGAGTAAGAGGAGCATGGAAGGGGAGATGGGGAAAAGTGGGTGATCTGTGGTGTGAGCGACTCACATGCAAGTCATTATCAAGAAACACATTGAGGGTCTTCACATCGCAGTGAATGATTGCCGGGTGGCACCCATGCATGTACTGCAGCGCCTCAGCGACCCCCAGTGCCATCTCCAGGCTCATAACAACCCGACTCATAAACACACGCACAGCAACTCACATGCAAGTCATTATCAAGAAACACATTGAGGGTCTTCACGTCACGATGTATAATCGCCGGGTGGCACCCATGCATGTACTGCAGTGCTTCCGCGACCCCCAGTGCCACCTCCAGGCGCTTGTCAAACCACAGCATGCCAACCTTCCCCTCCCATTAACAGCGACGCACATGTAAGTCGTTGTCAAGGAACACGTTGAGCGTCTTCACGTCGCGGTGAATGATCGCCGGGTGGCATCCATGCATGTACTGCAGCGCCTCCGCCACTCCCAGGGCCACCTCCAGGCGCTTGTCAAACGACAACATGCCTCCCGGCTTCCCTTCTATGGCCGCCTCCCCCCTGATGGGGTTGATGTGCTGGCGCAGGTTGCCGTTGGGCACAAACTCGTATACGAGCAGAAGCTCCTCTCTTTCCTCGCAGTACCCCAGCAGCCGCACCAGGTTGGGGTGGCGTAGCTGGGAGACCGCGTGGATCTGAGGTGGGAAAGAGGAGGGGAGGGGAGGGGGTGACGGGGAGAGGGTGACGGGGAGAGGGTGACGGGGAGAGGGTGACGGGGAGAGGGTGACGGGGAGAGGGTGACGGGGAGAGGGTGACGGGGAGAGGGTGACGGGGAGAGGGTGACGGGGAGAGGGTGACGGGGAGAGGGTGACGGGGAGAGGGTGACGGGGAGAGGGTGACGGGGAGGGGGTGACGGGGAGAGGGTGACGGGGAGAGGGTGACGGGGAGAGGGTGACGGGGAGAGGGTGACGGGGAGAGGGTGACGGGGAGGGGGTGACGGGGAGGGGGTGACGGGGAGGGGGTGACGGGGAGGGGGTGACGGGGAGGGGAGGGGGAGGACAGTGGGAGGACAGTGGGAGGTCATGAGGGGTGGAGGCGTGGGGGTGAAGGTGGCTGGCTGCCCTGCCTCGCTCCCTCTATAGCCGCCTCGCCCCTGATGGGGTTGATGTGCTGGCGCAGGTTGCCGTTGGGTACAAACTCGTACAAACCCCAGTTTTGGGGATACCAATCGGGACTTTGCATGGTTAGGAGTCTTGAAGAGGCTCCTCCCTCCAGTCTTTGCATGGCCGCAAAACTAGACTCCTCCCAGAACCCCAGCAGCAGCCGCACCGGGGAGGCGTGGCGCAACTGGGAGACTGCATGGATCTTTTGTGGGGGGAAGAGTGGGAGGTTGAAAGGGCAGAGCGCAAAAGCAAGGGGACACAGGGGAGGAGGGGAGGTGGAGTGGAGGCGTGCGGGTGGCAGCAGAGCAGCTCCTCCCTCCCTCTCCTCGCAGAACCCCAGCAGCCGCACCAGATTGGCATGCCTCAGCTGCGACACTGCGTGGATATTTGGGGGAATGGGGGAGAGATGGGGGGAGGAGGGGAGGAGAGGACGGGGGGGAGATAGCACAGAGAGTGAGGGAAGTGGAACAGGGAATGGAGGGGCAGCGGAGGGGGGGGAGAACGTATCGTTCCGAGTCGGCTGAAACCACATCTGTCTCACCTCTTTCTCATAGTCCTTCCGGCGAGAAATCCCGCCCTTCTTCCCTCTTTTCACGGCCCACAGCTGCCCGTCCGCCCCACACCCCCGGTAAACCACAGCCGACCCGCCCTCGCCCAGCTTGGCCTCCTCCGCCCACCCCTGCGTGGCCCGCTCCACCTCCTCGTACGGAATCGCCTTGGCTGGTTCCAGCTCTTCCAAGTCTGTGCCGTCAGGCACGGATTCGAGACGCTTGGCGAAGGATCGGCGCAGGAGGGCTTGGTGCTTCGCGCCCCTGCCTCCTGCCCCTCCCATACCCGCCCTCCCTGCTGCTGCTGCTGCTGCTCCTGCTGCTCCTCCTGCTCCTGCTCCTGCTCCTGCTCCTGCAGCTCCTGCTCCTCCCCCCCCTCCTCCTCCTGCTGCTCCTCCTGCTCCTGGCCCCTTTCCTATCCCTCCTATTATCGGCATCCTCCCCGGAAGCTCCAACACCACTCCCCCTCCCCCCCCCGTCTCCCCCTCCCCCCCCCTCCGCCTCCCCCAGCCAACCCCCCTGCCCCTCCGCTTCCCCCCACACTCCCCCCACTCCCCACAAACTGCCCCCTCCCTTGTTTCATCTCCAGCCTAGCCCCCCCCTCCACAGCCCACGCCAGCTGCTCGCCCACCCTTCTCTCCGCCTCAAACCGCACCTCTGGGAGAGTCACCGCCATGAGCAGCGACTTATCCGAGGATCTCAGCATCGCGTGCTGCGAGGAAGGTGCGCCTATGGAGTGCAGCAGGCGCTTCACCGACACCTCGCTGGGGATGCTGTCCACAGGGGAGGTGCCGTTCCACGCGACAAACCAGGAGAAATCGCTCATCGAGTCGATTCGAACGGTCGCGCCGAGCGGGAACGAGGAGGAGAAGGAGCAGGCAGCGGCAGAGGAAGCGGAGGAGGAGGAAGGGGAGGAGGAGGGCGATGGGGAGGAGTTGAGGTTGGCCTCGCGGCGGTCGGGGAGGAAGAGGTCTCGCACGTCGTCTAGCCCGTCGTCCCACAGGATTAGCTCGTCTCCCACTGCTGGGACTACCCGCGTGTGCTTTCTCACTGTCAGCCGCCCAGATACCCTGGCGCTTGTTGCAGGGGCAGTGCTGGTGGTGGTGGTGTGTGTGTTGGTGGTGCTGTTGGTGGTGATGGCGGTGCCTTTGCTGCCGGTCGCTGCTGCAGCGTCTGCTGAGGTGTTGGGATCAATACCTGCTGCTGTAGCGTCAATAGTACCACCGCCCTCTGTTCTACCTCCCTCTGTGCTGCTTCTACCGGCACTACCGGCACTGCCACTGCTGCCGCTGCTGCCATTGCTGCTCAAGCTACTCACACTGCTAATTCCCGTGCTGCTGCTGCCCCCACCGCTGCACTCACTACCTCCTCCCCTCCTACCCTCACTTCCCATGCAAAAATCACACAACCGACCCGCAACACCAGCACCAGAACCACCCGCACCACCACTGCCACCCTCCGCTGTAACCACCTGATTATTCTCCTGAATAACCAGCTGCACGGCTCGTCCCAGCAAGGCATACTGGGCTAAGACAGGGGCGAGTGAGACCGCCACATCGTACACCGTTCGTTGGGACGCCTCCCACACTGCTTGCACCTCGTCCGTCAGATCTTCCAGCAGATCCTCCAATGGCGCAGCGGCAATACGGTACGAGTCAACATCCCAACGGGAGGGGGAGGGGGAGGGGGAGGAGGATGGAGGGTGGCACCCGTTGGCAGTGGCAGGGGCGGACTTGTTAGCGGGTTCGGCGGTGGCAGCGGCAGGTTCGGCAGTGGCAGCGGCAGCAGGTTCGGGTGTGGATCGCAGGGCTTGGGAGTCGAGTTCGGCTCGGAGGGCAAACGTTCGGAAGGCAAAGAGAGGCACCCTGCGAGGGTCGCCCTGTGAAGGGGGAGGGGGGGGAGGGGGAGGAGGGGAAGGGGAGGAGAGACAGGCTGAGCAGTCGAGTTCGGCTCGGAGGGCAAACGTTCGGAAGGCAAAGAGAGGCACCCTGCGAGGCAAAGGAGCAGAAGGCAAAGGAGGACCCTCTGAGTGTCGCCCTGTCCCCCGTCCCCCATCCCCCGTCCCAAATCCCCCGTCCCCCATCCCCCGTCCCATGTCTCCTCACCCTTCTCCCCTCTCTGATACCTTCCGCCCTCCCCCCTCCTCTCAACTTGGGTACTCCATCCCTTCCCCTCACCTTGGGGACCTTATCAATCATCATCATGGCAGCCCTAACCCCCATGGCCTGGGCGCTCAGCCGCATACCCTTCAGCTGCGTGCAGGACAGAAGCTTGCCACTCCCATCCCAACCCAACCCAACCCAACCCAACCCAGCCCAACCCAACCCAACCCATCCCAACCCAACCTCCCATCTTCCCCTCACCTTGGGGACCTTATCAATCATCATCATGGCAGCCCTAACCCCCATGGCCTGGGCGCTCAGCCGCATACCCTTCAGCTGCGTGCAGGACAGAAGCTTGCCACTCCCATCCCAACCCAACGCAACCCAACCCAGCCCAACCCAACCCAACCCATCCCAACCCAACCTCCCATCTTCCCCTCACCTTGGGGACCTTATCAATCATCATCATGGCGGCCCTAACCCCCATGGCCTGGGCGCTCAGCCGCATCTCCTTCAGTTCCGTGCGAGACGGCAGCTTGCCGCGAGTCAGTGGGCGCAGGCACGACCGGTACCGCAGGTGCAGGATTCGCACCGCCTTCTCTAGACCGTCCAGATCGGCCGGGTCGAGGATCGGACGGCTCACAGCGCCTGACCGTGGGGGTGGGGTTCAGGCATGGTTGCGGGAGGGGTAGTAGGGGAGGAGGGCCAAGAGGGAAACGGGGGGATAGGAGGGGGGGAGGGGAGGGAGGGAAGAGGGGGGGTAGTGAGAGGGGAAGGGAATGGAAGGAGAATGGAACATCGGTCGATAGGTAGCTTGCCGCGGGTGAGCGGGCGCAGGCTTGACCAGTACCGCAGGTGCAGGATGCGCACCGCCTTCTCTAGACCGTCCAGATCGGCCGGGTTGAGGATCGGACGGCTCACAGCGCCTGAGAGTGGGGGTGGGGTTCAGTTTAGGGATTTAAAGATAGGTGTGGAAGCGAGAGTGGGGGAGGGTCGAGCAGCGAGGGGGAGGGGAGGGTGTAGGGGGGGGAAGTGGGGGAGCGAGGAACGGGTGAGGGGGAGTGGAAGAGGAGGGAAAGGGGAAGGAAAGACGTTGGTTGGACGGCAGCTTGCCGCAGGTCAGCAGGCGCAGGCACGACCGGACCGGTACCGCAGATGTGCTACTGGCAGGGCGTGGGATGGGAGGGTTGGGGACGTTAGAGGGGTGTCACCAAATATGCACTTCGTGCATATGCGATGACAGTGATGCGCAGGTGTAGATTGAGGTGTAGCAGATGTTGTAATGGGATTCGAGGTGTAGTAAGGGGGAGGACGAATTTGACGTTGGGAATGGGAGCGAAAGCACCGAGGGGCGAAATGCATTGAACCAATCAGGGAGGACCAGCCCAAACTCGAGCCGCACATTGGGAAATGTGCGACTTGAGCCTGGGCAAGGTAAGTTCAGTCACGAACACACAATCCATGCTTTTCGCTTGTTATTCTCTCGTGATAGTGAAATCAGTTGCTCTAGATTCTACATCCAGCAGCACGCCACTAGGAGGGAACCTACGGGGTGAGGGAGGGAACCTACGGGGTGAGGGAGGGAACCTACGGGGTGAGGGAGGGAACCTACGGGGTGAGGGAGGGAACCTACGGGGTGAGGGAGGGAACCTACGGGGTGAGGGAGGGAACCTACGGGGTGAGGGAGGGAACCTACGGGGTGAGGGAGGGAACCTACGGGGTGAGGGAGGGAACCTACGGGGTGAGGGAGGGAACCTACGGGGTGAGGGAGGGAACCTACGGGGTGAGGGAGGGAACCTACGGGGTGAGGGAGGGAACTCCTTCATGGGAGAGGCTGAGGGGACACAGCACATGTAAGGAAAGAAAGCAGGAATGGCAACAGGAAGAAGAGCAGGTGCTGGAGGAAGGTTGTTCTCCGACAGGGGAGAGGGTAAAGAGGAGGAACGAGGAAAAGGGGGGAGATGAGAAAGGGGAGAGGGGAGAGGGTAGAGGGGAGAGGGTAGAGGGGAGAGGGTAGAGGGTAGAGGGGAGAGGGGAGGGGGGAGAGGGGAGGCACGGAAGGGTGTGATAAGGTTCCGCAGGTGCAAAATGCGAGCAAGGGTTGGGGGGAGAAGGGGAAGAGGGGAGAAGGGGAAGAGGGGAGAAGGGGAAGAGGGGAGAAGTAGTGGCCTAGATTTTGGGAGTGGGCGGCTGACAAATTGGTTGGGAGAGGGAGTGTGGGAGTGAGTGGGAATGGGGTGTGAGAAGCACATGGGGATGGGAATGGGATTGGGGATGGGAATGGGATTGGGGATGGGAATGGGAGTGGGGATGGGAATGGGAGTGGGAATGGGAATGGGAATGAAGGTGGGAGTGGGTGCGGGAGTGGATGGGGAAATGGGAGTAAGAGCAGCAATATAAGTGGGAGTGGGGTTGGAAGTAAGATTCGGAGTGAGAATGGGGGAATGGGAGTGGGAGGGGGAGTGGGAGTGAGAGAGGGAGTAGGAACGGGAGCTGGATTGCGCATAGGGTGGAGCGGAATGGGCATAAGGAGAGTGCGGGGAGTGCGAGAGTGGAGGAGGGAGTAGGGAGGAGCGAAAAAGAGTCAAACCAGAAAAGATCAAAAGATAACTCAAAACGACAAGGCCAACATTTAAGGCCACGATAATTCACCACGACACCCGTCCACTAACCTTCCACTACCACCAAAAACCTAACCCAGTCTCTAACTGCAATCCTACCACGAAGTCTAGTCCTAAACTGAACCATAACCCTAAACTTGACGTTCGCGTTTCCTCCTTCCGCGAAACCTAACCTAACCAACCGTGTCACAATGCTAGCATACCCGCCTCAGTCCGCTGTTTCCTGGCTGCGCTTCCTTCCTGCCGATATCGCGGCATGGAGTGCTAAACGCGTGTAGACGCACCATGGTGATTGGTGCGTCCTGTCACAGTAGCCAGCGGCCAGCCAGTCACGCTGTTACCCTACTAAACATACTTCCGTCCGATGCCTCCTCGCTACCTACCCACCCCCGTCCGCCGCGGTCTCCTCGCTTCCCGAATTGCGACTCGACTCAAACTGTGTGCGTCCTGCCAGCCTGTCACGCTGTAATCCTTTTAAACCAAATCACCTCCAATGTCTCCTCGCCAGAACCTACCTCCGTCCGCCGCTGTCTCCTCGCCTCCCGAATTCTTGGTCGACTCAAACCAATCTACGCGTCCTGCCAGCCTGTCGCGCTGCAATCCTACTAAACATACCCCCGTCTGATGTCTCCTCGCCAGAACCTACCTCCGTCCGCTGCTGCCTCCTCGCTTCCCGAGTCGTGCAGCTGCGTGAAAAGCGCGTGCAGACAGCTCAGCATGCGTACACGTGGCAAGCCGTCCCCGTCCGCCTTCTCATTTCCGCGGTTATACGCTGACATGGCGGCTGTAACTGCGCCGAGTGCCAGGTGTGCAATTCCTAGAGGCGCGCCGAGCTGACCGGATCGTGCGACGGTTCCGATTGGTTCGGGCAGGTTTTCGGAAACATTTCGTTGGTCGGGCAGCCATGTGGGTTCAATGTCGTCGTCGCTACCGTCTGAGAAATCGCCAAAGTCCGCCATTGTTCGAGGTAGACTAGCAGCAGGGCTATAGGCTGTGAATAAATATGGGCCGTTTTGGATAATCTATTAGACAAATTCAACCCTGCTTTGACGGCACTGATACAGCGAGACCGCGCTCTATATCGTGTCCCAAAATGATAATTTGTCCCACTAATCACTACGGCTGGTCTGTGGTGGCGTGTCTGAATATCATTGGACTACAGAATTTCAGTCAGTTCTCGCGAGAATGGAGTCAGTGTGAAGTATTATCGCCCCCTGGTTAATCACGGGGAAGAACCGAGTTAGCTTGACAAGCCCTACATGTAAGTCCGATGTTGTTACGTCAGGTGCGTCAGAGACCTAGGCCAGCAAGAAGCTGTTAACAAGTAGTAACAGGTCGTCCTTCACATAATTGCGGCTACCGGATGTACCCGTTCCCTACAATACGGACACCCATTGGGTGGGCTACTATCATGACCAGATAACAAGAGAAACGGCTGGATAACACGAACATGTGGTTCCAGAAATGTCTGTTCTCGAGTGAACTAAAAGGGACACGAAGCAGCACCTTAGTTGCTTGCTGGTAAGGTTGATGCATCTCCCGAAAAGATGCAGCTCTGACGGGGAGGTTTACTCTGTTAAATTGACTCACTCTCTTCCAGTAAACTATCGCATAAACGGGGTACGTTTAAGTTAAAGTTATATTTCTGGTCGTAACCAGTTTAAGGGGTATCCATTCCTAGATGAGCACGTGTTAACCCCTTCTTGGGGCTGGCAGAACACGCCTGCACGGGGGTGGGTCGATCCCAGGACCTCATCTATCGGAAGCGCCTCTTTCTACTGACTAGGCCACTTCTGGATCATAAAACGGGTACGATGTGAGTATTGTCCAAAACCCCGAATCACTTTATTGGAGAAAACGGCTATCTGCTGGCAAAAGGTCGGTTTACCATGTTTTTAACCAGCAGCCAGCACAGAATTGATGCTATATCTGAGCGGCAGGGAACAAACAGTTCGGGAGACCTTGAGATTTCTCCCTGTCCTCGATCCGGAACAAAAATATCAAGACTTCAAGAACTGTACAGAAATTGTGGGAATCGTTTGGTTCACCAGAAACAATGGGTCACCGGAAACGAAACGTGCTTTCCCTTTCTCTCATTGGTCCACTGGAGTTTGTGGGTGAGCAGGAATGCAATGAACGGTGTGACTGTGTGACCAGAGGGGCGTGCGTGTGTGAGCGCAGCGGGAAAATCACTTCAGCCAGTGATGTGAGGGGACCAAAAACAGCTCGATTCCTGCCTCTTTGTGGCACAAAACGCCAAACATAGGGGGACCTTGAAAGTGTACGGTGAACCGGTATAAAAAGACTCGAGATCATCCAACGAAATGCCACCATAATCTTTCCTTTTAAAACATTTCTCAACCGCCATTAGTTATTGCAGTTTATGCCTGAACCTACGGTACTTCAATAGAACGGACCTTTTTACATGTTTTAGGAAAGACAATCGGGTACATACTTCAAGTGCAGCGCTTCGGCAATACCAACAAGCGATATGACTTTGCATCAAACCAGCCCTGGGCCATCTGCTGACTGAAGTTACTTGTGAACCATGTATGTGTTGTCTACCGATATGGCTCATTATTGCAAATTATAGGCCCACCCGTGATCATCTAAAAAGTGTTGTACTGTTTCTCTGAGTGCCAGGTTTGGCACCAGCTGCTCTGGCGTCAAGGAGGCCCTTGTTACCGGGTCAAAGTGTTTTCCCTGCACCAAGAAAAAAGACCAAGAAATACTGTGTGTAAAGGCATACGGTACAGATATGATTTCACACCACAGGAAGGCAAAGCGTAGCTATCTACGAAGCACAGAAGAAGAAAGAAAGAAAGAAAGAAGCGCAGCCAACGGGCTGTTAGGATGTGGTAGAAGTGCCCTCAGAAACTTTTTTTTTTTTCAACAGAGATGCAACGGAAGGGAGATGCAACAAAGCAGCCTATGTACTTACCGACTTCAGGTGATCCACCAGCACTGCTCGTTCGTATGAGGCGCCTTATCAGCAGTGTGAGCGATGTGGAAGACGAGGCCGAGAGAAGGAACAGAGCAGCCTATGTAATTACCGACTTCGGGTGATCCACCACACTGCTCGTTCGTATGAGGCGCCTTATCAGCAGTGTGAGCGATGTGGAAGACGAGGCCGAGAGAAGGAACAGAGCAGCCTATCTACTTACCGACTTCAGGTGATCCACCAGCACTGCTCGTTCGTATGAGGCGCCTTATCAGCAGTGTGAGCGATGTGGAAGACGAGGCCGAGAGAATGAACAGAGCAGCCTATGTACTTACCGACTTCAGGTGATCCACCAGCACTGCTCGTTCGTATGTCACGCCACTGGGGGTGATGACAGGATCCTTGAAAATGTCCATGGTGATCTTGCAGCAGAGGAAGTCAGGCACCTGAGGGGCACAGTTGAAGGGAGAGAGGGGTGGAGAGAGAGAGAGGGAAAGAGAGCCCGTAGGTGAGTGATGATGACAGGATCCTTGAAAATCTTCATGGTGATCTTGCAGCAGAGGAAGTCAGGCACCTGTGGGGCACAAGGGGGTGTGAGAGAGAGGCAGCACGGTGAGCGCATGGCATGGTGTGGAAGGCACATGGAAACAACAGGGGCCGCCACCAGCTGGTGATCAAAGGGGGTTGATAGACAGGGTCCTTGACAATGTCCATTGTGATCTTTCCTGCACAGGAAGTCAGGCACATGTGGGCACAAGGGGGTGTCAGGCACGTGTGGGGCACAAGGGGGTGTCAGGCACGTGTGGGGCACAAGGGGGTGTCAGGCACGTGTGGGGCACAAGGGGGTGTCAGGCACGTGTGGGGCACAAGGGGGTGTCAGGCACGTGTGGGGCACAAGGGGGTGTCGGGCACGTGTGGGGCACAAGGGGGTGTCAGGCACGTGTGGGGCACAAGGGGGTGTCAGGCACGTGTGGGGCACAAGGGGGTGTCGGGCACGTGTGGGGCACAAGGGGGTGTCAGGCACGTGTGGGGCACAAGGGGGTTCTTGAAAATGTCCATTGTGATCTTTGCTGCAGTGGAGGCCAGGCACCTGTGACCCATGTGTTGACTTGGATACAAAAGCGCACACGATGCGCAGAACACAAAAGAACATCGCCCCAGAAGTCTAGTTTTGAGGCGCCTCAAAACTAGACTTGCATATAAAAGCGCACACGATGCGCAGAACACAAAAGAACATCGCCCCAGAAGGCATCTTCAGAGTGTTGGGTTGGGCCGCACCCTTGACGCTGCAGCAGAGCATGCTGCCCTGCCACATGATAGATCTTAGGAGTAACATCTTGAGGCATCTCAAAATGTTACTTCTATCCCGCACCCTTGACGCCGCAGCAGAGCATGCTGCCCTCCCTTGTCACTCGGTGACTTGGTCTGTCGCTGCAGGTTTTTTTTTTTTTTTTTTTTTTTGTTTAAGAAATCTGAAAAAAAAACCGTGCTCCTGCCTTGTCAAACACGTCCTCGAGCATGTTGGGGCGCTCCTGGATGGAGACAGGAGACGACTTCTGAGGCGCCTCACAACTTGAGCATGTTGAGGCCTCAGCTTTCACTCCTGGTACTGCTGCAGAGCAGACATTCCTTCGCATCACCCACCTTCTGAGTCGACTAAAAAAAGGTGACCTTTCAGCCGACCCAAAAGTCACCTTGAGCATGTTGAGGCGCTCCTGGTACTGCTGCAGACATTCCTTCGCACCACCCCACCTTCTGAGCCTCCTCAACAACTCGACACACACATTTTCTTCCAGACTCCCAAACACTCACCTCGGTAGGTCTGTCTGGTGCTCCTGCCTTATCAAACACGTTTTCCAGCGTGTTGAGTCGCTCCTGGTACTGCTGCACTAGCGTCCTCACTTGCTCCGACTTGTGAGGGTCCAGACCTGCGGGAAGAGTGGGGTTGGAAGGACGAGAGGAGAGGATACAGGCGTAAGGCATAGAATCGTGTTAGGGCGCTCCTGATATTGCTGCACTAGCGTCCTCACCTGCTCCGTTTTGATTGGGTCCATTCCTGCAGAGAACGAGATGCGTGAGAGGCACGAGTTGAATTTTGAGGCGCCTCAAAAACGAGATGCGTGAGAGGCATGAGAGGGAGATGTGAGAGTGGGAAGATGAGAGGGAGATGTGAGAGTGGGAAGATGAGAGGGAGATGTGAGAGTGGGAAGATGAGAGGGAGATGCGAGAGTGGGAAGATGAGAGGGAGATGTGAGAGTGGGAAGTTGAGAGGGAGATGTGAGAGTGGGAAGATGAGAGGGAGATGTGAGAGTGGGAAGATAAGAGGGAGATGTGAGAGTGGGAAGATGAGAGGGAGATGTGAGAGTGGGAAGATGAGAGGGAGATGTGAGAGTGGGAAGATGAGAGGGAGATGTGAGAGTGGGAAGATGAGAGGGAGATGTGAGAGTGGGAAGATGAGAGGGAGAGGTGGGAAGAAGGGGTAGAAGAGCGTGTTGAGGCGCTCCTGGTACTGCTGCAATAGCGTCCTCAGTTGCTCCGACTTGAGAGGGTTTGAGCCTGCAGAGGGTGAGAGACACGATAGGGAGATGTGAGCGTGGGACGATGAGAGGGAGAGGTGGGAGCAGGGGGTAGAAAAGGCATGTTTGGTCGCACCTGGTACTGCTGCACGGGCGTCCTCCTCTCCTGTTCCGATTCGAGAGGGTCCAGACTTGTGAAAGGCGCGAGGCATTGAGAGGCACGGGAGGGAGACGTGCAAATGGGAGGATGAGAGCAGGAGGTGCGAGTGGGGAAGGTAACGAGTGCTGAGTTACGCCGCTCCTGGTGTATTTTGATTCGAACAACTCTCAAAATACACCTGGACAAGGCATGGGCCATCTTTTGAGGCGCCTCAAATGTGTATTTTGAACAAATCTCAAAATACGCCTGGACAAGGCATGGGTCATCACATGAGCTGCATTGCATGTGTCTGTGTGTCCATCGTAATCCCCTAACTCCCCACTCTCCTCTCACCATCCGTGTTTCCCAAACTGGAGAAGTCCACATGAGCTGACCCATTCAGCGCGCCCTCTTTGCCTGCAAAGGGCGGAGTCAGGCAGCAAGTCACATGCTTTTTCATTGGCAATGTCCCTCGCCTCCACACTCAAAAGTCACCTCATTGACAATGTCCCTCGCCTCGACTCAAACTTGGCGTTCTGAGCAACAGATTTTAAGATTCATGTGGCCTTTTCGAGGACAAACACAGGCGCTCTTAAGTTCGTTTGAGTCACCACACATTTCCCACTACAAGCACAAAGTAACATCCACGGTGTATTCGATTCAAAAGTTTGTTAACATGAATAAAACGAAACATCTATCGCACGGGCGGCATAACAACACACTAACTAGAAAGCTGACTTGTGAGGTGTCTCAGAAGTTAGCACCGCACTTACCAAAAAGCTGACTTCCGAGGCTGCGATACTTGCTGGCAACACAACAACAAGCTGACATTCGTGGCTGTCAGACTCAATGCAAACACCGCACGTACCAAGAAGCTGCGATACTTGCTGACACAGGCGATTCTTTAGTAGCAGCTTTAGCTCATCTCTGCACCCAAACAACCGTCAACCCACAAAAAAAATCAGCAAAGGAACCAGCAACAGCAATATGTGTGTGTGTGTGTGTGTGTGTGTGTGTGTGTGTGTGTGTGTGTGTGTGTGTGTGTGTGTGTGTGTGTGTGTGTGTGTGTGTGTGTGTGTGTGTGTGTGTGTGTGTGTGTGTGTGTGTGTGTGTGTGTGTGTGTGTGTGTGTGTGTGTGTGTGTGTGTGTGTGTGTGTGTGTGTGTGTGTGTGTGTGTGTGTGTGTGTGTGTGTGTGTGTGTGTGTGTGTGTGTGTGTGTGTGTGTGTGTGTGTGTGTGTGTGTGTGTGTGTGTGTGTGTGTGTGTGTGTGTGTGTGTGTGTGTGTGTGTGTGTGTGTGTGTGTGTGTGTGTGTGTGTGTGTGTGTGTGTGTGTGTGTGTGTGTGTGTGTGTGTGTGTGTGTGTGTGTGTGTGTGTGTGTGTGTGTGTGTGTGTGTGTGTGTGTGTGTGTGTGTGTGTGTGTGTGTGTGTGTGTGTGTGTGTGTGTGTGTGTGTGTGTGTGTGTGTGTGTGTGTGTGTGTGTGTGTGTGTGTGTGTGTGTGTGTGTGTGTGTGTGTGTGTGTGTGTGTGTGTGTGTGTGTGTGTGTGTGTGTGTGTGTGTGTGTGTGTGTGTGTGTGTGTGTGTGTGTGTGTGTGTGTGTGTGTGTGTGTGTGTGTGTGTGTGTGTGTGTGTGTGTGTGTGTGTGTGTGTGTGTGTGTGTGTGTGTGTGTGTGTGTGTGTGTGTGTGTGTGTGTGTGTGTGTGTGTGTGTGTGTGTGTGTGTGTGTGTGTGTGTGTGTGTGTGTGTGTGTGTGTGTGTGTGTGTGTGTGTGTGTGTGTGTGTGTGTGTGTGTGTGTGTGTGTGTGTGTGTGTGTGTGTGTGTGTGTGTGTGTGTGTGTGTGTGTGTGTGTGTGTGTGTAGATATAGATATAAAAGAGGAAAAAGCGGGTTTTGCAAGCACCTCTATCATCCCGAAGCCACACTCCAAACTCACCCCAGCACCTGCTGCTTCTCCCTCCTGGCCTTGGCCTCTTCCTCCCACCGCCAGTACTTGGCAGCAGCCTGCACGCGCTGAGTTGCAAACTTCACACACACACAAGCACATGCTTGTACAAGCATCGCTTTCACAGTTCAGCGCTCACTCACCCCAGCGCCTGCTGCTTCTCCCTCCTCGCCTTGGCCTCTTCCTCCCACCGCCGGTATTTGGCAGAAGCAAGAACTCGCCAGATGTCGTCCAGGTTGTCACTGCGCACCAACCGCGTGTCATTCCTCAGTGCTTCCAACGCCTGCTATGGACAGGAGAAGGGGGAAGGATAAGGATCTTGATGTTACTCGTTACTTCAACACCATACCGGTACTTGGTTGGCAGCAGCCAGCTCGCGCCAGATGTCATCCGGGTTGTCACTGCGTACCAGCCGCGTGTCGTTCCTCAGAGCTTCCAACGCCTGGGAGGGGAATTAAGAAGAATGGAAGGGAAGAAGGATGCGGATATTTAATGGTACTCGCTACTTCAGCTCAGCACACCGTGGGTACTTGGCAGAAGCAAGAAGTCGCCAACAGTCGCCCAGGTTGTCACTGCGTACCAGCCAGGTATCATTTGGTGTCACTCGCCAAATGTTGCCCAGGCTTGCTTCCAGTGCCTGGCAGGGGAATGCAGGAAGAGAGAGCGGAAAAAAAAATAAGGAGCTTGATGTTACTGCGCACCAGCCGCGTGTTGTTCCTTGGTGCTTCTAGTGCCTTGGAGGGGAATGGGGGACAAACGGTTTTCCTGAACCAGGTGCCATGCCGTTCCACACTGTTTCTAGCGCCTGGGAACGGAGTGGTTGAAAGGGATCAAAAGGGGTTGCACACGCATGATAGCCAGTGCAAGGAATCCATGTATGCACTGGTCTTACAATTCCTCCATTTCTTATCCATCCAATACCCGGACCCCACCCACCTTCCCCCCTTCCCAGTCACACCCCCACGCACACACTGTCCCTCTCCCTCTCCCTTTCCCCCTCTTCCCCATGTCCCTCCCCCCACGCACCTTCTCAAGCTCTCTAATCGCCTCTGGGAATCGGCTCAGCTTCACCAGAGCAAGAGGAGCAGATGCCCGCACCCCACCCACCCACCCATCCTCCCCCCTTCCCAGCCCAGTCATGTCCTCTTGCTCACCTCTGGGTGTGTGCACACCCTTCCCCTCACCCTCTCCCCCCTGTCCTTTCCGCGCCCCGCCCACCTTCTCAAGCTCTCTGATCGCCTCTCGGAATCGGATCAGCTTCAACAGAGAAAGGGAGGCAGATGCGCCCAACCATACCCCCTGTCCATGTATACCCCCACGCACATGTCCGGCCCCCTTCCCCTCTGTCCTTATCCCTCTCCCCCCTGTCCCTCTCCCCCCTGTCCCTCTCCCCCCTGTCCCTCTCCCCCCTGTCCCTCTCCGTCCCTGTCCCTCCCCCCATGTCCTTCCCCCCCACGCACCTTCTCCAGCTCTCTGATCGCCTCTGGGAATCGGCTCAGCTCCACCAGAGCAAGGCCAAGAAGAAAGCGCGCCTGCAGAGGAAAAGGGCACAGGCGTTTTTATTTTGATTTGCTTTCGTGTGTATGTTTATCTTATAAACAGAGATATATACGAAACTCTTTGATAGTGTTAATAGTGAGGAGGAAACGAGATTGGAGACAAGAACCTGTTGAGTTGTCGTCACTATGTTCTACTCTTCAAACGCATGCATCCATTGATTGTGATCCGTGACACACTTCAATATGATTTCAGAATGCAATTTCATTCAAGTACCTTGACGGAATTTCTGTCCAGTTCCAACGCCTTCGTGCAGTCATGCTCTACTCTCGGCCAATCGCTGCACACAGACGAAAGAGAGGGAACGGATGGGCCATGATAAAACAACATGCTGCGCGAACAACATTGACCAGCAGAAAAATGACAACACAAGAATCCAACTTGGGTTACCCTCATGGCAAAGTTCAGCAGCCTCTGGGTCTAACCAGTTTCTCCTGCAACACGGAGCTCTAAATTCTAAACAACCGTCTCGCCATGTGTCACTCACCATTTTCTCCTGTGGCATAGAGCTCGGTTGGTCCAATAAACTGGCACCCCTGGGGCAAAGGTGATGGCCTGGCTTGGGAAGGAAACATTGGAGACGGAGAGAATGGCAAAGGGCGGAGGAGGAGGAGACACAGCGACAAAGGTTGGAATTGGATGGGAATGGAAAGGGGGACGAGAATTGGGTGGCACCGGCTCGTTGGGTCCGGTAGACTGGCACGTGTGGGGAATTGGAAGGTAATGGGAAAGGAAGGGTATAGGAATCAGGTGGTAGAGAGTTCAGCTAATCCAGTATACTGGCATGCCTGATTGAGAAAGGCAATGGCTTGCCATGTGAATGGCCATGGGAAGAAACAGGACAGCGAATAACGAACTATCAGCGACATGGCAGGATGAATTTGGATTATAAGAGGATGACAGGGAACAATAAACGAAACCACCATCCCTGCCATTCCCTCTACACATCCCCCCACCATTCCCTCCCTCTCCCGCATCTCCGCCATCCAACCTGGCGACTTGTTGACAGTTATCAGCTACCAAACCTTCCAGCTATAAACGAGTTTACGCCTTTCTTCCATGCCAGAATTACTTCTCAGTCAATTCACAAGCCACCTGACGCAACGATTCTCCTCTAATGATGTGGCGTCCTGTTTGTGCCGTTCTCTAAAAGCTGAGCTCGACGAGACACGCACCTCCGTGTACGCGTCTATAGCTGCTCCGAGAAACCCTTTGTTGAAGTACTCGTTACCCTTCTGCTTCAGTTTCTCCGCCTGAAGCTCCTGCGCCGTTTTCGGCGGCATTGCGGCGCTTCAATGGGAGAGAAACAACCACCAAGAGACGCAAATCCGCTGCGAACCTTCGACTTCAAGAACTCGGTTTAGTAATCCAGGGTCGAGACTAGGTTTTGCCTAGATTCAACTCAGAATGAGCCTAATTGAGCTAATTTTGGTCCGAGCTTGAGACTATATCAAGCCTGATTACGCAGCTGACGCAGCTCCGACGTTCAAATGGAGATGCCACAGCACTGACTCACGCTATAGGTATGCGGCTAAACTGATTCTAAGACAGACTGATAGGGCTTTGAGATTGATGATTACGTAGACGTGACGCGAAAGTAAGGTAGGTCGACAGACGTAGCTACTTAGATAACAGTTACAGGGAATACTTTAGATACCAGCAGCTAAGACTGTGTATTTAAGTCGAAGGTATGACTCTCTCTTGGTTAGGAGCCAAAGACAAGCTTTCCGAGCTTCGCACCAGATGCTTCTAACACCTAATGCCACGTGGTCACGTCAAACTCTTATGCTGCATCTCACGCCAGCAGCAACGGTGATGCATGGTAGTTACAAAATACAAATGCAGTCACAGCAGTCGCCTTGGGATTCGGGATAGGAGAGCCATTGCTTCTGCTTGCAGCATGTGGAATGGAAGCACCTGGAAGCTACTCCTCCCTGTCACTTTCAATGCCATTCACTTCTAATAAGGCCCACTACCGCATTGTAAACAAAGCCAACCTTACAAAACCTCGAAAGAGACGTGATGAACCGAGCTTCGTGCCCCTGAATGACTTGCATCAACTCTCGTTCTGTCAGAGCAGAGCGGAGCCGCAGTGCCAGGCACTTGGCTGTCAACCTCGATTTTTCCGCGTACGGGAACAGATAGCGAAAAAATGTTACACACGACCATTTGCAGTGGAAATGTGGTGATTATATTCTGGATATAAAAACTATGCAGAATAGGACCCACATCGATTTATGGATCAATTTAAGAACATTATTATTTTTTACAGCAAGAAAGGCACAACTGCCTTTCTTTGTTTCGGATAATCTTCAAATTTCTGCAAGTACCACCTATGGTGGGACACTGCACGTGGCACGAGATTGGCACACGCAAATACAAAGAAAGCCAATCCCGCCCAAGACCACGTCAATATGGCCCAGCCCAACCACTCAGCCAGCTCTCCAGAGTAATTCGGGCAGGAAACCAGGTGAAAAAGCGGCCCTCTAGGAATCATGTACCCTTTGTCTTGAGGGTTTTTCCTTAGAGCAAGAAGAGCTGAATCGGCCGCAATGTTGATTATGAAACCGAGGAGAAACAGAGAGGAGCCAATGCGAAACTGCATTGACGAGAGCCATGACAGTGGATACTTCTCAGCGCCTCCCACTCTGCACAACACAAGGACATTGGCAATGTTGGTGATCAACCGAGGAGGAACAGAGAGGAGCCAATGCGACTGCATGGAAGAGAGCCATGAAAGAGGATACTTGCCAGCGCCTCCCACCCTGTACAACAATGGTGAGAAAAAATATAGGTCAAATTGTAAGAAACAGGGGGCGAGAAAAAGGGGGTACTGCGAGAAAGTTAACAGGTGCAGTAAAGGGGAACAGCTAAGTCACCTTTATCAGGACCAGCAGATTCACTAGGAGCATGGCAGTACTGTTTACTGCAGGTCCATCGAGCACCCTCATTGAAGTGATCCCTACACAGATTCCTTGTACACGTTCGTGGCAGGCTCATTATTGCTTTCTACTGGTCTCTCCATCAGAGTGCACCAGCACGATTATTCATTCCTCCCTCACTCACTGCCGTCCTTGAGTAAATCCGTTGAGAAAAGAGGATGTTGCAGCAGGGCACCAGCCGGCAACCAGCAAGCAAGCAAAACTCATTCCCACTCACTGCCGTTCCTGCATGAATCCATTGCAGGTTGTAACAGAACGCCAGCCAATCAGCCAGCAAGCAAGCAAGCAGCATCCTTCACTCGCACTCACTGCTGCTGCTGCTGTATAGATCCGTTAAGCAGGTTGTAGAAGGACGCTAGCCAACCAGCAAGCAAGCGAGCGAGCACTCAACCGAGCTAGCAAGCAGCATCCGTCATTCGCACTCACTGCCAGCCCTGCATGAAGCCGTTGAGCGGGCTGTAGCAGAACGCCAGCCAGCAAGCAAGCAAGCATCATTCCTCACCCTCACTCACTGCCGTTCCTCACTCTCACTCACTGCCATCCCTCACTCTCACTCACTGCCAGCCCTCATCCCCACTCACTGCCAGCCCTGCATGAAGCCGTTGAGCAGGTTGTAGCAGAAACCCAGAAAGCACGCAGGGCAGCAAGAAGGCGAGCAAGCACACACCGAGCAAGCAAGCAGCCAGCACCCCTCACTCGCACTCACTGCCAGCCCTGCATGAAGCCGTTGAGCAGGTTGTAGCAGAACGCCAGAAGCATCACCGTCACGGGCATCGTCTTGCCCTCAGCTCGCATCCGCATCGGGTAAATCACCACCCGGTGAAAATAGTGCACCAGATAAAACGCCATAATTACTGGTGCCGCATCCGTCGCCTCCGATACCGCTGCCGCCGCACCCGCCGTTGATCCTGCTTTCCGATCTGCCACGTGGCAGCCGTGCCAGCCCCAGCTGAACGCCATGGCGGAAAGCCAAAGCGCGGGGCTCTCCATGAAGATCCACGCGAGCCGCGCGGGGATTAAGGGACCCCAGCCGGGTCGCACGTGTCGACCGTAAGGCGCGGAGATGAATGTTGTGGCGAGGCAGGCTACAGGAGCGAGGAGGAACATAACGGGTACGGCGATTCCGAAGAGGGAGGCGAGAGTGGAAACTGACGGCGGCTCGAGCATCGTGACGCGAGTGAGTAGATCACGCGATTGGGCGAAAAGCGCTTCCATGTTTGCGTCGTCTCGAAACTAGTAGGGTGATAATCCAAGCATCATCTGACGGAATAAATTTTGTGCTATGGAGTGAAACGTGCCTGCAGCGTCGGGGTCGACAGGTGAGGGCGTGAAGATATAGAGGAAACTAGCAGATAAAGGTGCTGTTCGCCAGGAAATCGTAATTTGAAATGAAAAAAATGGCGTCGGCATCGCGACCGCATCTGGAAACGGAGGCGGAACCCACCTCTGAGGTTTGGCCGTAATGCCGTTCAAGAAACCGCATCGGGACTCTTACCACGTTGTGGCGGAGTTCCGAGTGCGTTTGCCCCATGATCTGAGGCCTTGGATCCGTGTGTTCCGGATTCCGAAGGGCTTGGGCGCAAGGCTCCGCCGCATACGACACGGCCAGCCGCTCACAATTCCGCGCCCACCTGACCGTGAAAAATGTGTTCCAACCAACCTGCCCTGACCCTTTGTGCCAGTGATGTTTGTCGCGAATGACATTTTTCGCCATCGTAACTCTTTGGCCGACAAGTGACGACCGCCGGTCGCATGGCCGGTTGCGACCAACTGGTCTTCCTTGCGTCGTTATATGCTTTTACTCGGTTTTTTTTTTTGCTGCCACCTTAAAGCTGCAGCACGTGTGTTCCTTTATACCTTTGATCTTATGTGTTTTATAAATAACATGAGTACAAGTGTAGCATGTCAGAATCCCAACCACTAGACCATTGGGATAAAAGGGCTTGTTTTAGTAGCGGGTCAGTGCGCCCATAACCCCCCAGGCAAACGCGCCTGTAACCCTCCCTACGATCGATCGGGGATCTCACAGTGTAGCTCTACTGACACCCCCCCACACTAGGAGGCCCAGGACTAAGCACAGCGGCAACGGCCTACATGTGCATACACCGGGAATCGAACCCGAGACCGCTCTGATACCATGTCAGAATCCCAACCACTAGACCATTGGGATAAAAGGGCTTGTTTTAGTAGCGGGTCAGTGCGCCCATAACCCCCCAGGCAAACGCGCCTGTAACCCTCCCTAGGATCGATCGGGGATCTCACAGTGTAGCTCTACTGACATAGCATCCTACGTTTGCTCATTGTGTTTTATAGTCATTGTTTTCCAACTGTAGGTGTTCTGCACACGTGGCCATGGCAACAGTTGTTGTCAGAGTCCCAAGGCTGCAAGAGCCAATCAGCGTCTAGTAGGACCATATCCCAACTGTTGTTTTTTGGCGGGAGAATCATCCAGCCCAGGGTTGGATGACCAGATCTGGACACGGGCTTCTGTGTGTGGTGGATGGGTATGAATGGATGTTTTCGTGCTCATTTGCTTCTTTTCATTTGCATTTCATGCTCCGCAAGCTCTTTGAGATCTTTTCATCCAGCACCTGTTAGTCCACCAGCGTAATCTTTTAAGCCTGCTTGGCCCACTGGCAGAACATTGGCGTCCTCGACATAGTGACGTAGGTCGTATAGAGTGGGTTTTTTTTTTGGGTCAGCCCGGTTAGGATAACTGCAGTCGTACTTGTTAGGTCGCATATGTAGGCGCAGACGTGTGTGGTATAATATTTTGTCGGTAGAACTGATTGTATTTGCCCGGAACAATTGTCGTAGGTCGTCCGCTCTTGTAGGCGGACATCTTCGACGTTAGGCTTCTTTTATCGGTAAAAGTATTCGCTCCCGATCCATAATATCGTCGAACCCACGAAAGTTATGTACAAGCATAAGGGTTCCGTAGATGATTATATCCGTATAATGGTAGGAACTTATTTTCGTTGTTTCGTTGTAGAGAATTAAAGCGGTAAAACAAAGTGTGACAGAGCTATACGGTACGGGACAGTCAAGCGACCCTGTATACGCAAGTTGTAGGCGCAGATATATTTAAACGCAAGTTGTAGGCGGTGTTCGAAGACCAATGTGCAGACGTCTGAAGCACAGACTCTCTTACGCCTTCTGCGCTTAGCCCACTAAGCATTCTGCCTATGTTATCTGCACACTTGCGAATCGTTACCACCTACCGCTGCTGACACCATCCGATTCTTTCGTCTAGTCTCGGTTGCTAGCTAATAAATTAGGAATCTGTGAATGGCCGACAGCTCGGTCCACTCTCGCCCCATGGCAGCCCAGGGCGCAGAGGATGGAGAAGAAGACCTGGAGGACGTTGAAAATACTGACCAAGACTACGCACAGGATCGCGAGAACGATAGCGAGTTTGAGGCGACCGAGGAGGATTTGTTTCAGGGTGGTCTCTACGAACCATCCGTCCGGATTCAAGTCCAGGGGAGTGAAGAAGAGAGTGAAGGGCCGGGAGGCGATGGAGTGCGCCCACGACCCGGTGCACCCGAAGAACGGTACGAGGATGGAGATCACTCTGACGCAGAAGAGGAGGGAGAATCATCGCCGGGACGACGACGACCTCCCGATTCTGCGAGCCATGTCGAGTAGGCTGCGGCCCCCGGAAATGCGCAGCGGCAGACCGACGTTGCGGAAAAGAAGAGCAGGATCCGGCGTTCAACAATCCCGCTTCGACTGATAGAGGCCGGGACGAGAAGGCACTATTGTTTCCACTTTCTACACTTCAAGTGGTGGGTGATAATCTTCATGGCAACTATGGTAGATGTTCTTGTGGCAAATAGCCTTGCTCCCTCTCTGCATGACGAGGTTGGGTTTCATGTGAGCAATAACTTGGGAAACGATGGGTGGTCGTGCAGCTCTGACGAGTGGCAGATTCATCTGCACGAGCCGCGAATCACGGAATGGAGGCTGGGCCGATACATCGAGTATCTCTTCTGCGAAACTGACGAGCAGGCAAAGTTTTTGCGTGGAAAAATGCGGCCAGACATCGAGAAATATGTGGGGAAGGAGGCAAAGGGGTGCACGGCTTCAATGATCAAGGCAAAGATGAACGCAATGGGATGCCTTGCCAGGTGCGAGGCGAGGCTCTACGGCTTCTCCATCACACTAACCAAGGACTGGATCAAGGATGCTCGGGATTATCTCAAAGTCAAGCTGAAGGATCTGAACGACGAGCAAGTCGCGTGAGTAACATATACGTGTGCTTTCTGTTTGTGTGAATGTTGTTGTACATGGTTTACATAATTACTGTGCTATTCTATGCAGGGATGGTCGAGATCAAACCCGTGGATCAATTGGTGATTGCTATACGGGAAGCCAATATAGGACGCTGCATCTTACTGTTCTGCGAAAAGAGCTCCTAGAGATCTGGTGGCGGACGCCTCCGTCACAAATCTCGCTTCCTCTCTGGAAGGCTCTGCAAGTCCCGGTTATGATGCACCTCGGACACCAATTTCTCGGAAGAGGGTGCAGCATTCGAAAGATTCGACTTGGAAACCTGTTTGTCCGCATGACGCGGAGCACATCACACCTCGACGAGTATCTAGACGTTTTCATACTCGTCGTTGTTTCCAGGAAGTCGAAGACCAACCCCAACAACAAGCTGAGTCATCAGTTTCTTGCAAGGCATAGGGACTGGCGGCTCTGCGAAATGGGCCATGTGTTCCTGTGGCTTTATTTCATCTACGACCTCGTTCCTCTGCGCTACGACCCCGGTATCGTCGAGCCTCTCGACTTTTCTGAACCGATCTTGTGGACGAAAGCGCACCTCTTCTTTTCTTTGAAGAAGGGCGACCAGGGAAAGCAGAAGCAAGACGAGATGCACTACAAAACGCATAACACCTGGATTAAGTGGGCCATGACGAAGGCGAGATGGATTCTGAGCAAGGTAACACATGCATTCCGCAGATCCGGAGCGCAACAACTCCATGACGACGGTTGCTCCGACAACGATATCGGCAGTCTGGGCGGATGGGCGCAGGGGGAGTTGCGGAGGTGTTATGTGTTCGGCATACCGTTCAAGCCGGTTTGGCTGCTGGCAGGATTCAGCGGGGATCGTGGAGACTACTAGATCGGCAGAGCCCGCGCCAAGCTTCCGCGGCATAAGGTTAAGGAGAAGGATGAGTGGTTGCAGCTCTTGGATCTCTTGAGGCTTCACATTTTCCCCTGGGTCGAAGAGGGTTGGAAGAAGGTACGTGCTAGTGTACAGTCTTCGCGTTCGTAGCTTAATTTTGATACGCAATTATGAACCGTCCCATTTCTCCTGCATACTCGTCCCGTCAGGTCGAAGAATGGAACGTTGCGCAGACCGATCCGCTGAAGAGGCACTATGCGGGGGCGAGGTTCCTAGACACCCTCGCGAGCATCGGACGCCTCGTTGTTGCACAGGATCTGGCTATGATGTGGGCGTTCTGCCATCAGCACGGCGTGAGAAACCCGCGGTGCAATTGCGAGAGGCATCCATATGTGCAGATGAGCCCCTTGTGCAACCACCCGCTGTTCCAAAAGTGGGCGTACCTGGTCGCTATCTCTCACTTCCAGGGCGAGAAGCTTCGGGCAACCGGCCAAACCACCGCCAAAGCAGTAAGTGCCTGCTATTAGTGGTAGAGAGGAGTTATTCGTTCATGCTGAGTTCTGCCGTGTTGGTTTCTGCAGGACGCTATTTTTCGCACGACCGCAGAAGAGAAGCTGCATAAGATGCACCTCACCGCCAATATGCTCAGGGAGGAGCTTGGGATTTTGAGAGGACGTGAAATGCAGTTGGCGATGGAGAACGCTGAACTGAGGGAGAAACTCGCCGCTGAGCGAGAGGACAAGGCTCGGGTCATTGCAGAGTTCGAAGCATACAAGAGGTCTGTTGCGGCCAAGGATGACGCGGCAAACACCTCTGCAGAGATCGACGGATCGTCGAAGAGCGCGGGAACAGGAGGAAACCAGGCAACGGACGCATCCAAAGCACCAGTTGCCGTCGAAGAATTCTTCGTCGTGGTCGTTGTGTCTTGGCGCGAAGCTACCACTGTTGCTGCTGCCTGGAAAGTGTGGGTGCAGCCAAGCCTCATCATGGGCGGCCGGTCACTGCGCGAAGTCTTTGCAGAGTTCGACCGGTATAAGAAGGACAAGAATTCCAGCTTCATCACCGCATATTCCCGGTTCGCTGTCAAAGGTACGCCCGGGATGGCTGTGGGTGCATGCGAGCGAAAGATGCGTCGCGTGCATCGTGTCATGGTTTCCGTGGAGACGCTAAGAAAAGACAGCTCCGAGGCGGCGACCGCAACGGCCATTAAGCTGCTGGACGAGGTTTTACTCGTGTGCAACTTCACGGAATTCACCAACGGCGTGGCTGTGCTGCATGAGACTCCGACCATCAAGAAACAGAAGACCGGTTCGTCGACGGAAAAGAGGACCGTCAACGACTTGGCGCAACGCAGAGTGGGCTGGCTGTTAGTCAAGAAGGGCCTTCGCGACCAGGAGTGGGCAACTTCGCTGTTTGGTGATGATGAGTGGGAGGAGATCCACAAGGAACACATGGCGCAGGAGAAGGCGGAAGAGGAGAAACAACGAACCGCTGCGGCGAAGAAGGCGGAACGGGAAAAGGCGAAGGGCGAAGCGTCGAAACGCAAGGAGCAGAAATGAGGGGGCATGTACCTTAAGGGTGGGGCGGTTTAGTTATTTGGGTACTTTATTCCGGTTGTACTCTATATGCACTACAGGCACTTGTCTGTCTCTGTAGAAGCCCGATTTGGGGCTTGTATGCCACCTTCTTCCCTGGACGCGCTGTTTTTCGTAGAATGTTTTTCTGGTGTATGCAATGAAGCACACATCGATGGTATACACCGGGCGAAATTCTGCGGAGTCATGTCGTATCGTATACGATGTTATTCTATAGAGCGGCGTCGATGAATTCACTCTCACGATTGTAGATTTGTGTTCTTAGGTCACTCGGTAGACTTTTGCGTGGATTTATTCAGTCTCAGCATATGTTTCTGGGCAAAGGAGTGTCATATTCTACTAGTAGCAACGAAGATCCTATCCATGACGGTAGAAATTATCAATACGTGGGTTTTTCTGCGGTATAGTGGCGTTTCCAATTTGCCTCCAGAATTCGGCGTCGAGGAATTCAATCTCCATAGCAGAAAGGTCTGTGCATAGGAATACCGTATACGTTCTTAACAAGGTGCTCCCTAAGACAAGATGTTATGCGATTGTTTAGCCCCATACTTCTACCTCCTCGTAGAAGCCGAGAATTAAACGTAGATTAAGTGTCGTAGAAGGCCGTCATGTCGTCAATTATTTTATTTGCCTGGCCCTCCCTTTGATGGCGAGTTCTATCGGCTGCATTGCTAGCTCCATACGCGCCCTACAAATTTTGCTAGTGTAGTGAAGGTTTGCAGAGCAAAAATACATCTCTCATTGTATTGTATACAACAACACCTATATTTATACACGGATAAAATAAAAAAAAAACGAAAAGGAAAATCTTTTTCTTCTGCGGTACTAACAAGACCTCCAAAGAACCCGTCTGCCTCTATCACTCCTGGCCGCCAGTGCCGGTGTTCTCCTCCGTCGACGCATCCTTCGTCGCGTTCCCCTTCGCGGACGATTTCTTGGTTTTCTTCTCCTTATCCGCCCCTGTTGTGGTATCCCGGCCGCCCAACTTCTTCTGCAGGACTCCGAGCCAGACGCCCTGGTGCTGGCGAAGGCCTCTTGATGCCATGCTGCATAGGCACCAAGAGGTCACCACCTTTGCCACCACCCTCGTCATCCGCTTCGCATCCTCGGCCGCTCGCGACTCTGCCGGAAGCGCTTTCAGCAGCGCATCCGACAGGGGCAGAATCCACGCTTCCTTGTCATGCTCCTGATCTTTTACCGACCTCATCGCCTCAACCGCAACGCAAGCAACCGAGGCTGCAAGCGTCGCAAGGGCATTGTGGACGGCAGAGGGCACATCGGCCGCAGAAGATGACGAGGCAGCCGACGAGGCGGTGGCAGCAGTGGACGATCTGGCAGCAGAAGATGCTATGGCCGTAGAAGTTCCACGTGCAGCTGTTGTTGCGCCCGTCTCCCACTGGGTCTGGTCCACATTCGTGGATGCGGCCCACATTATAGACAACGTGGCGGCAAGTCCGATTGCGTGTTCTTCCGTCGAATAGCCGTTTTCACCATCCACGCCTCCCACCATCTTCTGCCACGCAGTTATTCCGACACCAGCGCAGGCAGCTACCTGAAAGCCATCCCCCTGCTGCTGCCGAAGAGCCGTGTTGGTTTGAACGAGTGAGAATCTGCACAAGACACCAGTGTCGCAAGATCAGAACCATCGAACTTCGCGGGTGTTTAGAAGTTGCAACTGTCCATCACATAAACACTCACCCGTCCGGTTTGTCCAGGTGGAGTTCGTTGATGACGCTCCACACCTCTGCTGGAAGCCACGTTGTGAAGTCGAGGTCTTCCCGCCACTTGTTAATACGGTTTGGATTCATGCCGTATGCCTGCATGTCAATATCCGGGAAGTAGAACTTCCAGCAGACTGCGACCGTGTATGCCCTCTCCCACACCGTTTTGTGAGAGCCGAGGTTCCGCTTCCGGCCGCCGACGGTCTGCTCAGACGTCCACTTCTGCAAAGCTCCCTCGTCCCGTTGAGAGAACCCGCTTCCCCTGAACGGCAGGCAGACACCCAAAGTCTTACCCTTGTCGTCCACTGCGGCGTTTTTCCTGTTGTCACACTTGTCGATCTTCATCCCTTTCTTTTCCCCTTGGATTATGGGTATCAACTCCTGTATTCCAGCTGCACGCCGTCTCTTAGCCGCATGACCCTCCGGCTCCCTGTCCTCTTGTCTAGGCCGCCTCCTGGACACCTCTACATTCCGTACAGGAACACTAGCCACGCCCTCTGCTACATTCGCCTCCCCGCTCTCAATCAACAGCAAACTCCCCAGCCCCTCAGCTATTTCCTCCTCGGCTCCTGTCCAGGTCCCCTCCCCCTGCATGGTCAAATCCTCCTCTTCCATCTCCCTTGCCAATCGTTCCGTCTCTTCAGCCATCGCCTTTGCCTTTGCCTCCAGGATGCAAGTCTGGCCCTCTTCTCTGCTCGGCACTGCTCCGCCTTCTGCAGGCGCTCCATCTCCTGCTGTTTCGCCCTCTGCTGCCGCTCGTCCTCTTCTGCCTCCTTCTTCCGCGCTTCCTCCTTCTGCAGGCGCTCCATCTCCTGCTGTTTCGCCCTATGCTGCCGCTCGGCCTCCTCTGCCTCCTTCTTCTGCGCTTCCTCCTTCTGCAGGCGCTCCATCTCCTGCTGTTTCGCCTTCTACTGCCGCTCCGCCTCCTCTGCCTCCTTCTGCGCTTCCTCCTTCTGCAGGCGCTCCATCTCCTGCTGTTTCGCCCTCTGCTGCCGCTCGGCCTCCTCTGCCTCCTTCTTCTGCGCTTCCTCCTTCTGCAGGCGCTCCATCTCCTGCTGTTTCGCTCTCTGCTGCCGCTCGGCCTCCTCTACCTCCTTCTTATGCGCTTCCTCCTTCTGCAGGCGCTCCATCTCCTGCTGATTCGCCCGCTGCTGCCGCTCGGCCTCCTCTGCCTCCTTCTTCTGCGTCTCCTCCTTCTGCAGGCGGTCCAATTCCTGCTGTTTCGCCCTCTGACGCCGCTCTACCTCCTCTGCCTCCTTCCTCTGCCTCTCCTCCTCCTGCAGGCGCGCCATCTCCTGCTGTTTCTCCCTCTCCTGCCTCTCGGCCTCCTCTGCATCTTTCCGCTGCGCCTCCTCCTTCTGCAGGAGCGCCATCTCTTGCTGTTTCTCCCTCTCCACCCGCTCTGCTTCCTCTGCCTCCTTCCTCTGCGCATCCTCCTTCTGTCCCTGATCTCCCTCTGTTGCCTTCCTACCCTGCTCCTCCTTTTGCCGCCGCTCTGCGTCCAATCTCAGAACCATTGACAGCCGCTTTTCCACCTCACTTAGCATCCCCTCCTTCCACCCCTTAATCCCCGTCTTCATCTCCTTCACAGCCTCCATCACTTCCTTCATTCCCGCCTCCACCTCCTTCTGCCGTCGCTCTTCCTCCTGATGTTTGTTCTTCCTCCGCCGCTCTGTGGCCTCTACATCCTTCCTCTTCACCTCCTCCTCCTTCCGCCATTGCTCGTCCAGTTGTTTCCTCTTGTGTCTCTCCTCGTCATCCGCCACTTGTTTCCTCTTCGCGTCCTGCTGTTGTCGCCGCTCCGCGTCCACTTGCCTCTCCTTCTTCTGCCGCTCGGATTCTTCTCGCAAAACCGCGCTCAACCTCCCCACAATCTGGTTTACCATCCCATCCTTCATCTCCTTCATTTCTGCCTTCATCTCCTTCATCATCGCCTCCTTCATCTCCTTCATTCCCTCTCTCATCTCCTTCTGCCGACGCGCTTCCTCCTGCTGTTGTTCCTTCTTCCGTCTCTCTGCGGCGTCTGCTTCCTTCCTCGTGGCCTTCTGCCTCCGCTCCTCGTCCTGCAGTCTATCCCTGTTCCGCCGCTCAGAGTCTTCTCTCAGAACCTCTCTCAACCTCTCTTCCACCCTCTTTAACGTGCCCTCCGCCATCCCCCCTCCCGACTGGCGAACCTGATCACTCATCCTTACGATACTCTCCTGCAAGTTGGAGAGTCTCGTGTCCACCTCCTCGCGAAACCTGGCCGCCGTTTCAGCTTGGCGCCGCCGTTCCTCGTTTCCATGGCGGACTTCTTCCAGGTTGGCCAGGGCGTCGCGACAGTAATGGACGGTCAGATCGGCCACGTCGCGACTAATGCTGCTGTTGCGGGCCGCCAAGTTGCAGAACGTCTGCGTCACCATTCGGGCTAAGAGCGTCAGACGACGCGTTACCTCTGCCGGGCTTATGTCCCAGCTTTCGGCCTCGACGAACCTGTCACCTTGTTCGACCAGGACTGTACTCGTCCGATGCAGCATCCGCCGTATTGCCGTCTCTGCCTCGACCCACTCTACCTGCCAAAACGCTTCTGCCACCCCGCCTTGGCCGAGATTCCTCTCCACTGCTCTCTGGTGAAGGGTGGGCCGCCTCTGCCTGTTGAGATCCACTGTATCCCTAGGCGCCCCATCGTCTGCCACCCTCCATGGCCCCTCTACCCCGGTTCCTGGTCCCCGCGTCGGACTTCCTCCCAAAAATATCCGGACTGCCGGATGTACCGTATCCTCCTCATTCTGCTCCTCTTCTGTTTCCAGCGCATCTCCCTCATAGTGCCCCACTCCAGCCTCCGGGACGACACGAACCTCCTCCATAGTATTTTGACGCCCTGTCTCTGCCATGCTCTGCGTCTCTCGGTATGCGAATACCTGCGACGCTGCCTCCTCGTTATGCTGCCCCTCTTCCTCTGCGATGATGTGCCCCTCAGCACCCGCCGTCTCCCGTCCCTCTGTCTGTACCATTTTATTCCCATCTGAACCGTCCTCTCCATCTGGCTTCCTACGTGCGTCTGCCTCAGCCTACTTCTGCTCCTCGGCCTCTGCCATCTTCTGCGCCTCACCCTCCGCCTTCTTCTGCGCCTCTACAACAGCCTTCTTCCGCGCTTCTGCCCGAGCCAGTTGTAGTGCCTCTTCCGCAGCCTGTTTCTGCTCCTCTGCCTCCGCCTTCTGCCGCGCCGCTGCTTCTGCCTTATTCCGAGCCTCTCTTTCCTTATGTACGTCTGCCTCCTCCATATGCAGCGCCGCTGCCTTATCCTTCTCCCTCGCCGCTGCCTCTGATTCCTTCTGCGCCTCTGCCTCAACCATGTTCGGCGCCGCACCCTCCTCCTTCTGCAGCGCCGCTGCCTCTGATTCCTTCTGCGCCTCTGCCTCAACCATGTTCGACGCCGCACCCTCCTCCTTCTGCAGCGCCGCTGCCTCTGATGCCTTCTGCGCCTCTGCCTCAACCATCTTTGGCGCCGCACCCTCCTCCTTCTGCAGCGCCGCTGCCTCTGATGCCTTCTACGCCTCTGCCTCAACCATCTTCGGCGCCGCACCCTCCTCCTTCTGCTGCGCCGCTGCCTCTGATTCCTTCTGCGCCTGTGCCTCAACCATCCTGGGCGCCGCACCCTCATCCTTCTGCTGCGCTGCTGCCGCTGATTCCTTATCTACGTCTGCCTCATCATTCTGCTGCGCCGCTGCCTCATCCTTCTGGCTCGCCATTGCCTCTGATTCCTTCTGCGCCACTGCCTCCACTACCATCAGCTCGACTGCCTCCGACGTCAGCTCTGCTGCTGCACCCGCTTCTTTACGCGCGACTGCCTCCGCACCCTTGACCGCCTCTGCACCCACCTTCTGCTGCGCCGCAGACTCTACTTCCTTTGGCGCCCCGTCCTCTGCCGTAAGTGCCGCCTCTGCATCGACGAACCGATGGACCGCATCCTCTGCATTCTGGTGCGCCTCTACCTCCACCATCTTATGAGCCTTAGCACCAGCGTTGCTCTCCTCCTTCTTTTTCGCCTCTCCCGAATTCTCTGGCACGTCGACGTCCCCTCTCCGGGCCTCTTCAGCCGCCTTCCGCTTTAGGCTGGGCAAGCGAACTTTCACGTATCCCCTATCCTCCTCGATATGCTGCCGCACATTGCTGGCGAGCTCCTCTCCTGCCTCTCCCACGTGTGCCCTTGCAGCGGCTCGTGCCCCACGCTCCCATGCTTCACGTATGTCTCCAGTTCCCGGGAAAGAGACGGTAGGATCGGTGTCGCCATCACTGCGCCGTTGCATCTCTTCAGCCCGCCTTCCTCCACTGCTCCTCTGCCTGTTCGACCTGACTTGGCAGCTGTGGATCTTCTACACCCTCCTCGCCTTCATCTGCTACACTTGCCAAGTCGGTCTCCATCCGTGCTTCGCGTTCCCACGGCCTCCTAACCCGATCAGCAAACCTGAGCTGCCTAACTCCAGACCTATCACGCTCGTCCGCAGTGGCTGACCTTGATGTCCGGCCACTCAGTAGTGCATCCCCCGGTGCAGGTCGGCGGGAATATGAAATAAACCCAACTCTTGGATTTGCGTCCCGGTTTGCGGCAGGTACGTCTATCTGTCCCTCTACCGCTTCGGATCTGTTCTGTGCGGGTGCGCTCTCTACCACTCGAGCACAGTGGGTCGTCATGACTGCATCCGGGGCGGGACGGAGCTGGACTCCTTGCAGGTCGAAGAAGGCCCTGCAGGTCGACTCCAGCATACTCCGAATTTCTTTCGCGCTGTTTTTCCCCTTCCCTAAGACCATCATCGGCTCTACAGACTGAATCGCCATGACATCCCCCCATTTGTCCAGCAACTTGCTGAACACATGGGTAACATGCAGCCCGGAACCCACTTGCATCTGTCCCTGAACCTTGTTGATCTGCAACATGTGCGTGAAAAGGTGGTTGTCAGACACTCCCGTTACTTTTTACAAGCTTAATATCATACAACGCTTAAATCATAAAAATAGAGCCTCCTTCCTTACCCTGCCTTCCTCCAGAATCAGATCATCTAGGCGAGCCCTCAAATCTTTCTACACCGCTTCGGCGTGGCTGCCAGAGACCCTGCGACCTCGGCTGTATTCCACATCTAGTTGTCGGATAAGCCAGCTGCAGGGCAAGGGGGTCGCAAATAATCAATAACATGCGTCCATACAAACCGCACATCTGATTAAGGAGTGATACTTACTCGAACACCTCCTTGGCATGCTCGCTGTGGCGATGGGTTGGAATTGCAGATTTAGGGTCGAAGTGTAGCAGACGCGTACGGTACTCTCCGCGGGGATGTGCTAACAAATCTTGCGGGTTCATCAGCACCATGAGACTGATCGCCGTCGAGTGAACAACAGGGACTCTGCGGTACATGGAAGTTTGGATTAGCAAGATAGCTGGTGTCATCGACAAACGTTGCGGATCCATGTCAGGAAACTCACTCTGATATCATGGGTATTAAAACCATCTGGTAGTCCAACAGCGACCGATGTTCGCTGCCACAACTGGGGACACGCGGGACGGCAGACCTCAAACGCCGATGCTCGGTAGGAGCCAGAATCTTTATGTCCTTGCGAACGCGAGGATCCCCAATCTTGTCCTTGGCAACCTCCCTGCATCCAAGCCGACATGTCGCAGAGGTAAGAAGATAGCAGGTGCCTGTCTAAAAAAACAAGGGTTCAACGTGACGATGAAGTCAGCGTGCGTTACAAACCGCGCTTGGATACATACACAAGGCCGAAAAGTAACAACGCCTCGTTCCACTCTTCCTGACGAGCGATTAACCTTTCATAAGACTCCCGCCCTAGTCGTACCGACAATCCGCAGCCGTCTGTGATTAGCTGGGACGACATCGCGTAAGTATGCCAGAAGATGGCAGGTAGCTAAACGGTTACTACCATACACTGTCCACCTGCAGGATTAGAGGCCGACACTAGAATGAGAGGGAAGCTTGTGAGGCTAGTTGTGGAACCTCGACTCAGATTGGAATGGCGAGAATGACGTTGAGCTTTGGTGCACCCACCCTGATCCCAACTTCTGCTTTGCTGGTAGAATTGGTTGTGCTCTGTCCTCAAAGAAGGTGGGAAAGGCTTTGCTACAAACGCCAGGCGTAGAAAGAATTTTCTGCCCCCTGGCTCAAAATATTAGGCTTCTCACCATTTCCCTTCGAACATCTGCGAACTATTCTTTGCATACTTCTGCAATGATTTACCTATTTGTCGCCAGATTGTTCTCCTAAATGTTTTACTTCAGTTGCTGGTTGGTTGATTGCCAACCTTATATGCCATGTTAGCATATTGCATGTTCTGCGGTGCATTGCATGGTCTCAGCTTTGCCTCGACCTAGTACGAAATGGTGACGGGCAGCCCCTAAAAAAAAAGAATGGTGTCCTGTGACATGTTAATGACAGGCTGCCACGTATAGCTATCCCATCCGCATGGTTCCCTCCGCAACCTGGAAATAGAGCTGTCTCTGCGACCTGTCACACGTGTCAGAAACCGAATGACACCCTATATCCGAGATTACCGCTATAGGGGTACTCGTGTAGCACGTATAGTACTAGTTTTTGTAACCCATAAAACAAACACAAGCATGAACTTTGCATGATTAGCACACCCAATTCTATAACGGGTAATCCTATAAGTGTGAGATGAGTGCCCTATCATTAGCACCCGTATAACAGTGGCATTTGAATACAAAACAAATGTTGTACATTTCACCAAAGTGATCTGCTCCCGCCTGCAGAGGAGAGAGTGAAAAACATACTACACGTCTACGAAATGAGGTGAATTTTAGGTGGGGGTCTGGAATATGTGTGGTGAGAGTCCCCTATAAAAATCAGCTCATTTGCTCAAGGAGAAGTGGGTCATTTCAAATGAAACCTGATTCCAGGCAATTCTGCCCATAATGCTGCAGGCTGGTGCACAACAAGGCTTAAACAACATATCAAACCTTGGGTAAATGAGATGAATTTCAGGTGGGGGTCTTGAATATGTGTGGTGAGAGTCCCCTATAAAAATCAGCTCATTTGCTCAAGGCGAAGTGGGTGATTTCAAATGAAACCTGATTCCAGGCAATTCCGCACAGAATTCTGCAGACTGGTGCACAACAAGGCTTACAAAACATATCAAACCTTGGGTAAATGAGATGAATTTCAGGTGGGGGTCTGGAATATGTGTGTTGAGAGTCCCCTATACAAATCAGCTCATTTGCTTAAGGCGAAGTGGGTAATTTCTATTGAAACCTGATTCCAGGCAATTCTGCACAGAATTCTGCAGACTGCTGCACAACAAGGCTTACAAAACATATCAAACCTTGGGTAAATGAGGTGAATTTCAGGTGGGGGTCTGGAATATGTGTGGTGAGAGTCCCCTATGAAAATCAGCTTATTTTCTCAAGGAGAAGTGGGTGATTTCAAATGAAACCTGATTCCAGGCAATTCTGCACAGAATTCTGCAGACTGCTGCACAGCAAGGCTTAAAACACATATCAAACCTTACGCAAATAAGGTGAATTTCATGTGGGGGTCTGGAATATGTGTGTTTAGAGTCCCCTATAAAAATCAGCTCATTTGCTCAAGGAGAAGTGAGTGTTTTCAATTGAAACCTGATTCTAGGCAATTCTGCCCAGAATTCTGCAGACTGCTGCACAACAAGGCTTTAAAAACATATCAAACCTTGGGTAAATGAGATGAATTTCAAGTGGAAGTCTGGAATATGTGTGTTAAGAGTCCCCTATAAAAATCAGCTCATTTGCTCAAGGAGAATTGGGTGATTTCAATTGAAACCTGATTACAGACAATTCTGCACAGAATTCTGCAGACTGCTGCACAACAAGGCTTAAAAAACCTATCAAACCTTGGGTAAATGATATTAATTTCAGGTAGGGGTCTGGAATATGTGTGTTGAGAGTCCCCTATAAAAATCAGCTCATTTGCTCAAGGAGAAGTGGGTGATTACAATTGAAACCTGATTCCAGGAAATTCTGCACAGAATTCTGCAGACTGCTGCACAACAAGGCTTAAAAAACCTATCAAACCTTGGGTAAATGAGATGAATTTCAGGTGGGGGTCTGTAATATGTGTGGTGAGAGTCCCCTATAAAAATCAGCTCATTTGCTCAAGGAGAAGTGGGTGATTACAATTGAAACCTGATTCCAGGCAATTCTGCACAGAATTCTGCAGACTGCTTCACAACAAGGCTTTAAAAACCTATCAAACCTTGGGTAAATGAGGTGAATTTCAGGTGGGGGTCTGGAATATGTGTGGTGAGAGTCCCCTATAAAAATCAGCTCATTTTCTCAAGGAGAAGTGGGTGGTTTTAAATGAAACCTGATTCCAGGCAATTCTGCATAGAATTCTGCAGACTGCTGCACAACAAGGCTTAAAACACATATCAAACCTTGGGTAAATGAGGTGAATTTCATGTGGGGGTCTGGAATATGTGTGGTGAGAGTCCCCTTTAAAAATCAGCTCATTTGCTCAAGGAGAAGTGGGTGATTTCAATTGAAACCTGATTCCAGGCAATTCTGCATAGAATTCTGCAGACTGCTGCACAACAAGGCTTAAAACACATATCAAACCTTGGGTAAATGAGGTGAATTTCATGTGGGGGTCTGGAATATGTGTGGTGAGAGTCCCCTATAAAAATCAGCTCATTTGCTCAAGGAGAAGTGGGTGATTTCAATTGAAACCTAAATCCAGGCATTTCTGTACAGATTTCTGCACCCGCCTACAGAATATAACATGAAAGGCATGGCAAACCTTGATGAAATGAAGTGAGAACTGGATAGGGATCAGGACTAGGTGTTATGACAGTGCCCTATCAAAATGGGCTCATTGGCCCAAGGAGAAGTAGGGTGATTTCACCAGACACATCACAGCAGGCAACTCAACACTAACTTCCTTGCAAGAAAAAGTCCACCAAATCAGTTTGCATATAGCTGAAAATGTTCAGGGGGGCTGGAACAGGTGTCATAACACTAAAAATGCTAAAAAAAATGGTCACCACATAACACATGTGTGTGATGCCCAGAGAATGACTTTACATGTGCTATGAGCAATCTTAGTTGACCCAAAAGTGACAAAATGGAACAAATTTGACAAAATAACAAACTCATGCCCGCAAGTAGAGGATATCAAGGAGATGCTGGAAATCCATGTTTGTGTGCAAATGACCAACAAATTATGGAGTTATGAGCCAAACCATATAGAATGTTGACTTAGCCATTTTGACATTCTGCTTGTCAGAATTACACCAAAGTGTCAACAACAAAGTTTATCTACAAAGACTGTACAACAGTGGTTGCGACGTCGCTTTCGTGCGACCGTCGATAATCCAAACCGGTAGTGTAACCACTCTTGCGCCCATTTCGTTGCGCCATCAGGTGGTTTGGATTTTGTAAGATCCAACACCCTTTTGCGCCGAATCCGAGTCAAATCCGAGTAAAATCGTCTCGCCACGGGCAAAATGGAGTTTCGCCAAAAAAAATGAATCCCGGTCGAAGCAGAGGATCCGAGTGCTGCTTCCGCCTTTGGCCCGCCCTTCCCCCGTCAGGTGGTTTGGATTTCTAGGGAACCTCCGTCCCCACCTTCCCCCCAATCCCCTTTGAACGGCAATGCGACGGCTGTGCCATCGCTGTGCTTAGAAAAACGCAGCGGCCCTGCTCGACAGGCAGGCACCTCCTTGGAGCGCTAGGGTTAGGCTAAAGCTAAGAGGTGATTTCGAAGTAACTTCTCCTAGCCTACTGTCAGAATCCCAACCACTAGACCATTGGGATACAAGGGCTTGTTTCAGTAGCGGGTCAGTGCGCCCATAACCCCCCAGGCGAACGCGCCTGTAACCCTCTCCAGGATCAATCGGGCATCCACAGTGCAGATCTACTGACACCCCCCCACACTGGGAGGCCCAGGACTAAGCACAGGGGCAACGGCCTACATGTGCATACACCGGGAAACGAACCCAAGACCGCTCTGATACCATGTCAGAATCCCAACCACTAGACCATTGGGATACAAGGGCTTGTTTCAGTAGCGGGTCAGTGCGCCCATAACCCCCCAGGCGAACGCGCCTGTAACCATCTCCAGGATCAATCGGGCATCCACAGTGCAGATCTACTGACACCTACCCCCCCCTCCCCCCAAATCGGAAACAGCGCCTCCCAAGGTCGGAAGGAGGGGGTTGTCATGGCGATGTTGCAGCCCCTCCTTCCACCATCTTCATCGTGGGCAGGGATGAAAATTTGTGGAGGGATGACATGGGCACCAGGAATAAAAAAGCGTGCACTTATCTCTCTGACTGGTTTGGTTGTTGGAGGATGGGACATTTTCAGGGCAGAGATGGGAGAGGTTAGGGCACGGGCTCTGGTGGGAATTTTTTCGTAGAGTATGGAGTGGTATTCCCTCCTGTATGAAACCCTAGCCTAGCCCTTCTGGGGATAGGAGGGCTGTGCTAGAGCTAGGCTAAAGTCTTCGCTTGAGAGAAGGGGCTGGGAGCTTTCGGGGGGGCTGAACTTGAAGGGTTAACGTCGCGTTCGACAGGCTAACCCTTAACCCTTCATGATACAGAGCGTTAAAGCCCAAAAACACCAGATTGCGGGCTGACCGCTGAAAAAAAAAAGCCTAAGTCGAAACAGCCGCGAACGTGCCGCGGAAGGGTTTGCGTGCCTGTCGAGCAGGGCCGGCATGGCGATGGCATGGCTTGGGGATGGAACTTTGCCTGGGGACGAAGTTGCGTCCCCGCTTCCATATGCCGTCGAGCAGTTCGTTTTGGTTGACAAATGGGGGCGTTCGCAAGACACCCACTTTGATTGTCGGTTTGGACAATTGGGGAGGCTCGGCACCTTTTTTACGGGCTGACCAGGCTGACGGAGGTAAACGAACCCTAACTGACGGGGCGAGACCCACCTTCCTGATCCCGTCACATCCCATGGTTTTTTGCTTCATTGGTGCTGGCGAACAGCCCCGAAATATGGATAGAAGAAGTGTGTCAGGAGTTGACTACGGGCGAGATTGACATATGCAATGGTTAAGTTCGGTGCGCAGCGTTTCTGAAAGTGGTTTACCTGGAAACCGTTCTCAAACGTGAAGAAAAGCTACGAACCGAGATAGACGAACCCTAAACAACATTTACATTCTATCCCCCCTTGCCTGGCTTCCGTAAATTCAAAACGCGCACTGCCAGCAGCGAGTCTTTCAGCCGAGTTGCGAACTAGAATCTAGCGAGAGAGCAAGCCGGTCCCGGCTGATTCTCGTCAGTCCCATTTGGAGCCTTGCAGATCAGTGGTAGTGCCTCGTCACGTAGTGTGTTGCTGCCGTGGCGCTGGGGCTTCGAGGGCTTCGAGAGGCTCTTTCGGTTGCGAGTCGATTCGAGCCTAGAGAAGAGCACTTACAAACTCATCTGCTCACGAACGAGCTTCGAAAACCCTTGGAAACGTGAGGAGTGCAAACGAGCATGGCAGAATAGCTCTCGCAGATTCAATGCTTGCAGCATAGCGCTAGCTTCGATAGGATACCGCAGTTTCAGTTTCGACTCTGACTGATACCGCGAATATTCGGATTAAATAGAAGCAGACATGTTCAAGTGCCTGCTTATAACGAATAAGACAGGGAATATTCTCTTGGAAAGGTGAGGAATTGGCAAAGAGTCCTCCTCCCTCTCCTCGTTCCTGCTCACCTTCCTCGGTCCGCGTCCCTCTCCTCTTCCTACTCGCCCCTCTCGTCGTCCTCTCTGTCCCTCTCCTCGAGCAAGGCAACTGAAGGACAAAGAGGACACGGGCAAGAAGCGGGAGTGGCAGTTGAAATGAGAGTTTTTTGAGACGTATCAGAAGCAACCTCTTCCTACTACTCGCCCCTCTCGTCGTCCTCTTTGGCCCTTTCCTCGAACAAAGCAACAGAAGGACTGTTAGGCAGTCAAGGGCAAGAAGCGGGAGCGGCAGTCGGCTCAAGCCGTTACCTTGTTTTCTCCACCTGTGATTGATATACCAGACCAGTCAGATCCCGTTTTTGAATTAACTAAGATATTTCTCCTCCCATGCCTGATCCACCTGACCAATCAGATTCCACGGGCTATCAGCGGACGAGCGCGGCCAATGGCGTGCGTTCCTCTTCAAGCTGGGTCACGACAATCTCTCCACCGCTGTGCCTGAAGAGCAATTCGTGGCCTGTTACAAGTAGGTGTTACAAGTAGGTGTTACAAGTAGGTGTTACAAGTAGGCGTTACAAGTAGGCGTTACAAGTAGGTGTTACAAGTAGGCGTTACAAGTAGGTGTTACAAGTAGGTGTTACAAGTAGGTGTTACAAGTAGGTGTTACAAGTAGGCGTTACAAGTAGGCGTTACAAGTAGGTGTTACAAGTAGGCGTTACAAGTAGGTGTTACAAGTAGGCGTTACAAGTAGGTGTTACAAGTAGGTGTTACAAGTAGGTGTTACAAGTAGGTGTTACAAGTAGGCGTTACAAGTAGGTATTACAACTAGGTGTTACATTGCACTGCTCGATAGAAAAAAGAGCGTTCCTCTTCAAGCTGGGTCACGACAACCTCTCCACAGCAGTTCTTGAAGAGCATTTCGTGGTTTTTTACAAGTATGTGTGACAAGTAGGTGTTAGGCGTTACGAACAAGTGTCACAAGTAGGCGTTACAAGTAGCTCTAAACAAGTAGGCGTTACAAGTAGCTGTATACAAGTAGGTGTTACACGTAGGTGCTTCACCACCCAACGACACCTGCGTGGTTTGGTTGCAGTTGTTGCTGTCTCTCCTGCCCAGTTGACTTATTCCCCTTCTCGCTCCTCCATGCATCCCCTCGCCTCCGTCATTTCCTTTTGAATCCTCCATTGTCTCGCCTCACCCTCCTCCCTTCACTCCTCACCCCTCTCGCCTCCCCTCCCCTCCCCTCCCCCTTCTCTCCCTGGCCACATTTAGCACCACTCAGTGCTGAAATCTCCGCACCTTTTCTTTTCCTGAGCTGTGTGGTTGTTATTCGTCTCACCTCATCTCCTCACTTCATCCCTTCATCTCGCCTCCCCTTATTTCGCCTCAACCTCAACCCATCCCAGCAACACCTACGTGGTATACACGTCTATTTCTGACATCCCTGCGTTCTGTGCATACGTTCCCCTCCTACCCATTAACCCCATTCCCTCCCCTCACCCTCTCCCCTTCCCTCCCCTCATCCCAGCAACACCTACGTGGTCTACACATCTATTGCTGACATCCGCATCTACCTCATTGGGGACGACGAGTACGATGAGCTGGCATGTGAGTGTGCTGAGCTGTCATGTGAGTACGCTGAACTGGTCTCGAGTATGCTGAGCTGGCGGGTGAGTATGGTGAGTGTTTTTGAGAATTCTCAAAAACACCGGTGAGCTAGTAGTGGGTTTGGCGAGTTGCTTGCACCTGCCATTTGGGTATGCTGCTGAGCTGGCAGGTGAGTACGATGAGCTGGCATGTGTCTCCCGCACTGCGTCTGCCTGTACACTCTAAGTCATATACATCCTGAGCCTCTTCAATCCTTCCTGATCCTCCCTGATCCTCCCTGATCCTTCCTGATCCTCCCTGATCCTCCCTGATCCTCCCTGATCCTTCCTGATCCTCCCTGATCCTTCCTGATCCTCCCTGATCCTCCCTGATCCTTCCTGATCCTCCCTGATCCTTCCTGATCCTCCCTGATCCTCCCTGATCCTCCCTGATCCTTCCTGATCCTCCCTGATCCTCCCTGATCCTCCCTGATCCTCCCTGATCCTCCCTGATCCTCTCTGGTCCTCCCTGATCTGTTCTGAGCCTTCTATCGTATTGCCACCCCTCTTGGTATCGTTTCAACTCCTCTCTCGCCAGCCATGTCTCCCTCGCGCCCACTCCCTTCCTTCCCCTCTAATCGAAGACAACTGTTTTTCTTTTCTCCCATGATTCTCCACTTGCTCACTGTGAAGTATTTCAGATGCTTTTCCCACAATGCTCATTGTAACATCCACCCACCCGCACTTTCTCCCACAACCCCCCCTTCAACCCACCCGTCCCGTCCCCCCTTTCCGCTCCTCCCCAACCCCATTCCCTCCTCTTCCCTGATATTCACTGCTGGAGATCCTCACTATGATTCTCCATCTGCTCCGGGCGTCATGCACTTCCCACCTCTTTCTTCTCCCCTTTCCTCTTGTCCACCCCGCCCCCCCCCCCCCCCCCCCCCCCCCCTCTCAACACCCAGTGTCGGAGATCCTCACTATGATTCTCGATCTGCTCCGGGCGGCGTGCAAGCGCACGCCGACCCAGGCGGCGCTGCTGGACCGGTATGGCAAGGTTTGTCTGTGTCTGGACGAGGTGATCGCGCAGGGCCGGGTGGAGCACATGGAGGTGGACCGCATCCTGCGCCTCTCCCGTTTAAAGCCCTTGGATGCTTCGTGACATGTTGACAAGGCAATAGAGGCAATAGAGGTGGTAGCAGTGATCGCGCAGGGGAGGGTGGAGCACATGGAGGTGGATCGAATCCTGCGCCTCTCAAGGCTGAAACCACTCGATGCGTCATAAGAACAGGGATACTGATACAGTAGAGGCGATTCAGAGACAATAGAGTGGGTAGTGGTGATCGTGGAAGGGCGGGTGGAGCACATGGAGGTGGATCGAATCCTGCGGCTCTCCCGTTTAAAGCCCCTGGATGCTTCGTAACATGTTAACATTGCAATAGAGGCAGTAGAGGTGGTAGCAGTGATTTCACAGCGCAGGGCAGGGTGGAGCACATGGAGGTGGATTGGATTCTCCGGCTGTCGCGTTTAAAGCCCTTGGATGCCTCGTAACATCAGATTTACATCATAGAGGCAGTACTGGTGATAGAGGTGATCGCACAGGGCAGGGTGGAGCGCATGGAGGTGGATCGAATCCTGCGCCTCTCTCGGTTAAAGCCCCGGGATGCTTCGTAGCTCCACTGCACTTGCTATTCTATGAGGATACATGAGCGAGGGGATTACAGCTGGTAGGTGTGATGTGATGGCGCGGGGCAGGGTGGAGCACATGGAGGTGGGCGGCATCCTGCGCCTCTCCCGTTTAAAGCCCTTGGATACATCATAGAGATAATAGTGTTGATAGAGGTCATGGCGCGGGGCAGGGTGGAGCACATGGAGGTGGACGGCATCCTGCGGCTTTCACGGTTAAAGCCCCTGGTCGCTTCGTAACATGTTGACACGGCAATAGAGAGGCAATAGAGGTTGTAGCAGTGAGCAGCTAATTCGAGTGCGTGGAAAACTTGCATGCATGGACGAGGCAATAGAGGAGAAAGAGGTGATTGCTTGGGCACAGCAGGGCAGGGTGGAGCACATGGAAGTGGACTGCATCCTGCACTGTGCCTCTCTCGCCGCTGGAACCATTGGATGCTTCATAGCAGCACCAGAGGTCCTCCATCCGTGCTCCATGAATAATACCGTAAATTACAGTGTAACGGTTTCTTTTGATTTCTGAGTTCAGTAATGGTTCATTAGTGCCTGCACTGTGCTCAGCAATTAGGTGATGACATTACATACCAGCATGACATGCCTCGGGTCAGAACACCAGAGAACATGCTTGTACGAGTAACAAAAAGGCGCTGACTTCCCAGAAGTACCGGTAACGTATCTGGTACCGTATCTGGTACCGTATCTGGTACCGTATCTGGTAACGTATCTGGTACCGTATCTGGTGTTGGGCTGAGAAAATAGCCCTTAGGATCTTTGCAGAGGAGAACTCTTGGGTAGAAAACTTGTAATAGCGGAAGCGTTTGATGAGGATTGTGAACCGACCTTGCACTGGTGTGTGAGAGCAAAGTAGATTGAATTAAACAAGCAAATACAAGGATTTATATAAGAGTACAGGGAATACGAATAGATAGGTAGATAACTGTATTGCTGTTGCGGTTCGATACAGTGCGACTCGGGCAACTGCTCTGTAACGAGTCAGTTGTGTGTCCTTAACTGTCGCGCTGTGATTGTCGAGTCAAAGGTCAGCGACCTTTGACTTTCTCGTAACCTCCAGGCGGTTACCCTAACCTCCGAGGTTGACTCGATGCTTCGATTGGGACTGCTTCGCTTGGTGCCTTGGGTTTTGATACGACAGAAGCGCACTTAGGACTTATTGTTTCCAACACTCCCCTTCGCTTCTGGAGTGTCGCTGCTGGTGACGTGGCCTTGTCCAGTCAGCATCATGCAGTATTCGAACTTCTGCTTTCCGAGTTTCTTGGTCAAGTAATCGGCTGCCATCTCGGATGTTGGGCAGTATGACAGATCGAGTTTCCCTTTTTCTATCTCGTCCTTCACGAAGAAATAGCGCAGGGCGATGTGTTTCGTCCTGTTTGCGAAGCCGTTTTTGTTGGCGATGCGAATTGCCGATTGGTTGTCGCAGAACACGGTGAAGCTGGGTAACTCGGCTAGTTTCGCTTCTTCCAGTAGTTCGCGAAGGTAAAGTCCCTCCTTGGTGGCTGAGCAGAGTGCGATATATTCTGCTTCTGCTGAAGATAGTGCGATTAACTCCTGCTTGCTTGACTGCCAGGAGATAGGACCGATAGGCTCAAGGCGGTAGACATAGCCGGTGCGTGAGCGCCTGTTGTCGGTGTCGCCGGCGTGATCGGCGTCGACGTAGCCGATTAGTTTGGTCGGTGTAGTCACGTTTTTGTGATAAGTTAGTCCGATCGTCGCGGTGCTGACGAAGTAGTGGAGAGCACGATCGAGTTCCGCCAGATGCTCTGCTTCAGGTCTCTTGAGATAGGTAGCGAGCTGACTCGCGGAGTAGGATAGGTCGGGACGGCACGTGACTGCTGCGAAAAGAAGGCATCCTAGCTTCTTCTGATAGTCGCGTATGCCGGCGGGTTTAAGTAGAGTAGATTGCCCCTTTTCGGTTCCTGACGCGTAGCGATAAGGCGTGGAGATGGCGCTTGGTGTGAGACGAAAGCGTTTCGCGATAGTGTCGGCGTACTTCTCGGCGCTTAGGTAGATTGCGTTTTCTTCCTCACGGATGTTGAGCCCGAGGTATTGCGTAACCGTAGAAGAGACCGTGAGCGTGAGGTCTTTCTGGAGCTCCCCTTCGAACCACGCGGCGATGTTGTCGGTTGACCCAATGTAGAGAAGATCGTCCACATAGACGATTAATAGGACGTAATCGCCTCCTTTTGTGAGGCGATACATGCCTTGGTCATGCGGGAGTTGTTTGAAGCCGATGCGAATGAGGCGGGCGTGTAGGTACTGCTGCCACAGTCGCGGTGCCTGCTTGATCCCATAGAGTGATTTGAGTAGTTGACACACTCGGTTGGGTTCGCCGTGGGAGCCGTGCGGGAGTTCAACGAAGATTTCTGCATCCACAGGTGCGTAGAGAAATGCGTTCGCAACGTCGATCTGTCGCAATTTCTTTTTCTTCATGGCGGCGACGGCGATGAGGATTCGGAGTGAGGTGTGGCGACTGACCGGAGCGAAGGTTTCGGTGTAATCTCTTCCGTGCTCCTGGTCGAAGCCACGTACGACCCAGCGGGCTTTGAATTTGTCGATGGTGCCATCAGCTTTCGTCTTCACACGGAAGACCCATTTTCCGGTAAGAATGTTTTTATTTTGAGTTACACCGATGGGAACAATTTTCCAGGTGTTGCGCTCCTCCAGTGCCTTCAGCTCTTTGTCCATAGCTTCACGCCATTTCTCCCTGTGTTCCCCCCCCAGAGCCTGCTGAACCGTCGCAGGCTCCTCAGGAATGCCGGCGCCATGGACTGCGGTGACGAGACCAAGGATTTGCAGCCCAGTCTGTGAGTATCGAGGGAGTTCTGGATCCTCGGGATAAGCTGCTTCGTCTCCCGTTTCTGGGTCGGGCATGAAATTTGGCCCTACCCTTTCTGCTTCGTTGGTGTTGACTGTCACAGGTGTTATGTAACCATCGTCGGCGAAACGGTAGAAGATTTCGGCGTTGTTACTGTCGCGAGGATTATCCTCATCCATGGGCACGTCGACGGAGCAGTATGGGAGAGGTCCGGCTTCTTCTGAGGCGTTGTCGACGTTCTGTTCATCCCAGTCTGCTTCGTCCGCTGCTGACGCGAAGGCTCGGTCACCACGAAAACCACTGGTGAGGTCCCGATTCTCGTGCAAGTTGGCGAGGTATGTCTGAAGGGTGAGTCTTTCGTAGAAGATCACGTCACGTGCTGCTACTGTTTCCTTTGTGTGGACGTCGAAGATTTTCCATGCGTTGTAATTTTTCTCGATGCCGAGGTGTAGTCCCCACTGTGCCCGTTGCGAAAATCTTCCCGCTCGTGCTTCTGGGGGTCTGTACTGTACCATGCACCCGAAAACTCGTAACATTTTCGTGCTGCCCTGCTTCCCTGTCCACAGCAGATGCGGTGATGCGTTGTTCGGGAGTGACGACGACGACAACAAGTTGTGCAGCATGACAGCGTGGTCCATTGCTGCTGGCCACTGGTGGTTGGGTAGCCGCATGCCACGTAACAGTTTGCGCATGCTGTTCTGCAGGGTCCTGTTCAGTCGTTCTGCAACACCTTGCTGCTGATGTGCGTAGGGAAGGGAGAGGAGTTGCTTGATCCCCCTTTCCGCCAAGAACTGCTTGAAGCGCTGAGAGGTGTACTCGCCACCTCCGTCTGACTGGAAATTTTTCAGTTGTGTTCCGGACTCTCTCTCTGCTATCGGTAGCCAGGCGGCGAATGCTGCGAGCGCCATGTCGCGGCTGGGTAGGTTGCGATGCCAGACGTATCGAGTAGCAGCGTCGATGAAGGTGATGGTGTAGTTGTAGTTGACTTGTCCTGGTTCGCGATTGTAGAGGATGTCGCTGTAGACTTTTTCGAGTGGTGCGTACGCTGGAGCGCTCGGGTTGTGATGTGAAGCAAACGGTCGATGAGGTAAGTCAGCTTCGGGACATATAAGGCAAGTCCCTCGTGCCTTCTGGAGTTCTCTGCCATCGGGTAGAAGTAGAGAGTCTTTGTCGAGGACTCCTGCTCTTATCGTGTTATTCAAAACTGTGTTGCTTGGATGTCCTGTGCGTGCGTGCCAGATCTCTTCAGAGGCGCGGTGTCCGGGTGAACGCTGATATGCGTCGGAGTTGGAGTAAAAGCTGGCGACGAGGTTGGCGCTTCGGTGGACTTCACGCTGAGTCGGATTCAGCTGTTGCGCGAGTGTTGGTGGTGCTTCGTCGACTGTGACTGGTGTCGTTGTTCCTGCTGCTGCTGATGTTGTTGCTGCTGCCGATGTTGTTGCTGCTGTCGATATTGTTGCTGCTGCCGATGTTGTTGTCTCTGCTTCTTGTTGAATTGTTGCTAACGCTCTTGTTCGTTCTGCTTCAGGGATAGTGTGGGAGTACCAGAAACCTCCCGGGCTGAAGTCGGGATCGAGATCCGGAGGGTGTGTCCATTCAGCAAAGTTCACAATGGCGTCGTTGTCTGCAGTGCCGAGGTCGGGAGCGAAGTCGAGGACGAAGACGTTGTTCTTCAGCACTGCTTTCCCGATGTAGAGACCGCCTCTTCCGTGGTAAAGCTTGAACTCCTGGGTCGTGCTGTCGGCTTCCAGATGAATTCCTTTCGCCATCAACTGGCTAACGCTCAGTAAGTTGTAGCCGAGTCCTTCAGCGATGAGTACCTTAGACATGTGCAGTATGACATTTGTTTCTCTTGACTGAAGCTGTACCACTCCTTGTCTTCGTGTGCGCAGGTTTTGGTTGTTGGCAACCGTGATGATCACTTCCCGTTGGAGTCGATGTTCGCGTTGTACGAAACGCCCGGACGAGCACATGTGTTGCCCGCAGCAACTGTCCAAGAACCAGGTGTCTTGGCCGGACGGTTCACTTTGAGCGATAGCGGCGTAGGTCGGATTTGGATGGAGTGATTCGCGACGAGGCGTCCTGTTGTCGAGCTCCTCTTCCGGTGAGTAATGGGGTGGTGACTCTGTTATGCAAGAGTCGTTTATCTTGACCATGCAGTTGACTATATGTCTTGCTCCTTGTGCAGGTTGTCCAGTTGAGGTCGTTGAAGCTTGAATCGTGGTTGTCGAACTTGCTTGTGTCGAAGCAACTTGTGTGCTTGAAGGCCGCAGTTGTCGCTGTGGTGTTGTCTGTCGAGACGGGCAGTGCGAGCGTGGGTGTCCTGATGTCTTGCAGATGTGACAAAATGGAGGTACTAACTTCGGCTGCTGCTGTCGATTGTTGTAGTAGTTGTGTCGTCGCTGAGTATGGAAAGCAAACTCCGGTGCTAATGTCCTTTTCTTGTGTCTTTCTTCTTGCAGGTCCATATCCTGCTGTTCCGCGTGAATTTCTGCGCAAAGTGCCGCTTCGGAGATCCTCCCGTGTGCTCGAAGAATTGCTTTGGTGGCGCGCCACTGAGGACCGAGGCCGCCTATGACGACTGTTACGAAGGCGTCTTCAGAGATTGACCCTCCACATCGAAGAAGCTTGTCGCGCAATTCGCGACATCGGCTGATATACGCCAACCCTTTTTCTCCTGGTTTCATTTCCACTGTTGTCAGCTGCGCCATTAACCTGCTCTGGTTTACACTGTCTGTTGCCTGGTACAGGTTCTTCAGATGGCCGTACGCGAGTCCGCCGAGTTGCCGAAGTTCCGGTAGGAGCGAATGTTCTGCTGCTGGGTTGGTGTGATGTTTCTCAGTAGAATAGTATACGCCATCATGGATTGATACGTATACTGCTGCTTTTCATACTGTGTCCCGTTTGCTGGATACTGCAGGGATCCGTCGAAGAAGCCAAGTATCTGCGCGCCCTCCATCATCAACTCGAATTCAAAGGACCAGGTAAAGAAGTCCTTTCCGTCGAAAGGTCTTGACGTCTGTAGTTTCAGAACATGCGCGAACTGCGACTGTACTTGTAAGGCATCCATTGGTTTGTCTTGCGCAGGTGGAGGTTGAGGCAGGAAGCTGATCGACCCGCGTTCGTACGGGGCGAAGGTGGGTTGCTGCTGTTGATTCCCTCGCGCATATGACGACCCGTCAAGGCTCATGGGTGTCGCTCCGTTGTTGCTGTTGTGTGTCTGTGCAGGTCCCGACTGCTGGTGTTGCTCGTAGAAGGACATGAAGGAGAAAAATTTCTCCATCATGTTCTGGTCGAAGTCAGAAGGATGGTTCGTGGGGGTCTCGGTTGACGTTCCCCTTGGTCTTGCTGCCGTGCCTTCCTCTGTCTGCAGGCCAGAGGCTGGTGGTGGAGTAGGAGTAGTCCCCGAGGAGCCATTAGGGGAGCTCCTTTCCTTGTTTGTTGCCATGTCTTGTAATGAAAAAAAAGTTAGAGTTTTCCCCTGTCTGCTCTCATACCATGTTGGGCTGAGAAAATAGCCCTTAGGATCTTTGCAGAGGAGAACTCTTGGGTAGAAAACTTGTAATAGCGGAAGCGTTTGATGAGGATTGTGAACCGACCTTGCACTGGTGTGTGAGAGCAAAGTAGATTGAATTAAACAAGCAAATACAAGGATTTATATAAGAGTACAGGGAATACGAATAGATAGGTAGATAACTGTATTGCTGTTGCGGTTCGATACAGTGCGACTCGGGCAACTGCTCTGTAACGAGTCAGTTGTGTGTCCTTAACTGTCGCGCTGTGATTGTCGAGTCAAAGGTCAGCGACCTTTGACTTTCTCGTAACCTCCAGGCGGTTACCCTAACCTCCGAGGTTGACTCGATGCTTCGATTGGGACTGCTTCGCTTGGTGCCTTGGGTTTTGATACGACAGAAGCGCACTTAGGACTTATTGTTTCCAACATCTGGTACCGTATCTGGTACCGTATCTGGTACCGTATCTGGTACCGTATCTGGTAACGTATCTGGTACCGTATCTGGTACCGTATCTGGTACCGTATCTGGTACCGTATCTGGTACCGTATCTGGTACCGTATCTGGTAACGTATCTGGTACCGTATCTGGTACCGTATCTGGTACCGTATCTGGTACCGTATCTGGTACCGTATCTGGTGTTGGGCTGAAACGCCCTAGGATCTTTGTAGAGTTAAAGTTTGAGTAGATGTTGTAATAGCAGAAGCGTTGAATAAAGCTCTTGAACCACCTTGCGCTAGTATGTGAGGGCAAAATAAGTTGATAAAAGCAAAGAAATACAAGAATATAAATAGATGAGTACAGAGGATATGAAGAGACATTATAACTAATTTTACTGTTGCGGTTCGATACAGTGCGACTCGGGCAACTGCTCAATGTCGAGTCAGTTGTTTGTCCTTGCTGTCGCGCTGCGTCAGGTCAAAGGTCGCTGCCCTTTGACTTTCCCGTAACCTCCGACGGTTACGTTAACCTCGTTGGTTGACTCGCGCTGTTTCGACTTGAGCTGCTTCGTTTTGTGTCTTGAGTACTGACACGACAGAGGCGCTTAACTTATTTGTTCCCAACACTCCTCTTCGCTTCTGGAGTGTCGCTGATGGTGACGTGGCTTTGTCCAGTCAGCAGCATGCAGTACTCGAACTTCTGTTTTCCAAGTTTCTTGGTCAAGTAGTCGGCTGCCATCTCGGACGTGGGACAGTAGGATAGATCGAGTTTCCCTTTCTCGATTTCGTCTTTCACGAAGAAGTATCGCACGGCGATATGCTTCGTTCTGTTCGCGAATCCGCTCTTGTTGGCGATGCGAATTGCGGATTGGTTGTCGCAGAACAAGGTGAAGCTGGGTAACTCGGCTAACTTTGCTTCTTCCAGCAGCTCGCGAAGGTAGAGTCCTTCCTTGGTGGCTGAGCAAAGGGCGATATATTCTGCTTCAGCTGAGGAGAGCGCAATTAGTTCCTGCTTGCTCGATTGCCAGGAAATAGGTCCGATAGGTTCTAGGCGATAGATGTAGCCAGTGCGAGAGCGCCTGTTATCTGAGTCGCCGGCGTGATCGGCATCGACATAGCCGATTAGTTTCGTCGGCGTAGTTGTGTCTTTGTAGTACGTCAGGCCGATCGTTGCGGTGCTCACGAAGTAGTGAAGAGCACGGTTGAGTTCTGCTAGGTGTTCTGCTTCAGGCCTCTTGAGATAGGTAGCGAGTTGGCTAGCGGAGTAGGACAGGTCTGGGCGGCAGGTGACGGCTGCGAAGAGCAGACAGCCCAGTTTTCGCTGGTAGTCGCGTATTCCGGCGGTCTTAAGTAGGACGGAGCTTCCTTTGCCGTTTCCTGCTGTGTAGCGGTATGGCGTGTCGATAGTAGCAGGTGTGAGTGCGAACCGTTTGGCGATGGTGTCGGCGTACTTCTCGGCGCTGAGATAGATAGCATTTTCTTCTTCGCGAATGTTGAGCCCGAGATACTGAGTGACGGTAGTGGAGACCGTGAGTGTGAGGTCCTTTTTCAGCTCCCCTTCGAACCAGGTAGAGATGTCGTCGGTAGAGCCGATGTAGAGTAGATCGTCGACGTAGACAATGAGCAGGATGTAGTTGGCGCCTTTGGTGAGTCGATACATGCCTTGATCGTGAGGTAGTTGACGGAATCCGATGCGGATGAGGCGGGTGTGTAGGTGCTGTTGCCACAGTCGTGGGGCCTGTTTGATACCGTAAAGAGATTTTAGTAGTTGACAGACCTGATTGGGTTCCCCGTGAGTACCGTGAGGGAGCTCGACGAAGATTTTGGCGTCGACGGGTGCGTAGAGGAAAGCGTTAGCGACATCGATTTGTCGCAGTTTCTTCTTCTTCATGGCGGCGATCGCAAGGAGGATTCGGAGAGAGGTGTGTCGGCTGACCGGGGCGAATGTCTCGGTGAAGTCCCGGCCTTGTTCCTGATCAAATCCTCGCACGACCCATCGTGCCTTGAACTTCTCGATTGTGCCATCTGCTTTCGTTTGATGCGGAAGACCCACTTCCCGGTAAGGATGGTCTTGTTTCTTGCTTTGCTTGCTGGAATGACTTTCCAGGTGTTGCGTTCCTCCAATGCTTTTAACTCTCTGTCCATGGCTTCACGCCATTTCTCCTTGTGTTCCGCCCCCAGAGCCTGTTGAACTGTCGCAGGCTCTTTAGGAAGAGAGGAGCCATGGACTGCGGTGACGAGGCCGAGAATCTGCAGTCCGGTCTGTGAGTAGCGGGGGAGTGTTGTGTCCTCGGGATAAGCTGCTTCATCTCCCGCTTCTGGGTCGGGTATGAAATTCGGTCCTACTCTTTCTGCTTCGTTGGTGTTGGCTGTTGCAGGTGTTACGTAACCATTGTCGGCGAAGTGATAGAAGACTTCGGCGTTGGCACTTTCGCGAGGATTTTCTTCGTCCATGGGGACGTTGACGGAGCAGAACGGGAGAGGTCCGGTTTCTTCAGATGTGTTATCGACGTTCTGCTCGTCCCAGTCTGCTTCGTCTGCTGCTGAGGCGAATGCTCGGTCACCACGAAAGCCACCTGTGGGGTCCTGATTCTCGTGCAAGTTGGCGAGGTACGTCTGAAGGGTGAGGCGTTCGTAGAAGATCACATCACGTGCTGCTACTGTTTCTTTTGAGTGGACGTCAAAGATTTTCCACGCGTTGTAATTCTTTTCGATGCCGAGGTGTAGTCTCCACTGTGCGCGTTGTGAAAATCTTCCCGCTCGTGCCTCAGGGGGTCGGTACTGTACCACGCACCCAAAAACTCGTTACATTTTTGTGCTGCCCTGCTTCCCTGTCCACAGCAGATGCGGTGATGCGTTGTTCGGGAGTGAGGACGACGACATCAAGTTGTGCAGCATGACAGCGTGGTCCATTGCTGCAGGCCACTGGTGGTTGGGTAGTCGCATGCCACGTAACAGTTTGCGCATGCTGTTCTGCAGAGTCCTGTTCATTCGTTCTGCGACACCTTGCTGCTGATGGGCGTAGGGAAGGGAGAGGAGTTGCTTGATTCCTCTTTCCGCCAGGTACTGCTTGAAGCGCTGAGAGGTGTATTCTCCTCCTCCGTCTGACTGGAAGCTTTTCAGCTGTGCTCCCGACTCTCGTTCTGCTACTGGTAGCCAGGCGGCGAACGCTGCGAGTGCCATGTCGCGGCTTGGTAGGTTTAGATGCCAGACATATCGAGTGGCGGCGTCGATGAAGGTAATCGTATAGTTGTAGGTGACTTGTCCTGGTTTGCGATTGTAGAGGATGTCGCTGTACACCTTCTCGAGTGGTGCGTACGCCGGTGCGCTCGGGTTGTGATGAGGAGCGAACGGTCGATGTGGTAAGTCAGCTTCGGGGCAGGTAAGACAAGTCCCCCGCCACCACCTCCACCGCCACCCCCACTCCCCCCGCCGCCCCCACCTCCTCCGCTACCGCCCCCGCTAGCTCCACCCGCTCCCTTGCCCCCCTTGCCCTTGCCAGAGCGGCGTCTACCACTGGGGGCAGACGCCGCACCGACCGACTCTAGACCAACGAGGTCGGCCGCAGCAGCAGAGGCGACAGAGGGTAACAGGGGGGAAGGAGAACACCCCTCAAAGATGGGGGTGCGGGGGTCACCACGAGAGGCCCCTATAGCGACGATGCTCTTCTCGGCCGGTAGCAGGGACTTCTCGAGGAGGTCGACAGTGAGGGTGGTGGGACAGACAGAGAGAAAGTGGTCCCTAACAGCACGAAGGGACTCAGGGAGACGGGTGACTAGAAAGTAGAGGGTGATGTACATGGGAGGGGGGTTTTCGGCGCAGAAGGCAGCAGGAAGCGCAGCTCGGTAGCGAGTGTCACTAGCGCGAAGGTGGGTAAAGAGGTCAGCGACTGTAGGAAAGGCAGCAAGGTCAGGGAAGAGGTACGGTAGCATGAGGCGGCTCAGTGTAGCAGAGGAAGGGGAGGAGTAGCGCGCAACTACAGCGTCGTACAAGGCCTGAGCGGTCTTGCACTGACTAAAGTGGGCGCGCTCGGAGGAAGGGAGGTGGCGACGCACAGCAAGACGTGCAGCAGCATCGCGTGAGGCCTACTTGGAGCGCACAGTGGGGTCAGCATCAGCAAGAGGGGCAGGTACAGCGCCAGAGACAAAGTCAAAGAGAGAAACTTCATCTACTGTATCGCAGAGCAAGTACAGCTGCAGGTCCTCGACCCAGACCGCAAAGTCAATGGCGCGACCCTCAGCGTCAAAAGCCAGGACACTAGGGGTGGCCATGATAGCAGCTGACAGTCTCACCGGACAGGAAGGGTCGGGTCGCTCAGCAGCACAGCAACACAGCAGCACACCAACGCTGAGTGGCCCAGGATCAGTAGCAGCTCCACAGGAGCAGGAGCTCGGCACCTCAGACGGCTCGGGCGGCTCGGGCGGCTCGGGCGGCTCGGGCGGCTCGGGCGGCTCGGGCGGCTAGGGCGGCTCGGGCACGCAGCAGCACGGGCGGCGCGGGCGGCTCTGCTGCTCGGGCGGCTCGTGCGGCTCGGGTGACGCTGGGGCTCACGGGCGGCGTGGGCGTCGTGGCGGGCGGCTCACGGGCAGCTCGCGGGCGGCTGCACGGGCGGCTGGGGCGGCGCACGGGCGGCTCGTGGAGTTGCTGCACGGACGGCTGCACGGGCCGCTGCACGGGCGGTTGCACGGGCGGCGCACGGACGGCTCACGGGCGGCTGCACGGGTGGCGCGTCGGGCGGCAGCACGAGCGGTTGCACGGGCGGCTGCACGGGCGGTTCACGGGCGGCTGCACGGACGGCTGTACGGGCGGCTGCACGGGCGGCGCGTCGGGCTGCTAAGGGCGACGCGCGGGCAGCCCACGGGCGGCTAGCGGGCGTCAGGCGGCGCGCAGGCGACAGGCGGCTAGTGGGCGCCGGGCGGCTAGCGGGCGTCGGGCGGCTAGCGGGCGTCGGGCGGCTAGCGGGCGTCGGGCGGCTGGCGCGTCGGGCGGCTAGCTCACGGGCGGCCCTGGGTGGCGCACGGGCGGCTCTGGGCAGCGTGCGGGCGCTAGGGCGGGAAGGCGCTAGGGCGGGCAGCGGGTCGGGAGAGCGCTAGGGCGCAAGGGCGGGCAGCGCGCGGGCGCTAGGGCGCTAGGGCGCGAGGGCGGGCAGCGGGGCGCGGGCGCTAAGGCGGCGCTCGGGCTGCTAGGGCGGGCGGCGCGCTAAGGCGGCGCTCGGGCCGTAGGGCAAATCGAAAAAAAAAAAGGGAGAGCAAGGGCCCGGAGCGCGCTCCGGGCAGAAAAAAAAATTCGATGTGGTGGGCCCTAAGCACAGTTCCCACGGGGGAACCTGCTCGATACCATGAGAAAGTTAGAACGAGAATGAAATGACTATGAACGAAGTGAGTACAAATAGGAAACCCTAGTTGGGTTGTACCCCCTATGGGATACCCCACTATAGCCTACACACATAAGTAAGCTATAATATTCTGACACAGAGTGCCGCTTCGGAGATTCTTCTGTGTGCTCGTAATATGGCGCGAGTGGAGCGCTAGTGAGGGCCGAGACCGCCGATGACGACCGTGACGAAGGCGTCTTCTGAAATTGAACCTCCACATCGAAGGAGCCTGTCGCGCAGCTCGCGGCAGCGACTGATATACTCCATGCCTTTTTCGCCTGGCTTCATTTCGATTGTTGTTAGCTGCGCCATTAACCGGCTTTGGTTTACACTGTCTGTTGCTTGATACAGGTTCTTCAGGTGGTTGTACGCGAGCTCCGCGGAGTTGCCGTAGCCTCGGTAAGGCCTGATGTTCTGCTGTTGGGCCGGGGTAATGTTCCTCAATAGTACATCATTGATTGATAAGTATGCTGCTGCTTCTCATACTGTGTGCCGTTTGTTGGATATGGCAGGGACCCGTCGAAGAAGCCAAGGATTTGCGCTCCTTCCATCATCAGCTCGAATTCGAAAAACCAGGTGAAGAAGTCTTTTCCGTCAAAGGGCTTTGTCGTTTGCAGCTTTAAAACGTGCCCGAATTGCGACTGAACTTGTAATGCGTCCAGTGCTCTCTCTTGTCCCGGTGCAGGTTGTGGTTGCGGCATAAAGCTGACGGAGCCACGCTGGGGCTCGTACGGAGCAAAGGTGGGTTGTTGATGTTGATTCCCGCGCGCGTAGGATGAGCCATCGAGACTCGTAGGCGTCACGTTGTTGTTGTTGTTGCTGTTGTTTGATTGCGCAGGTGCTCCTTGCTGGTGCTGCTCGTAGAAGGACATGAAGGAGAAAATTTTCTCCATCATGCTTGGATCGAAGCCCGCGCCTTGGTTTGCGGGTGTTTCCGTAGACCCAGCTGCTGGTCTCGTCGTTGTCCCCTCCTCTGTCAGTAGGCCAGAGGCAGGTGGTGGAGTAGGGGTAGTACCGGGAGAGCCGTTGGAGGAGCTCCTCTCCTTTCTAGCAGACATGTCTTCTTTTGATGTACTGAGTGTTGAATAATGAATTTTAACTCTAACTGCTCTCATACCATGTTGGGCTGAAACGCCCTAGGATCTTTGTAGAGTTAAAGTCTGAGTAGATGTTGTAATAGCGGAAACGTTGAATAAAGCTCTTGAACCACCTTGCGCTAGTATGTGAGGGCAAAGTAAGTTGATAAAAGCAAAGAAATACAAGAATATAAATAGATGAGTACAAAGGATATGAAGAGACATTATAACTAATTTTACTGTTGCGGTTCGATACAGTGCGACTCGGGCAACTGCTCAATGTCGAGTCAGTTGTTTGTCCTTGCTGTCGCGCTGCGTCAGGTCAAAGGTCGCTGCCCTTTGACTTTCCCGTAACCTCCGACGGTTACGTTAACCTCGTTGGTTGACTCGCGCTGTTTCGACTTGAGCTGCTTCGTTTTGTGTCTTGAGTACTGACACGACAGAGGCGCTTAACTTATTTGTTCCCAACATCTGGTAACGTATCTGGTACCGTATCTGGTACCACCAATACAGAACATAACCTGTAGAGGCCAATGTAGTGCAAAGGGGCTACCAGATATTTTGGTACCAAGGTAAAGAGCTTCCATCCACTCCTTGACCCCCAAGGAGCTTGGAAATTAGAATGGAGGAGCTTGTTGCAGATATGCCGTAATAAATAACGTTTTGTCCAGAGGATTATTGTTTCTGGGGCTAGAAAAATTGTGTAACTTGTACGTAAGTAGCAGCTTCTATAATGAACCCCTACAGTTTCCCTTCCCAGCTAGCCTGAGACACCAGGGCATGTTTCGATGCCATAACCCACAGCCAGGGAAGACCAACCTCTACTCCAGCCCAGCCTCTGCTAGAGCCCACAGCTTGTGGCCCTAGGCCCCCACCCACCGCCCTTCCTTCCAACCCCTCCTACACACGCAGCCACGCACATGCTGATAATCATTCAGACTTTTTTCAGTTAACATTGCAATCATCCAACAAGCAGCCCAAGACTTTTTTCAGCTTCCTGCATGCCCCTGCACCTCCGCACCATCTTCTTCCCACGCTTTTTACTGAACAGCCAGCCTGCAGGCTGAACCCCCTTCCACTCACAGCGTGGCCAGCTCGCTCCTCTCCACCAGGCATCACCGCTCCCAACCCATCCAGTCCCACTCCATCCACACGACTCCACCAGTGGCTTGAGCCCTACTTCCTGCTCCCCCTCTTTCCCATTCCCCATGCTTCAATTGCCTGCCTGCCATCCCCTCCCACTGACAGCGACTCACAGGCCTCGAGGGGCGCACCATCCTCTTGGGCAGCCACAGACATCTCCACCACGCATCACCGCCCTCAACCCATCCAATGCAACAACAAACCCTGCTCTTCAACCAACCAGTGGCCTAAAAGCCCTACTTCCTGCTCCCCCTCTTTCCCACTCCCTATGCTTCAATCGCCCGCCTGTCATCCCCTCCCACTCGCAGGGAAGCACGGGCCTTCAAAGGCTGCACCATCCTCATCGCCAACCCGTAGCTCTCCACCGCAGACAACCGCTCTAAACTCATCCAATCGAATCCTACTTCCTGCTTCCCCTCTTCCCCACTCCCCACGCTTCAATCGCCCGTCTCCCATCCTCTCCCACTCGCAGTGATGCACGGGCCTTCAGAGGTTGCACCATCCTCATTGCAAGCCCATACCTCTCCTTCAAATCCACCTTGTTACAATCTCCCCCGTTATATCCACTCCCGTTACAGTCACTCTTATAAGAGCCTGTAACAGGCGCTTCCCAGTTGAAGGCGTGCACGAGCCGACCCAGCATGATGGTAACCAGCTGGTGCCCGAGCCTCTGCCCGACACACATTCGCCTGCCCGAACCAAACGGCAGCAGGCGGAAATCAAATCCTCTCATATCCACCTCCTCCCCCACTATCCGCTTCACACCCTCCCCTGTTCCGCTCTCGGGCAGCTCGAAAACTTCTCCGGGCAGGAACCGCTCCGGCACGAACCTGTCAGGCTCGGGCCAGAGGCTCGGGTCGCGCGAAATAGACCACACATTAACTAGCACCATAGTCCCTGCAGGAACCCTGTACCTGCCGCTACAGAGATCTACAGGGCCAGTGGTACTATGGGCGATCAGGAACGCGCCTGGAGGGTGCATGCGAAGCATCTCTTTCACGACTGCCTGGAGATAGGGTAACCGCATGAGCAACGCTTCGCCCCCCGTCTGCTCCCACGCCGCCTCGAGATCCGATTGCGATTTGATCTTATCCGATTCGTGATCTCTGTGCCACTGTTCTAGCGCGCCGTCTATCTCCGCTTGTAGCCGCTTCATTGCATCTGGCCGGTTAACTAGTTCCGATAAAGCCCACTCTGTGCTAACCGCTGCAGTGTCTGTACCCGCTACAAGCAGATCCTGTAGCAGCGAAGTGATCTCCACGTCATCTACCACCAAGCCAGACCCAGCCGCCGCCGCTGCTCCTGCCGCTACCGCTGCAGCAACAGGGGTTTTACCAACCCCGAACCCAGAACCCCCGTTCACGGAACCATTTACACCTTTAGATTCTTCCTTGGCATCAGCGCTGGCACTGCCATTCATCTGCTTTTGCTGCTGCTGCTGCTGCTGCTGCTGCTCTTGTTGTTGCTGCTGCTGCTGCTGCTGCTGCTGCTGCTCTTGTTGTTGCTGCTGCTGTTTCTGCAGCATCAGAAGCACATCTAAAAAGTCCCTCTCCGGATCTTCCGGATTCTCTAAAGGTGCGAACGTGGAAGCATCTTCCATCACCCCGCGCCTCTGCTCACCCTCGCTACCCGTCCCTTCCGTCCCCTCCCCCTCCCCTTCCGCCGCCGCCGCCGCCGCCGCTTCCGCTGCCGCCGCTTCCGCCTCTTTCGCGCGCTTCCCCTCCTCCTCTCTCCGCATCCTGCGGTGGTCGTCCAGCACTCCCCGGAAGAATTTCTGAAGCTTCGGCGCAAGTACGCGGCACTTGCCTGTCAGCCCGCCGGTCCACTTGTCGAACCAATCCCATTCCGCCACGTGGTCGACGTAGTTGAACGGCCCTAGGAGCCCCGCGATCTTAAAGATCACGGAGTTAACCTCGTCTGCGAGAGCGTCCGGCTTTCCCGGGCGGCTGAACTGGTACCGCCGCCCGCAGCTCATGCGGAGAATATTGTTCAGAGACACCCGCGCTAGATGCGGGCGGATCTCGACTTCCGCCCACGCGGAACCCTCCGCTTCCCCCGCCGCTTTTTCCGCCGCAGCGATCTCATCGACCACCGCAGCCACCATCCCCTCCGCCTCGTCCGCCCGCACTCCGCGCCAAGCCGCGATGCGCTCCGCCGTGAATAGGTGGCTCGTCGCGAGCTTCCGTCGATGCACGAAAGGCGGCCCGTACGGCGCGAACACGAGATCGCGCGGTCCGTGAGTTAATAACGCGGACGTGATCGCCGCCGGCCGCGATGCGCATGCCATGTCAGCATCCCGCAAAACCTGGCGCGCTGCGGCTGGAGAGGAGAGGACGACCGTTGGGGTTCGGCCGAGACGCATCCCCATTACTGGACCGTAGATCTCCGCGAGATCCGTGATCCGACGGTGCGGATCGCCATCGCGGAGGATGTCAGGCAGACTGCCGAAGAACGGCAAACCCCAGGGACCTGGAGGGAACTTTCCGCGAAGCCACAGCACCCAGGTGGACGACCAGATCGCGGACGATCCGGTTACCAGTTTCGCCTCGCCCTCGCCGGCTTTCGCACCCTTTCGCTTACGACTGGAGGATGACGTGGAAAAGAAGAGGAGAGATATGGCTGGGATAAACCCGAGTAGGAGGAGGAGGAGAGTAGGGAGGATGGGGACGGAGAGAGTGTGAGGGCTGGGGGACCAGGGAAGGTCGATGTGACCCCATGAAAGCAGTGATTGCGCGTTGGGCCGAGGGATAGCCCAGGTAATGCCTCCCCAACCCATCCTGTGGCCTGGTCGTCTAGATGATGCTGCTGGCGGACTGTGATTTCAAATAGGGCGACACGAGACTAGGTAGAGAAGCTGGTTTACAGGTAAACCGGACGTTGGTTGAGCTAGTGAAACAAAATGCGTTCTTTGCCAGGAGAAGCGTGATCGAGATGGGCGTTCATAAAAGCATTATGCCACACCCGGGGCAGGACGGGACTAGAAAAGTCTCGAAGCGGAATGCTCCAGTCCAGGGCTAGTAAGAGACGACGCAAACAGCTGAACAAGCTGCTAAACAAGCTGTTCCGACCTGTTAGGCTGAACCGTGATAATTTCATCATCCATGGCCACACGTTGGAGATGGGGAAAATAAAGCCCGGCTGTTGGGACAGGGGCTAGTAACTTTGTAACCATCCGACTTTTTTGCATTGTGAGAGTTTGAGAGATGGATCTGCTGTTGCGAAAGAATGGATGTGACAGTCAGGCCAAGAAGCGACAATGACGAAACTGTGCGAACTACTGAGATGTGTCAGAAACGCGCTGCGAAGTTACAGAGAGCAGTTGTTTCTCCCCTTCGCCAGAATGTCATGCGGAATCCCGTGCCACACCAGATCAGTCAATCCGAGTCAGAATTCCAGGGCGACGAGATGAGGTGACCCCTCGGCAGTTTCGGAGGGGAAGCTCGTGACTCCCGATGACGTAAGAGCCGCTGGATTAGATGAGGATGCTTCACACAACCTGGTCCACGTGTAAAGAGCATCCAGCCTACAGTTTGACGTGGACATGGATTCGATGCCACAGGAACAGCCATTCATTATTATCAGAGGACCACAAACACACCTCCCATACACTCACGATAGGTACTCACCACCTAAACGCCTATCACGAAAACCTATTCTAAGTAAGGCCTGCGATGCAATGTCATAGATAGCATGCAACAATGCGTGAGATGATAATATAATAAATATTTTGATTCCTTATTTCAGCCAAGATGACATGATGAAAAAAAAAACAAGATTTGGTGACAAAACGATTATTGTGCAGTCTAACAGAAAGTAGCTGTGCCTCCATATATACATGAATGCAATGTAGTTACTAATTGTTACGGGTGCAATGAATCGAGGTAGCGAGAATTGCACTAAGGTGTCAAACGAGTACAAAATGTGAGCGAAGGCATGAGCGAACATTTATACGCGAAACATGCAAAACGGTAACGCGGTGCGTGCGAGCTTGCTAGTGCTACGCTGGAGCGAGGCTCGGGCTAGTCCCGAAGCGTAGGCCGATACGGCCATGCCAGCAGTGCGAGGTTTGGCAAAACAGTGCGCGCGAAGTCGGCGAAGTTCCGTTAGCAGTAACGGGCGAACAATCGGCTGTTGCTGTACGCGATGTAGGCGGCTCCGTAAGGAATGCCGAGAAAATTCCTTACACTACCCCCCCCCTTAAGAAGCCCCCTCCGCTACGCGAGTGCGTGTATATCGCGGAATCCCCGGCTCCTCAGGTACACTTGCAGGGCAGGGTGATTTTCGATGTTGTTCAGGGGCACCCAGCTATCTTCAGTTGGCGTGCGGTCTTTCCAGCGAACGAGGAATTCAATCCTCCTGATTCCCGTGGGGTGGCGGATCCGATGGCTCAGAATTTTTTCGGGCTCGATGATCGGCTCTGATGCAGGGCGAGTCATTGATTGTGGCCGGTGACGCGGCAGTTGACTTGTGGTCGGGATGTATGGGCGAAGTAGGCTGACGTGGAACGAAGGGCCGATGTACCAGTCGGTTGGCAACAGTAGGTGTGCGGTGACGGGTGTGATCATGTGACTGATTTGGAATGGTCCACAGTAGCGCGGTCGTAATTTTGGTACGTCGGGCAGTCGCAGATTTTGCGTATCGAGTAGCACGTAATCTCCAGATTGATACGAGACGGGGCGGCGGTGGCGATCAGCGTTGCACTTAGCGATGACGTTGGCCTTTTTTATTGCTTCGGCGGCTCTGGCGCGGGCAGCTTGCAGGATTTCGGCGAATTGTTGTGCACGTGGCGTGGGGTTGTCTGGACTCGGCGTCATGGGCACTGTGGGGTTTTGCCCATAGTTCAGATAGAACGGGGACTGCTGCGTCGTGGCTGATGTGGCGTTGTTGTACGCGAACTCGATCAGCGGTAGCTGCTGCTCCCAGGTCGTGGGGTCGTCACACGTGGCACGAATCAACTGCTCCATCGTCTGATTCGTCCGCTCCGTTTGGCCGTCGGTCTCGAGGTGGTACGAGGAACTGAACTGTAGCCTGGTCCCGAACTGCTCCCAGAGGTTCTTCCAGAAATTGCTGGTAAACTTCGTGTCCCTGTCGCTGATAATTGCTGCTGGTATCCCGTGCAGGCGAACAACGGCTGCGATGAACAAGCGAGCGGTCTCCTCGGCTGAGATCGACTTTTTGCACGCAGCGAAGTGTGCCATCTTCGTCAGCCTATCCACGACGACCATCACCGCGTCGTTACCCCCAGGGTTCGAAGGTAACCCTGTGACGAAGTCCATGGTTACTTGCTGCCAGGCGCGTTCGGGCGGTGGGATCGGCTGCAATTGACCCGCCTTCCGCTTCCTTGAACTCTTCATCACCTGACACGTAGGGCACGAGCCCACGTGCTGCTGTACGTAGGTCAACAGCTCCGGCCAGTAAGAATACCGCTGCAGTTGCTGTCGCGTTTTTTCTACCACGAAATGTCCCGAGGTAATCCCGTCGTGTGCCTCCTGCAGTAGCAGCTCCCTCAGTAGTGAGTACGCGGGTACCCAAATGCGGTTGGTGCCTGTTTTTACGTAATAAACTCCTTTTGCTTCTACCAGTTGCTGTGAATTTCCATTCGTGAAAAATGGGTCGGTGCGGTATCCGTGGGTGAATAGGCCAGTTAAAAGCGGGTTGGTCTGGGCGAGTAGGATGGCGTGGAGTTGGGCGGTGGGGCGGGTGAGAGCGTCGGCGATGTTGGATGCGCCTTTTTTGTACGTAACGGTGTAGTGAAAATTGGACTCGAGATAGTCCAACCAGCGAATCTGTCGTGGGTTGAGATTCGGTTGGGCGCGAAGGTACTGTAGCGAGCGGTGGTCTGTCCATACTGTCACGTCGGTGTGAGAATAAGCGAACAGGAATGAATGAACTAGCAGTGAAATGAGTACAAGTAGGAAACCCTAGAATTGTGTACCCCCTATAGGCTAACCCACTGTAGCCTACACAAGCAGAACATATATAATGTTTGACACACCCCCATAGGCAAAGTGGGGGAGAACAAGGGGTCACAAGACCAGTCAAGCAAAGCAAAGCAAGCTCAGGGTGGATCACAAAGTCACCACACAGTCCGAGCACAAGAGCAGGGCCAGAGGCCAGTTCACATGCAGGAGTACAGACATATATATAAAACTAGACAAGCAAGAGCAGGTATATATATATGTCACAGTACAAGTGAAGTCAAGAGGAGAGCAAGTGAGGCAAGACAGGCACAAGACCCAGCTGGGTGCAAAAGCGCTGATGGTCACAAGGCGCGAGTGCCTTGGTGAACACATCAGCAGTGTTGGCCTCAGAGGCCACGTACGCAAGTCGCAACTGACCACGCTGCTGCAGCTCACGAGCAAGGAAGTAGCGGAGAGCAATGTGCTTCGTTCTGTGCTCCAAGCGCTGCTCTCGACACAAGGCCAGCATGGCCTTGTTGTCTACGTACAGCACTGGAGGAGAACGAGGTGGCTCTCCAAGGTCAGTCAGCAGGTAGGTGAGCCAGCGAAGCTCCTGTGCAGCCATGGCCCCGGCGTAGATCTCAGCCTCACAACTGGAGCCGAGAACAGAAGACGAGCGAGTAGACCGCCACGAGACAGAGCCGGAACCAAGGCTGAAGGTGTAACCCTGTGACGACCGCTGCGTAGCCTGGTCGTCAGCCCAAGAAGCGTCCGCGTGGCCGGTAAGGACCACTGGACTCCGCCCTCCAAGCACTAGCCCCATGCCCGACGTACTGCACAGGTAGCGCAATACCCTCTTCGCTGCAGCCATGTGCTCTGGTCTGTGTCTCCCAGGAGCAACATAGCGTGCAAGAATGCTCAGAGGGTATGCAAGGTCAGGTCGTGTGCAGGTCATCAGGTACATGAGGCAGCCAACAAGCTCTGCATACGGACCACTCGACTCTACGGACTCATCCGAAGGCAGAGCTGAGAGTGAGTGGCGAGTAGGCAGAGGAGTGGCCTGAGGCGAGGAGTACGTGAAGCCAAAGCGCTGAAGGACCTGCTGCACCATGTGTGACTGAGTCAAGGTAATGGTGCGGCGTGCTCTGTCCCGAGTGATCTGCAAGCCAAGGTAGCTGCGCAGTTCACCCAGGTCTGTGCACGTGTGTCTCTTCAGCAGTTCGGACTTCACGTAGGCGAGTCCAGCAGTGTCCGCTGTGGCAAAGACCAAGTCGTCGACGTACACGAGGATGTAGAACGGCGGCAGTGAAGTGTCGGTGCGCAGAAACAGCGACGGGTCAGCAGTAGAAGGAGCAAACCCAAGAGCCGCAAGCGTAGTCCTCAGTGTGTCGTGCCACTCACGCGGTGCCTGGCGGAGACCGTAGACTGGCCGTCGGAGGCTCCACTGGGTGCCAGGAGGGAAAGTCCCAGTGAAGCCAGGTGGACGGCGCAGCCAGATCTCCTCGTGCAGGCTACCCTGCAGGAACGCAGTGCTGAAGTCGAGAGAGTGAAGCTCGTAGTCGCGCTGAGCGGCTATGTGCAGCAGCACCCGAAGAGTGGTCATCTTCGGGGTGGGAGAGAAGGTCTGAAAGTAGTCAACTCCCTGCCGCTGACTGAAGCCACGAGCAACGTACCGTGCCTTGAAGACAGGTGGAGAGCCCGGCGGCCGCTTCACCCTGAAGATCCACATGCCACTGACGATGTTCGCCCCAGGAGGGGGAACCGCGTTAACGTAGGTGCCTGTGGACTTCCAGGAAGCCATTTCTGCATCCATAGCTGCCTGCCACTGAGAGGAGTAGGGACCCTCTACGGCCTCCGCGTAAGAACGCGGAGTCGGGATGTCTAGTGCATCCGGGTCTCCCTCAGGGGCAAGCAGTACAGACGCGAGATGAGGTGAAGCAGCCGCTAGACACTGTAACTCCTCCTGCCTGTCCTCTAGGACGTCCGTGCCAAGAGCACACTCACCCCCGACGGACGGAGGACAGACAGACGCAGACTCAGCAACAAGACTAGCAGCGTAGTCGAGACAACAACGAGCAGCAAAGTCAACGAGCTCAGCGACTAGAGCAGACGCAGCAGTGGACTCAAAGGAGGGGTCAGTGACGACAGTAGCAAGCAGACGCGTGACAGTAGGACTGGCAGCGCGAAGAGAGTCCGACTCAGGGTCGGCAAGCGCAGGAAGAGAGGACTCAGGAGGAGAAGGCAAGGGGGCACGCAGAGGAGCAGTGGACGGACGCAGAGACATCCGGTGCGTGCCAGGGACAGGAGGAGGACGCTGACGCGAACCGCGACCACTAGCGCGAGTAGCACGAACCGGCGACGCGGGACGAGACGCAGGCTCACGACGCTCAGCAAGACCTCCAGTAGGACCAGTGTAAGGAGAGGGAGCAGGCAGAGGAGAGGAAGGCTCCACCAGTGACTGCGACTGGACAGGCTGTGGACACTCTACCGAAGGAGAAAGACCAAGAACCTGCTGTAGGAGCGGAACGAAGTACGGCCGAGGCCGCGCGGCAGCTCCAGACGCAGCAGGGACAGCACCAGCACCCTCAGCGACAGCACCAGCGCCACCAACACCTCCAGCGGCAGGACCTCCAGCAGCACCAGCAGCAGAACCACCGCCAGGACAGACAGCAGTAGTCTCAGCACCAACACCCTCAGCAGCTCCAGCTCTAGTAGGACCCGCAGGCCCAGCAGCTCCGGGACCGGCAGCACCAGCACCCTCGACGGTCGACGAAGCTCCAGCTCCAGCAGCACTCCTCCAGCGGCGAGCAAACCACTCGCGCAGCTCCTGTGGAGAGAGGGGCTCCCGGCGAGACGCAGCAGCAGGAGAAACCCCAGGCTCAGCAGCTCCAGACTCAGCACCCCCAGGCACAGCAGCTCCAGACGTAGCACCCCCAGGCTCAGCAGCTCCAGACTCAGCACCTCCAGGCTCAGCAGCTCTAGACTCAGCACCCCCAGACTCAGTAGCTCCAGCTCCAGTAGGACTCGCACGCCCAGCAGCTCCGGGACCGGCAGCACCCTCAGCAGGCGAAGAAGCTCCAGCTCCAGCAGCACGCCTCCAGCGGCGAGCAAACCACTCGCGCAGCTCCTGTGGAGAGAGCGGCTCCCGCCCAGCAGTCGCAGGCTCCGCACCTCCAGGCTCAGCACCCCCAGGCTCAGCAGCTCCTGACGTAGCACCCCCCGACTCAGCACCCCCAGCAGCAGCACCCCCAAGCTCAGCACCCCCCGGCCTCGCACCCCCAGGCTCAGCACCCCCAGCAGCAGCACCCCCAAGCTCAGCACCCGCAGGCGTAGCACCCCCAGACTCTGCACCCGCAGCAGGACCAGACTCAGCAGCAACCTCGACTGGCTCGACTGTGTCTACCTGGGACACACCTGAAGGGGCAGGAACCTGAGGGGGGAGGGGGTCTACCGGGGGGGGAACTGGCACCAGGAAGTCCGGTGGGGGGGGGAGGGAAGGAGTACGGTAGGGGAAGAGGCGGTAGAAGGGGACTGACTCGTCGAACGTGACGTCCTGGGAGGACAGAACACGACGAGAGGAGGGGTGGTAGAACTGCCACCCTGGAGCGTCAGGGGGGAAGCCAAGGAAGACACAGGGAGCAGCACGGGGGGACAGCTTGTCCGCAGACAAGTCGCGAACAAACGCCCGAGATCCCCAGACACGGAACGCAGACGCATCGCCGACCTTCCCCGTCCACAGTAACACTGGGGACATCGCGGGCCGAGAGACCCTGGGGTGAAGGTTGAGCTGATGCGCCGCGTACCGAACCGCAAACGGCCACAGAAAATGGGGGGCAGCCGCATGCATCATGGACGTACGAGCGACATCCATGACCATGCCAATGCGGCGCTCAGCAATCCCATTTTGCTGTGGAGAGTCCGGAAGCGTAAAGGTCTGGCGGATCCCCTGTGCACGACAGTAGTCTCGCAGAAGGCGAGAGGAGAACTCCCCACCTCGGTCAGAGTGCAGACGCAGAACAGGAAAGTCCGAGCCGAAGCTCCTCCTGAGCTGGAGACGAGCCTCGCGGATCCAGTCGATCAGCACCTCAGTGACAGCACCCTTGCTGCGCAAGGGGAAGACTGAGGTGTAACGCGAGTAGTCGTCAACCACCAACAGGAAGTAGTGCTCGTGACCCTGCCCACGGACGGGGGCCGGGCCCCACACGTCCATGTGAAGCGTCTGCAGAGGAGCCTCTGTCGGGGGAAACTGGGAGGAGTGAGGAGCAGCCCTGAGACGCCCCTCGACACAGGGGACACAGGAAGGTCCTGGTCCCGAAGGAAGGGGAGGGAGAGACTGGGGAAGACCAGAGACAAGGACACGGGAAGCCATGCCCCGAAGACGGGGCAAGGAGGGGTGGCCTAGACGGTGGTGCCACAGAAGAGTCTCGTGAGACAGGAGGCGACACGAATAGGGGGCAGACTAAGGACCAGACCTGGACGCAGCAACAAACACCTGACCCGACGCTGCTACCTGACCGGACGCGGGGACAGGAGGAGACTCAGTGGTCAGGGTGTAGAGGCTCGACCCCGGCCGACGCGAGAACGTGGCCAGGTGCCGGCCTGTGCGTGCGTCCGTGCAGTGGGTCACCCGCTGACTCGCAGGAGTGAACTGGTGAACCCCCGCATCCTGTAGGTCTGCACCACTCACCAAGTTCGTCGAGAACGAGGGGAGGTACAGGCCAGACAGGGTGCCCGAGGAGGCAGCCGGACACGGGAGGACAGTGGAGAAGTGAGCGAGGACAGGACCCCCAGAGGGGTCAGCCAGGGAGACAGCAACCGGCCGACCAAGCGGCGTGAGTGTGGTGCGGTCCCGAAAGAAGGAGCGAGAAGCCCCAGAGTCAAGTGTAAAGGTGAGGGAGGCCGAAGCCAACGCGGTACCTGAGAGCGCAGCCTCACCCGCACCTGAGGAAGCAGACTCACTAGCACCTAGAGCAGCAGCCGCACCTGTACCTGGAGCAGGAGACTCACTAGCACCCAGAGCAGCAGCCTCACCAGTAGCTAGAGCAGCAGGTCCTATACCTGGGCCAGGCGGGACGCACAGGTGACTGGCACGGTCAGCACTAGTAGGCAATGCATACATGGCAGTGAGAATAGCATCATAGTCAAGAGCATATATATCTACCCTCTGCCTAAGCAACTCCACCCAGTCGGGGAGCTCAGCCTCGTCGCCAAACACGGCACGCCAGGCGTCGCTCAGACGGGCGAAGCAGCGGGACGGTGTATGACTACGTGTCCCACAAGGTTGACCAGTCCGAGTACCAGTGCGAATCACGTAAGAGCAGCGAACAGCACTGAGAGACCCTCCACTCTGAGCGTACCACTCACGAAGCTGGCGAGGCGTGAGAGACACGCGAGAGGGTCGCGGGAGCTGCATCTGGCCGCCACCACGAGTAGAAGCAGCAGGAGTGGAAGTAGGAGTAGCGTCGCCACCCCTACAGCCCCAACCAGCGTACCACTCACGCAGCTGCTGGGGCGTGAGGGACTCACGCAGGCGTCGCTGGGGCTGCATCTGGCTCCGCAAGTAGAAGCAGGAGCAGGACTAGCAGCAGGAAGGCAGGCAGCCAGGCAAGCCAAAAGGCAGGCAGGCAGGCAAGCAGGCGACGCGCAGCGTGCTAGCAGGGCAAGAGCTCACCAGTGGTGGGAAGAGTAGGCTCGGTGACTCAGTGGCTCGGCAGCTCGGCGGCTCGGCGGCTCGGGCGACTCGGGCGGCTCGGCGGCAAGGCGGCTCGGCAGCAACTGCAGCTCAGCAGCTCGGTGACTCGGCGGCTCGGCGGCAGGGCGGCTCGGCAGCAACTGCAGCTCAGCAGCTCAGCGACCCGGCGGCTCGGCGGCAGGGCGGCTCGGCTGCTGGGCGGCTCGGGTGCAGGGCGGCTCGGCGGTGGGGCGGCTCGGCTGCTGCAGGTGAGCGATGAAGGAGGAGGAGAAGCAGGGGAGGCCACGCACCTGCCACCCCTCTGCTGGCCTCTCAGGTCGCCTCGACAGGCGACGGGAAAAGGGGGGGTGGGTGGTGGGGGCCGGTAGGTGCAGCGGCGGGGCCAGCAGGTGGAGTTGCGGGGCCGGTAGAAGGGGACGGCAGGAGCCGTCAGGAGGGGACGGCGGGGCCGTCAGGAAGGGACGGCGGGGCCGTCACGAAGGGACGGCGGGGCCGTCAGGAGGCGACCGGGCCGCGACGGGGGCAGGCGGCGGGGCCGCGTAAGGGCCTGGGCGGGGCCGCGACAGAGCCGTCGGGGGGGGCCGCGTGAAAGCCGGGGCGGGGCCGCGTAGAAGCCGGGGCGGGGCCGCGCGAGAGCAGGTGGCGGGGCCGCGAAGGAGCCGGGGCGGGGCCGCGTGAGAGCAGGCGGCGGGGCCGCGTAAGGGCCTGGGCGGGGCCGCGACAAAGCCGTCGGCGGGGCCGCGTGAAAGCTGGGGCGGGGCCGCGTAGAAGCCGGGGCGGGGCCGCGCGAGAGCAGGTGGCGGGGCCGCGAAGGAGCCGGGGCGGGGCCGCGTGAGAGCAGGCGGCGGGGCCGCGTAAGGGCCTGGGCGGGGCCGCGACAAAGCCGTCGGCGGGGCCGCGTGAAAGCCGGGGCGGGGCCGCGTAGAAGCCGGGGCGGGGCCGCGCGAGAGCAGGCGGCGGGGCCGCGAAGGAGCCGGGGCGGGGCCGCGTGAGAGCAGGCGGCGGGGCCGCGTAAAGGCCGGGGCGGGGCCGCGACAGAGCCTGCTGCGGGGCCGCGTGAGAGCCGGCAACGGGGCCGCGTAAGGGCCGGCGGCGGGGCCCCGTCAGAGAGGGCGGCGGGGTCGCGTCAGTGAAAGCGGCGGGGCCGCAGGGAAAATGACGACCCGAGGGGTCGCTAAAAAAAAAATCGCGCCTCGGGGGGCGCTTCGGTGGGCCCAAAAAAAAAAAACGGTCCGTAGAAGGACCCGCTCTATACCATGTGAGAATAAGCGAACAGGAATGAATGAACTAGCAGTGAAATGAGTACAAGTAGGAAACCCTAGAATTGTGTACCCCCTATAGGCTAACCCACTGTAGCCTACACAAGCAGAACATATATAATGTTTGACAGTCGGCGCCAGTCAGGTAACATCGCCAAACTTTGAACGCGTGCACGATCGCTAGCATCTCGCGGTCGTGTATCGGGTAGTTACGTTCGGGCGGGTGTAGTTTGCGGGACTCGTACGCGATTGGCTGGAGGCCGTTCCCGAAGTCCTGCAACAGTACTGCTCCCACAGCGATGTCACTTGCGTCGGTGACGAGCTCGAACGGACGGTGGGGATCTGCAATGTGAAGGACGGGCGGGGAGCACAAAATATTTTTGAGGGCCGAGAAGGCAGCTTGCTCTTTCTCCCCCCACGTATACTCAACCCCCTTCCTCAGCAGGTCAGTCAACGGGGCAGTCAGCTTCGCCATGTCGGGGACGAACCGGCGCACGTAGTTGACGAACCCCAGGAAACTCTGCAACTCGGTCAAGTTGGTCGGCGCGTGCCAAGCCTGAATCGTCGCAATTTTCTTCGGGTCTATTTCCACTCCTGCAGCTGAAATAACATGTCCCAAAAACTCCAGGCGGTCCTGTAAAAACTCACACTTAGATGCTTTGGTCAGTAGGCGGTTCTCACTCAGGATTTTAAAAACTGCTTCGAGGTCTTGTAAGTGCTGTGCTCTGTCAGGGCTGTAAATCAGTATGTCGTCCAGATAAACGATGACGCACTTATCTAAAAGCGGGCGGAATGCTTCGTTCGTGGTCATTTGGAAAGTGGCTGGGGCGTTGGTCAGTCCGAATGGCATGACGGTGTATTCGAAGGATCCGTAGCGTGTTCGGAATGCGGTTTTAGGGCAGTCGGGTGGGTTGACGCGGATTTGGTGGTAGCCTCCTCGGAGGTCGATTTTCGAGAAGACCCGGGCTGTGCGCAGTTGGTCGATCAGTTCGTCGGCTCGTGGGATGGGGTAACGGGATTTGATGGTAACCCTGTTCAGTGCCCTGTAGTCAATACACATGCGAAACCCCCCGTCCTTTTTCGGTGTGAACAGTATGGGTGCGGCGAAGGGCGACGAACTAGGGCGAATGAATTTCTTTTCGAGCAGGTAGTCAAGCTGCTTCCTCAGTTCGTCTAGTTCGGGTTGGGTCAGTCGGAACTGTCGTTGTACTGTTGGCTGTGCCCTCGGTTCCAGCTCTATCCTGTGATCATGCGGTCGCTGAGGTGGCAGTCCCGTCGGCAGGTCGTCCGGGAAAATGTCACTGTACTGTTTTAACAATGCCGCCAGGTCACTCGGTACGTCGGTCAGCAGTTTCTGTAAATCCCCTCCCTTGTCTGCTGCCTCGGCTTCCCGAATGTCAACCGCGTACACGTCGGCTCCGGCCGCTACAGCGCGTTTCATCGTGATCGCGTTGACACGCACCGACGAAGACTCAGGCGAGCCCCAGCGAGGTAAGGCGATGTTGTTGCCGTTTACTCGCACAGTGCAGTCACCCGTCGTCCAGTCAATTCGCGGATTGTGTCGTCGCAGCCAATCACGCCCGAGTAAAATGTCGGTTCCGTCGAGGGTTGTTGCGAGCATTTCTTGACTAAACGTGAAGTTACCCCCGCATCGAATCCGAACTCGGTCTACGCGTTCCCGTATTGCCAGCGGCGTGCCGTCTACCAGTCGTGCGTCGATCTCAGGTAAGCATCGGTCCAGTGGCAGTCGCAGTTTTCGTGCTGTAGCAGTGTTAATGAGGCTGTGGCTGGCTCCCCCGTCTACGAAGATTTTAACTAAGTCCGTCCCAATTTTCCCACTAAGCAGTATAGGGCTATCTACCGTGGTACCCTCCTTATTCGGCCGGGTGTGGTCGATTGCGTGAACCGGCACAATCACTCGGTGAGGGTCGGTTGGGTCGGGCGAGCGGCGTGACCTGTCAGTAGAGGGCCCGTCTGCTACTGACTTCCAGCGTTTCCCTGCTGCTTGGTCTGTGTCTGCTGCTCAGCTTCCCCCTTTCCCTTGGCGTTTTCCGGGCATTCGCTCTTGCGATGTCCCGGCCGATTGCACGCAAAGCAGCGCCCTTTGAACGGTGCGGCAGCGGCATTTGCGGCGACGGCGCGTATCGTGGCGCTTTCGTTCGTCCCACGAGGCCGATGTCCCCAGTTGTTGTTTCCGTAGGACCCCGGTCTCGGTCGGCGAAAGAAGTCGAGCTTCTCCGCCATAGCGAGAATTTCCTGAAACTCATTGACGCCGCGAAGCTGGATTTCCTGAGCGATGTCCTGCTTCAGGCCGCCGATGTAGCGGTCGATGCGTTCGCTCTCATGCATGTAGCCCACCTGCTCGCATAGCGCCAGAAATCCGTTCGTGTAATCCTGGACGGAACCGAGTTGGCGCCAAGTGCGGAGCTTCTGTCGCGCCGAGATCGAGGCCGCGATTGGCTCAAATCGAGCGCGCAGACCTGCACACCACGCATCCCACGTGCGATACTGGGGCACCTCCACGAAATAGGACGGCGCCCAGGGTCCGGTTTGTCCTTCCCGTGTCGGTAGTGTCGCGTAGTCGGTCGGTTTCGTGACGATGACGTGCCACCAGTCCATGGCGGGTCCTCGCAGCAACGACACGGCGTATCGAATCTTCGCCGAGTCCTCCGAGACGTAGTTGGCGTCGAAGAAGACATTCATTGTGAACAACCACGCCTGGACGGTAGTGTCAAACATTATATATGTTATGCTTGTGTAGGCTACAGTGGGTTAGTCTATAGGGGGTACACAATTCTAGGGTTTCCTACTTGTACTCATTTCACTGCTAGTTCATTCATTCCTGTTCTCTTATTCTCACATGGTATAGAGCGGGTCCTTCTACGGACCGTTTTTTTTGGGCCCACCGAAGCGCCCCCCGAGGCGCGATCTTTTTTTTTAGCGACCCCTCGGGTCGCCATTTCCCCTGCGGCCCCGCCGCCTTCACTGACGCGGCCCCGCCGCCCTCTCTGTCGCGGCCCCGCCGCCTGCTCTCACGCGGCCCCGCCCCGGCTCCTTCGCGGCCCCGCCGCCTGCTCTCGCGCGGCCCCGCCCCGGCTTCTACGCGGCCCCGCCCCGGCTTTCACGCGGCCCCGCCGACGGCTCTGTCGCGGCCCCGCCCAGGCCCTTACGCGGCCCCGCCGCCTGCCCCCGTCGCGGCCCGGTCACCTCCTGACGGCCCCGCCGTCCCTTCGTGACGGCCCCGCCGTCCCTTCCTGACGGCCCCGCCGTCCCCTCCTGACGGCTCCTGCCGTCCCCTTCTACCGGCCCCGCAACTGCACCTGCTGGCCCCGCCGCTGCACCTACCGGCCCCCCACCACCCACCCCCCCTTTTCCCGTCGCCCGTCGCGGCTCCTTCGGGGGCCGGCCAGCAGAGGGGTGGCAGGTGTGTGGCCTCCCCTGCTTCTCCTCCTCCTTCCTCTCCCACTGCAGCAGCCGAGCCGCTCACCTGCAGCAGCCGAGCCGCCCCACAGCCGAGCCGCCCTGCCGCCGAGCCGCCGGGTCGCTGAGCTGCTGAACTGCAGTTGCTGCCGAGCCGCCCTGCCGCCGAGCCGCCGAGTCACCGGGCTGCTGAGCTGCAGTTGCTGCTGAGCCGCCTTGCCGCCGAGCCGCCCGAGTCGCCCGAGCCGCCGAGCCGCCGAGCTGCCGAGCCGCTGAGTCGCCGAGCCTACTCTTCCCACCACTGGTGAGCTCTTGCCCTGCTAGCACGCTGCGCGTCGCCTGCTTGCCTGCCTGCCTGCCTTTTGGCTTGCCTGGCTGCCTGCCTCCCTGCTGCTAGTCCTGCTCCTGCTTCTACTTGCGGAGCCAAATGCAGCCCCAGCGACGCCGGCGTGAGTCCCTCACGCCCCAGCAGCTGCGTGAGTGGTACGCTGGTTGGGGCTGTAGGGGTGGCGACGCTACTCCTACTACCACTCCTGCTGCTTCTACTCGTGGTGGCGGCCAGATGCAGCTCCCGCGACCCTCTCGCGTGTCTCTCACGCCTCGCCAGCTTCGTGAGTGGTACGCTCAGAGTGGAGGGTCTCTCAGTGCTGTTCGCTGCTCTTACGTGATTCGCACTGGTACTCGGACTGGTCAGCCTTGTGGGACACGTAGTCATACACCGTCCCGCTGCTTCGCCCGTCTGAGCGACGCCTGGCGTACCGTGTTTGGCGACGAGGCTGAGCTTCCCGACTGGGTGGAGTTGCTTAGGCAGAGGGTAGATATATATGCTCTTGACTATGATGCTATTCTCACTGCCATGTATGCATTGCCTACTAGTGCTGACCGTGCCGGTCACCTGTGCGTCCCGCCTGACCCAGGTATAGGACCTGCTGCTCTAGCTACTGGTGAGGCTGCTGCTCTGGGTGCTAGTGAGTCTCCTGCTCCAGGTACAGGTGCGGCTGCTGCTCTAGGTGCTAGTGAGTCTGCTTCCTCAGGTGCGGGTGAGGCTGCGCTCTCAGGTACCGCGTTGGCTTCGGCCTCCCTCACCTTTACACTTGACTCTGGGGCTTCTCGCTCCTTCTTTCGGGACCGCACCACACTCACGCCGCTTGGTCGGCCCGTTGCAGTCTCCCTGGCTGACCCCTCTGGGGGTCCTGTCCTCGCTCACTTCTCCACTGTCCTCCCGTGTCCGGCTGCCCCCTCGGGCACCCTGTCTGGCCTGTACCTCCCCTCGTTCTCGACGAACTTGGTGAGTGGTGCAGACCTACAGGATGCGGGGGTTCACCAGTTCACTCCTGCGAGTCAGCGGGTGACCCACTGCACGGACGCACGCACAGGCCGGCACCTGGCCACGTTCTCGCGTCGGCCGGGGTCGAGCCTCTACACCCTGACCACTGAGTCTCCTCCTGTCCCAGCGTCGGGTCAGGTGTTTGCTGCTGCGTCCAGGTCTGGTCCTGAGTCTGCCCCCTGTACTTGTCGCCTCCTGTCTCACGAGACTCTCCTGTGGCACCACCGTCTTGGCCACCCCTCCTTGCCCCGTCTTCGGAGCATGGCTTCCCGTGTCCTTGTCTCTGGTCTTCCCCAGTCTCTCCCTCCTCTCCCCTCCGGGCCAGGACCTTCCTGTGTCCCCTGTGTCGAGGGTCGCCTCCGAGCTACTCCTCACTCCTCCCACTTCCCCCCGACAGAGGCTCCCCTGCAGACGCTTCACATGGATGTGTGGGGCCCAGCCCCCGTCCGTGGGCAGGATTACGAGCGCTACTTCCTGTTGGTGGTTGACGACTACTCGCGTTACACCACAGTCCTCCCCTTGCGCAGCAAGGGTGAGGTCACTGAGGTGCTGATCGACTGGATCCGCGAGGCTCGTCTCCGGCTCAGGAAGAGCTTCGGCTCGGACTTTCCTGTTCTGCGTCTGCACTCGGACAGAGGCGGAGAGTTCTCCTCTGGCCTTCTGCGTGCCTACTGTCGTGCGCGAGGCATCCGCCAGTCCTTCACGCTTCCGGACTCACCACAGCAAAATGGGATTGCTGAGCGCCGCATTGGCATGGTCATGGATGTCGCTCGTACGTCCATGATGCATGCGGCTGCCCCCCATTTTCTGTGGCCGTTTGCGGTGAGGTACGCGGCGCATCAGCTCAACCTTCACCCCCGGGTCTCTCGACCTGCGATGTCCCCAGCCTTGCTGTGGACAGGGAAGGTTGGCGATGCGTCTGTGTTCCGTGTCTGGGGATCTCGGGCGTTTGTCCGCGACTTGTCTGCGGACAAGCTGTCCCCTCGTGCTGCTCCCTGTGTCTTCCTTGGCTTCCCCACTGACGCCCCAGGGTGGCAGTTTTACCACCCCTCCTCTCGTCGTGTTCTGTCCTCCCAGGACGTCACGTTCGACGAGTCAGTCCCCTTCTACCGTCTCTTCCCCTACCGCACTCCTTCCCTCCCCCCTCCCCCGGACTTCCTTGTACCGGTTCCCCCCCCGGTAGACCCCCTCCCCCCTCAGGTTCCTGCCCCCTCAGGTGTGTCCCAGGTAGACGCCGTTGACCCGGTCGAGGTTACAGGTGACTCTGGTGCTGCTGCGGGTGCTGAGCCTGGGGGTGCTGACTCTGGGGGTGCTGTGCGCGGGGGTGCTGAGCCTGGGGGTGCTACTGCTGGGGGTACTGGGCCTGCGGGTGCTACTGCGGAGGGTGCGGAGCCTGGGGGTGCTGAGCCGGGGGGTGCTGTGCCTGGAGGTGATGGGTCTGGGGGTGCTGGGTCGGGAGCTGCTAAGCCTGGGGGTGCTGCGTCTGGAGCTGCTGAGCCTGGGGTTTCTCCTGCTGCTGCGTCTCGCCGGGAGCCCCTCTCTCCACAGGAGCTGCGCGAGTGGTTCGCTCGCCGCTGGAGGCGTGCTGCTGAGTCTGGAGGTGCTGCTGGAGCTGGAGCTGGAGCTTCTTCGACCGTCGAGGGTGCGGGTGCTGCCGGTCCCGGAGCTACTGGACCTGCGGGTCCTCCTGGAGTTGGAGCTGCTGAGGGCGTTGGTGCTGAGCCTACTGCTGTTGGTCCTGCCGCTGGAGGTGTGGGTGGCGCTGGTGCTGTAGCTGAGGGTGCTGGTGCTGTCCCTGCTGCGTCTGGAGCTGCTGAGCCTGGGGTTTCTCCTGCTGCTGCGTCTCGCCGGGAGCCCCTCTCTCCACAGGAGCTGCGCGAGTGGTACGCTCGCCGCTGGAGGCGTGCTGCTGAGTCTGGAGGTGCTGCTGGAGCTGGAGCTGGAGCTTCTTCGCCCGTCGAGGGTGCGGGTGCTGCCGGTCCCGGAGCTGCTGGACCTGCGGGTCCTCCTGGAGCTGGAGGTGCTGAGGGCGTTGGTGCTGAGCCTACTGCTGTTGGTCCTGCCGCTGGAGGTGTGGGTGGCGCTGGTGCTGTCGCTGAGGGTGCTGGTGCTGTCCCTGCTGAGTCTGGAGCTGCCGCGCGGCCTCGGCCGTACTTCGTTCCGCTTCTACAGCAGGTTCTTGGTCTTTCTCCTTCGGTAGAGTGTCCACAGCCTGTCTAGTCGCAGTCACTGTTGGAGCCTTCCTCTCCTCTGCCCGCTCCCTCTCCTTACACTGGTCCTACTGGAGGTCTTGCTGAGCGTCGTGAGCCTGCGTCTCGTCCCGCGTCGCCTGTTCGTGCTGCTCGCGCTAGTGGTCGCGGTTCGCGTCAGCGTCCTCCTCCTGTCCCTGGCACGCACCGGATGTCTCTGCGTCCGTCCACTGCTCCTCTGCGTGCCCCTTTGCCTTCTCCTCCTGAGTCCTCTCTTCCTGCGCTTGCCGACCCTGAGTCGGACTCTCTTCGCGCTGCCAGTCCTACTGTCACGCGTCTGCTTGCTACTGTCGTCACTGACCCCTCTTTTGAGTCCACTGCTGCGTCTGCTCTAGTCGCTGAGCTCGTTGACTTTGCTGCTCGCTGTCGTCTCGACTACGCTGCTGGTCTTGTTGCTGAGTCTGCGTCTGTCTGTCCTCCGTCCGTCGGGGGTGAGTGTGCTCTTGGCACGGACGTCCTAGAGGACAGACAGGAGGAGTTACAGTGTCTAGCGGCTGCTTCACCTCATCTCGCGTCTGTACTGCTTGCCCCTGAGGGAGACCCGGATGCACTAGACATCCCGACTCCGCGTTCTTACGCGGAGGCCGTAGAGGGTCCCTACTCCTCTCAGTGGCAGGCAGCTATGGATGCAGAGATGGCTTCCTGGAAGTCCACAGGCACCTACGTTGACGCAGTTCCCCCTCCTGGGGCGAACATCGTCAGTGGCATGTGGATCTTCCGGGTGAAGCGGCCGCCGGGCTCTCCACCTGTCTTCAAGGCGCAGTACGTTGCTCGTGGCTTCAGTCAGCGGCAGGGAGTTGACTACTTTCAGACCTTCTCTCCCACCCCGAAGATGACCACTCTTCGGGTGCTGCTGCACATAGCCGCTCAGCGCGACTACGAGCTTCACTCTCTCGACTTCAGCACTGCGTTCCTGCAGGGTAGCCTGCACGAGGAGATCTGGCTGCGCCGTCCACCTGGCTTCACTGGGACTTTCCCTCCTGGCACCCAGTGGAGCCTCCGACGGCCAGTCTACGGTCTCCGCCAGGCACCGCGTGAGTGGCACGACACACTGAGGACTACGCTTGCGGCTCTTGGGTTTGCTCCTTCTACTGCTGACCCGTCGCTGTTTCTGCGCACCGACACTTCACTGCCGCCGTTCTACATCCTCGTGTACGTCGACGACTTGGTCTTTGCCACAGCGGACACTGCTGGACTCGCCTACGTGAAGTCCGAACTGCTGAAGAGACACACGTGCACAGACCTGGGTGAACTGCGCAGCTACCTTGGCTTGCAGATCACTCGGGACAGAGCACGCCGCACCATTACCTTGACTCAGTCACACATGGTGCAGCAGGTCCTTCAGCGCTTCGGCTTCACGTACTCCTCGCCTCAGGCCACTCCTCTGCCTACTCGCCACTCACTCTCAGCTCTGCCTTCGGATGAGTCCGTAGAGTCGAGTGGTCCGTATGCAGAGCTTGTTGGCTGCCTCATGTACCTGATGACCTGCACACGACCTGACCTTGCATATCCTCTGAGCATTCTTGCACGCTATGTTGCTCCTGGGAGACACAGACCAGAGCACATGGCTGCAGCGAAGAGGGTATTGCGCTACCTGTGCAGTACGTCGGGCATGGGGCTTGTGCTTGGAGGGCGGAGTCCAGTGGTCCTTACCGGCCACGCGGACGCTTCTTGGGCTGACGACCAGGCTACGCAGCGGTCGTCACAGGGTTACACCTTCAGCCTTGGTTCCGGCTCTGTCTCGTGGCGGTCTACTCGCTCGTCTTCGGTTCTCGGCTCCAGTTGTGAGGCTGAGATCTACGCCGGGGCCATGGCTGCACAGGAGCTTCGCTGGCTCACCTACCTGCTGACTGACCTTGGAGAGCCGCCTCGTTCTCCTCCAGTGCTGTACGTAGACAACAAGGCCATGCTGGCCTTGTGTCGAGAGCAGCGCTTGGAGCACAGAACGAAGCACATTGCTCTCCGCTACTTCCTTGCTCGTGAGCTGCAGCAGCGTGGTCAGTTGCGACTTGCGTACGTGGCCTCTGAGGCCAACACTGCTGATGTGTTCACCAAGGCACTCGCGCCTTGTGACCATCAGCGCTTTTGCACCCAGCTGGGTCTTGTGCCTGTCTTGCCTCACTTGCTCTCCTCTTGACTTCACTTGTACTGTGACATATATATATACCTGCTCTTGCTTGTCTAGTTTTATATATATGTCTGTACTCCTGCATGTGAACTGGCCTCTGGCCCTGCTCTTGTGCTCGGACTGTGTGGTGACTTTGTGATCCACCCTGAGCTTGCTTTGCTTTGCTTGACTGGTCTTGTGACCCCTTGTTCTCCCCCACTTTGCCTATGGGGGTGTGTCAAACATTATATATGTTATGCTTGTGTAGGCTACAGTGGGTTAGTCTATAGGGGGTACACAATTCTAGGGTTTCCTACTTGTACTCATTTCACTGCTAGTTCATTCATTCCTGTTCTCTTATTCTCACAGGTAGGACCACCCCGTTGACTCGGGTCAAAGCATGGCGGGCGCTGCGGCTTCAGCGGCATCGGTGACGGCAGTCCCGAATCGTGGGTTGGTGCCGAAATCGTGACGCGAGGCTGACTTGGGGCCGCATGCGTCGCTCTGGGGTGTGTCGTGCCGTGGTCGTCGTCTCCGTCGGGGCGGACGACGCCATCACTGGCCGCGCTCGCGAGTTGCCCCACACTCCCGTGTTGTGATGTTGAGGGTGCAGGTTGAATCGGAGTGTCCGGTGCTTGAGATTGTGCTTGTTGTGCCCTCATGAGGTCATTTTGCAGCGATGAGCGTTCTGCCGTTAATGCCGCGATTTCCTCGGAGCTTTCGTGCAGCTGTCGCAGCAGATCGTTCAGACGCTCCTGCGTGAGAGTGGTGATGTCGATATTTTCGGCCATGACGAAGGGCGTCGGCTCGTCTTAGCAGCAGATCGTTCAGACGCTCCTGCGTGAGAGTGGTGATGTCGATATTTTCGGCCATGACGAAGGGCGTCGGCTCGTCTTAGTCTAGGCGCAGTCGTGGCTGCACGCGTTTACGAGAGAACGCGAGGACAGCGGCTCCTAGGAGCTAAGGTGCGTGAGTCCCTTCGAGTGAAAAATCAAAAGTTGATTTCCTGGTGTGCGGAGATGCGCGGTCCGAAAGAAAGGGGCTCTGATAACCAAGTGTTACGGGTGCAATGAATCGAGGTAGCGAGAATTGCACTAAGGTGTCAAACGAGTACAAAATGTGAGCTAAGGCATGAGCGAACATTTATACGCGAAACATGCAAAACGGTAACGCGGTGCGTGCGAGCTTGCTAGTGCTACGCTGGAGCGAGGCTCGGGCTAGTCCCGAAGCGTAGGCCGATACGGCCATGCCAGCAGTGCGAGGTTTGGCAAAACAGTGCGCGCGAAGTCGGCGAAGTTCCGTTAGCAGTAACGGGCGAACAATCGGCTGTTGCTGTACGCGATGTAGGCGGCTCCGTAAGGAATGCCGAGAAAATTCCTTACACTAATGCTATACCCATGTTCCGTTGTCGAGTTTCGATCCAATACGGAAATTCTGGCGGCGCAACCCCCCCTGCGCCTCGCAGCAGAAGATTATGATGAACAAGACGCAAGTGAGGAGCAGAATCGCTCGCTGCTGAACTGTTCCGTTGGCATTAGGGACTGTGTTGATGGACGTTTCGCTCGTAGTCCGGACCAGACCAATAGCCAGGCGCAGCGGGGCGGGGTGCAGTTGCGGTCGGTTCAGCTGAATTCTTTGGTGGCACCGCCCCCTGCCTCCACCAACCGACCAAGCCCAAGCCATTGTAACAGTTTTTTCCTATTCGAACGCATTATATCGTACTGCACCGTACATTACTGAAGCAAAATACAAACTAACGCCAGCTTTCGTTGAGTCGAGTCCTTCCCTTCCCTAGTTACCTTGTCCTTACATCAGGTGAGTACAGTGCTACTTATGAGTAATATTAAGGAGTAGCACAGGCTAGTTAAGTACAAGCAGCTTCGGTGTAATCTACGAGCAAGTACTCTAGTTAACGAACGAAGACGGAAGTCGAAACCGAATGCGCCGTCAAACGCAGGAGAAACGGATACGTGGCACACCTTAGCATTCTAGCCGCTCAGAACACTGGTTGTCCCCAGCATTTGTCTCATCCGCGGAGTCGATTTTGTTCCATATCGCAGATTAGCTTCGCAGGGGGAAGATAAGGTTGCTTGCATGCTTGTTCGTAACGGCGCCGTTCCCAGTAACTCAATCGTCCGTCCAGCCAGCTTCGGAAGATAAGGCGTTCGGGTTGAAACGCGTACAGCGTGCGCTCCGCCGACAAGGGTTCCGACCCAACCCCCCCCCCCCCCCCCCCCCCCTCCTCCCCTTCCAAGATCGCTTCTTGAAAGCGTATCGTGCGAGCGCGTAGAAGAAAGAGCTTCTCTGAGAGCCCGTACTACAGCGAGCCGTCACTTCAGATCCGTCGCGCCGTTTTTCTTGAGTCGACTTGAAAGCCACCTCGAAATTCTTTCGCTCAAACACCTCGTAGCATCGCCTCCCTCGCAATAGGGCCCAAAGCGCGCCACGAACGCCAATCGCCTTTCGCCGCCACGGTATGTTCAACTAGCCCGCACAAGCGCTCACCATGGCCCGCACCCTCCCCCTCCTCCCCGTCCTCCTCCTCCTCGCGCTCTCCTCGCTCCTCTCCGTCTCGTGCCGCCCGAGCCCTCTCGCCACCTCCAATGCATCCCGCAAACCTGGCGGCGGGAGCCGCGGCGGGAAATCCGGCGGGAGCCGCGGCGGGAAATCCGGCGGGAGTAAGAAGGGCGCTTCCGCGTTGAGCTGCCCGTCGCCGTGGCCGGAGCTCGACAGCTGCCCCACCAGCGAGTCGCTCCCGCAACTCGAGGTGGGCGCGCGCTTTGCGTTGAGTCCATCGTTGCCCAGGCGTTACTGTAGTATGTTGTCGTCTCGCTCAAGCTCGACAGCTGCCCCTCCAGCGAGTCGCTCCCGCAACACGAGGTGCGCCTCTTGCGCTCTGACATTTCGCGTTTCGCGTTTCGCGTGTTGCGCACCGACACGTGGGCCGCATACGTTGTCAGGGACATTTAACGACAGGACCCTCCTCCACCCCATCCCCCACCTTCCCCCCCCCCCCCCCCCCCCCCCCCCCCCTCCCTCTCTCCCCATCTCCCCCACCCCAACTCCCGCTTCATTCTCTTGCCGCCCACCAGGATTCCCAAACGGAGTTCCCAGGAGCGGTGTGGGGCGCGCTGCGGCCGCACAAGGTGCCCGGGGTGCGCAACAGCCCAGCGGATGCCACGTGGCTGAACAAGGACGAGCGCGACACGGCGGTCTACATCGAGGAGTGCTGCTCGCTGTGCGCGCTCAACGACCAATGCGAGTACTGGACGTTCACGCGGAGGCTCGATTCCATCAAAGGTGCGCTCTTCCCTCTTCCGCGTCCCCCCTCCTCCTCTCTTCCTTTCACCGTCTGTAGTTTGAATTTTGACCCCCTCTTCCTCCTTACCTCAATCGTCCCGCCGTCCCCCTATTTCCCTTCCCCCCCCCCCCCCGCTCCACTGCCAGGCACGTGACAGCTGTTTTCCAGCCAGCAGTTCGCCCCCAGCAACACCTACTCTGCCATCTCCACCCCCGCTTTCTCTCTGTTCCTATTCCCACATCCCTCTCCCCATTTTCTCGCTCCTTCCCCTTCTCCCCCCCACCGCCAGGCACATGTCAGCTGTTTTCCAGCCAGCAGTGCGCCCCCAGCAAGGCCTACTCCGCGCTCTCCGTCCCCGCCTCCTCTCTGTTCCTGTTCCCATATTCCTTTCCCCATTCCCTCCCCTCTTCCCCCTTCCCCCCCCCTCCCTTCCCCCCCCCCCCCCCCCCCGCCCTTACCCCACCGCGGCACATGTCAGCTCTTCTCCAGCCATCAGTGCGCCCCCAGCAAGGACTCCGCGCTCTCCCGCCCCGCCTCCTCCCTGCTATTCTTGTTCCCACACCTTCCTTTCCCCGGCCCCTCTTTCCCCCCCATCCCCTCCATCCCCCCCCACCCTGCCCCCACCGCCAGGCACGTGTCAGCTCTTTTCCAGCCAGCAGTGCGCCCCCAGCAAGGCCTACTCCGCGCTCTCCCGCCCCGCCTCCGCCCCCGCCTCCTCCCCCCGCACCCACCACCCCGTCTCCTCCCCCAAAGTCTCCTTCTCCTTCCGCAAGGCGCCAAAAGACGCCGCCCTTCCGACCCCGGGCAGCTCCGACGGCACGGGCGGCAATGGTGGAGCGGGCGGTGGAACAGGCGCAGGGACGGCAGGCGGGGGACTGGATGATCCTCTAGCGGGGACAGGGGGAAGCGGAGGGGACAGCAGCAGCGGTGGCAACAGTGGCAGCGGTGGCAGCAGTGCCAGTGGTGGAGGCAGCAGCACCGGAAGCAGTAGCACCACTACCACAGGCAACACCACCTGTCCTTCCTTCTCCGGCTGTCTCTCCGCCTGTCCAGCTGGCACCAGCGCAATCACGCAGTTATACAGCGACACGTCAGCGCCTGCCACGTCAGCAGCGGCTAACGTGGCGCGGGGGAGGCTGTACGGTGTGGAATCGCCGGCAGCGGGGTGGAGCGTGATTGGCGAGGCGGGGTATTTGAGCATTGGGGGGTGCTGCCAGGCGTGTAAGGCGGGGGCAAGCAATGACTGCTACTACTGGACATGGCAACACGATCCCACGGAGGGGGATTATGACAGAGGTGAGGCAAACGATAGAGGTGCATTGCGGAAATGCGGTTGATCTTGGTTGAATGTGGTGGAGTGGGGTGGACGAGACCGGGTATCTGAGCATTGTGGGGTGCTGTCAGGCGTGTAAGGCGGGGGCGGCAAATGACTGCTACTACTGGACATGGCAACACGATCCCACGGAGGGGGATTATGACAGAGGTGAGGCGGTTGGCTGTGGTGGAATGCAGTTGATTTTGATGGAATGCTGTTGAATGCAGTTCAATGCGGTGGAAGAGGCAGGTCATTCGAGCAGTAGCGCGTGCTGTGAGGTGTGCAAGGTGGGGGCCACTCCCAACTGCTACTACTGGACATGACAGCACGGGGCAAAGGAGGGGGACCACGACAGAGGTTTGTCTGCTGGAAACACACCCCCTTTGTGTGTGTGTGTGTGTGTGCGCGCGCACGCGTGCATGCGTGCGTGCGTGCGTGCGCGTGCGCGTGCGTGCGTGTGTGTGTGTGTGTGTGTGTGTGTGTGTGTGTGTGTGTGTGTGTGTGCTTTTCTTTAAATATAGTACCGTAACACTGCCTGTCTGCTGGCTTCATGCCTCTTTGTCTCCCTGTACTCCCCCCATCCCTCCCCACCCCACCCCAGGGCTGTGCACGCTGTTCCACAGCCAGGCGTGACGCTTCATGACAGAAGACGGCTTTCTGGAAACACCCTTGACCTTCCTATTACCCCTCCTTTTCGTAACCTCCTGCCTGTCCTCTGCCACCCTGTCCCCCTCCCATCCCCATCCCTCCCCACCCCAGGGTTGTGCACACTGTTCCACAGCCAGGCGTGTCGCTTCATGACAGAAGACGGCTTTCTGGCAACACCCTTGACCTTCCTATTACCCCTCCTTTTCGTAACCTCCTGCCTGTCCTCTGCCACCCTGTCCCCCTCCCATCCCCATCCCTCCCCACCCCAGGGTTGTGCACACTGTTCCACAGCCAGGCGTGTCGCTTCATGACAGAAGACGGCTTTCTCTCTCCCCCCGTGTTTGACCCTGCACAGACCAACACGTTTATGTTTCCACTGCCCTGTTACTCTGCTGTGTAACCGTTACTGGGTGATAATGTATTATATTATATATATGTTTGCAAGTCTCAACATGTAATATAGATGGCACCATATATATCTAACCCTGAGGTGTCCTGCAATCAATGATTGTTTTACCGGTACCATTTACCGGAGTGTTCTTCCACGATGTTACAGTATGAGTTGTACTATGCGGAAGACTTCTATAAAGCGAATGTGACCATGCAATGAAGGAAGCGAGCAATTATAGGGAATGTCCTAGCTAGGCGAGGACCTAGGGACATGCGAGGGTAGGAAATGTGGCGATTGGTGCAGGAGCTACTCGGATGTGGTTCGGTCGAGGCTGAAGGCTGAGCCCAACTGACGCGACGCTTTCGGGACATCCTCGCTAAGGTCAGGCTACGGTAATGAATTGTGAATTCATTACACACGGTGCCTTTGCATCCCACCATCAAGCGTTGTACCACCAGGCGGATTGAAGGATGACATCCTTACGAACTGGAAAGATTTGTACACCTGCAGCACACGTTGCTTGCACAAACTCATGCACGCTTGGCACAAGAACACGCTGACATAGTAACATACCGTCTCCCCCCGGATATAAGCGCCACCCTAGGATAAGCGCCTGGCGCTTCTAATTGGCATATGGCGCTTATATCCCCTCCTCGATTATAAGCGCACCCCTTGAAAAAACTTGTTTTATTATAAGCGCACGTAAATTTAGAATTTTGAAATGTGTTCAAAAAGCTGTAACGATTTTTACTTTAGCAGGCGGATATGTTGCAGATTCGGTTCCCTTCACATTCGGACCCTGCACTGGATGCGGGTCCAGTCAGCAGGACCTGTCAGGAGCTGGATGTGAGTCAGATTGGGTGTATCTCCCAGCGCGCGCGAGAATTTCACAGACGATCCCATGTAACTTCGACTCGATTGAAAAGGCAAGCACGAGACCTACAGTTTGGTGTTAAAAGATATAAAAAATATGTATGTCATTTTATAAACGCCGGCGCTTATAAATTTACTCGATTATAAGCCCACCCCCATGAAAAAACCTGTTTTATTATTGCCCCCCATGGGGGTATATCCGGGGGGAGACGGTACAATAGCAACATGTAAGGAATTTCGCTAATTCCTTACTGAGGCACCTCTTACGCGTACAATTCTAACTTTCGGAATTCAGGCTCGGCCCGTCGACCTCGCCTCCCGAACGTCTCCCGCGTCGCCTTCGGGTTTCCCAACCCCAAACCTACACCCAACCTTCGCGCGACTCCACGACCTCGGCTTAGCTAGCTGTGCTATATTATGCCTAGGCCTCGTTGTTTGCTCAGTAGTTGTAATCACTTCCGCGATATTGCATTCTGCGCACTCTTCTTTCATACAACTCATAACACTTGGTATCAGAGCTACTTTCCTATGTTACCCTCCACTTTCCGGGGTAGTTCTAGTGCAGGGGTGCGATAGGTTTGGTGGGCTGAAAACGGTCAGCTGAGAGATAGATACGATTATCTCGCTCCGACTAATACCGTAGTATTTGCGCCTTCATCAAAACCATAAAAATCGTTGTTAACCCGCTGCCCGCTAGGATGAGTCTCCGAAATATGACGCAAGCAGAGTTTGACGTGTTCTTGCAGGACTTTCGGGCGATACAGTCCAACATGCAGACTATGTCTGGCGAATTGGATCGCCTGAGGGTGGAAAACGCCGAGCTACGCCATACGCGAGGTGAAGCGCGTCAGGAGTCGCCCGCTGTGGATGAACCAAGTAGCAGCTTCGCGCCTAACGACGAGGTCCTCAGCGAGCTACAGAACTCGCTGGACGCTGAAGATGAGTGGACGGCACGGATGCAACGAGCACAAGGGACGCAGGAACAACAGTCACAGCCGCAGCAACAGACACGAGCGGCGCCGAGGCAACAGTCGCAGACTACGCCACGTTAGGCAACAGCGACAACCCCGACGATGGCTTCGGTGGCGCCCCCGATGCATACAGCAGCAACAGTCTCAACAACTGTTAAAATAAAGCCGACGAACCCGCCCCCGTTCAACCCCAGCGACAAGACCGTCACTTTGTCGGCATGGTTGTTCGGTGTAGAGGTGTTCTTCGATGCTGCGCAAATTGCTGACGATGCTACCCGCGTTAATTTTGCAGGGTCACTGTTACGAGGACCGGCGTTGGAGTGGTGGAAGCGGACTCTTCAGCTAGAGGGGGCTCCGGCAGGGATATCACGTGCAAACGACGGGACCTGGACAACTGTCACGCAACAGGCAACTTCAATCTTCGGAGTGGCCACGATACGCACATGGATGGAGTGGGGCGCCGCGCTGCGAACCAGATTCGAGCATGTATCCGCCTCGGATTCTGCTCGCATGAAGCTGTGCACCTGGAAGCAGGTGGCGTCGGTCCAAGATTACACGGCAACATTTTGCACTTTGGCTGACCAAGTGGACGATACGAGCGACGAGGAGCGACTCGACCGATATGTCGTAGGCCTCAAGTACGAAATACAGTAAGAGGTGCGACGGGCGAGGCCACGTGGTTTTCTCGAGGCCGTCCAGGTGGCTGAATCAACGGATGCGCTGATGTAATGGGCGAGAATGTGTTCCCGGGAGGGCACTCAATTTCGTGGACCGCCGCGCCAGCCCACAATCAACGGGGTGGATGCACCAAGACGTGGACCTAACACGTGCTTCAACTGCAACCAACCGGGCCACTGGAGGAAGGACTGCCCGAAGCTGAAACAAGGAAACAGGAACGATGGAGAGGGGTCGGGAAAAGAGACGAGTCAGTAGCAGTCGGGCCACCTACTGACGCGACCCCGTCGCCCGGCAATCAACATCCACACCGAGTAGTGGTACCGATACGGGCTATCGACCGCAACCGGACGAATAAGGTGGATGAACACGTGGATCACCCTGTGCTGGTCGTGGGGAGGGTTAACGGGTATAAAATAAATTTATTCGTTGACGGTGGGGCGAGCCACAGTCTCGTCAACCTGGCAACGGCAAAAAAAATTGGGGTCAAGCTGAACATGTGCCTGCCCGAGATTGACGCGCGACTGGTGGACGGGACACCGCTGGTGATAAAAGACGAGGTCCGACAAATTCGGATGAAGTGTGGCGACAATTTCGGGTTTCCATTCGGATGCTGGCGACAACACTGGACGGTTGTGATGTGCTACTGGGAAGAGATTGGCTGCAGCGATTCAATCCGATAATCGACTGGACGACGGGGGCGATCACGGTGCTGTGCAACAAGGGGCGCGTGACACTTCCGAAATGGGCGGAGCCGGAGCCGATGACAACACGTGTCAATGCAATAACACTGAAGAGGGCGATCAAACGGGGAGCGCAAGGCTACGCCGTACAGCTGTATGACGTGGTGGCTTCCGAAAAAATCGCCGACATCGACACGCTCTGCGCTGCTGTACCCGACGACGTGGCGAGCATAATTCGGAGGTATCCCAAAATTTTCGAGGATGACCTGCCTGACGGGTTGCCACCTCAGCGTCCGGAGGACCACAGGATTGAGCTGGAGCCAGGCGCAAAACCAACTGCTCGGTCACAATGGCGGCTCAGCCAACCGGAGCTCGCCGAATTGCGGAAAAAGCTGGATTATCTGCTTTCTAAGGGTTTTATCCGGCCGAGCACGTCACCGTACGCCGCCCCGATACTGTTCACACCGAAGAAGGACGGAGGCCTGCGCATGTGCATCGACTACCGAGCGTTGAATCGGGTCACGATTCTTAAAATCTTAAGCAAAGGTAGGCTTAGAAGCCATAGTTTAGGTGCCTAGGTGATCGAGTTCGAGGGTGAGGAGGCAAGTGTCGAGAGGTTTTTGAAAGAGAAGTGGTTTCACTAGCAAGAGTTGGGATACAAGTACAATGCCCTAAATAGGGTTGTACTCATTACAGAGTACCCCACTGCAGGCTAGACAGCAAATATATTCTGACACACCCCCATAGCCAAAGTGGGGTGTAATCAGCAGAGCAGGCAAAGCAGTACAAGCTCAGGGTGGATCACAATGTCACCACACATTCTGAGCACAAGTTCAAGAAGCAATAGTTAAAGTGCACAATTATCAGCAAAGCTAGTGGTAGTCACAACGGGCAAGTGAGGAGGAGGAGGGAGAGTGAGAGGAGAGGAGATAGAAGGTGGCGGCTGAAGCTGCAGACACACGGGCAATTGGAGTGGCGAGCACAGTGGCTACCGGACTAAGCGCCCGGACTACAGGAGTAACAGGCCCCGCGGCTCAAGTAGCGGCAGACGGGCAACGGACCCACAGGCGACTGGCGAAGCGACAAGCTCACTGGGCTACCGGGACAACGCCCCGGACTACAGGTGCTGCGGACGACAAACTGGCAACCTCCGCTCAACCTCCCGCACACAGTCCTACCCCCCGACACACACACGCTGCTATAGCGCTAGCTCCACTCCCACCCACCCCCCCTTAAACCCTAAACCCCAGTCTCCCACACATCCACCCCCCTCAGCGAGAGCTGTAGCAGTGGGAGACGAAGGAGGAGGAGGAGGAGGGGACGGCACGCACAACCGACACCCCCACAACTAGCACCCCCACACTCACCCAACACAGCTGCACCTGGTCCATGAGCGGGTGCTGCAGGGGCCAGGGGCGGCTGCTGCTGGTGCGGCTGCTCCAGTGGCTGCTGCTGCTGGGGCTGCTGCTGGGGCGGCTACTGCTGCTGCTGCTCCACGTGCTGCTGCTGCTGGGGTGGCTGCTGCAGTAGCAGCAGCTCCAGGGGCTGCTGCTGCTGGGGTGGCCGCTTCAGAGGCAGCTGCTGCTGGGGCGGCTGCTCCAGTGGCTGCTGCTGGGGCGGCTGCTCCCGGGGCTGCTGCTGCTGGGGCGGCTGCTCCCGGGGCTGCTGCTGCTGGGGCGGCTCCAGGGGCTGCTGCTGCTGGGGCGGCTGCTCCACAAGCTGCTGCTGCTGGGGTGGCCGCTCCAGAGGCAGCAGCTGCTGGGGCGGCTGCTCCCGGGGCTGCTGCTGCTAGGGCGGCTCCAGGGGCTGCTGCTGGGGCGGCTGCTCCTGGAGCTGCTGCTGCTGGGGCGGCTGCTCCCGGGGCTGCTGCTGCTGGGGCGGCTCCAGGGGCTGCTGCTGCTGGGGCGGCTGCTCCACAAGCTGCTGCTGCTGGGGTGGCCGCTCCAGAGGCAGCAGCTGCTGGGGCGGCTGCTCCCGGGGCTGCTGCTGATGGGGCGGCTCCAGGGGCTGCTGCTGGGGCGGCTGCTCTTGGAGCTGCTGCTGCTGCAGTGGCCGTTTCAGGGGCTGCAGCTGCTGAAAGTAGGACGGAGGGGAGGGGAAGGGCGCGGCCCCCATTGTGCCCTGAAGGGTGACGTGCTAGGGAGCCGCGCAGGTCCCCGAAAGTGCCTCGACGGGCGACGAGAGGGGACCGCGCGCAGGCCCCTAAGGCGCCGCGACGAGGCAACGGGAGGGGCCGGCTCGCAAGCCCCGAAAGTGCCGCGACGAGGCGACGGGAGGGACCTGCGTGCGGGCCCCCAAAACGCCGCGACGAGGCGACGGTCGGGGCCAGCGCGCGGGCTCCCAAGACGGCGCGACGAGGTAGGTACCCGCCGCGCGCTTCGGGGCGCACGGCGGGCAGAAAACCGCCACGCGCCCCGAGCGCGTGGCGGGAAGAAAAAAAGGTGGTCGTGCGCCACGGGGCGCACGACACACAATAGGGCAGCGGAATCGAGTGGGCCCACAGGCCAGGAGCGTTAAGCTCTAATACCATCTTAAAATCTTAAGCAAAGGTAGGCTTAGAAGCCATAGTTTAGGTGCCTAGGTGATCGAGTTCGAGGGTGAGGAGGCAAGTGTCGAGAGGTTTTTGAAAGAGAAGTGGTTTCACTAGCAAGAGTTGGGATACAAGTACAATGCCCTAAATAGGGTTGTACTCATTACAGAGTACCCCACTGCAGGCTAGACAGCAAATATATTCTGACAACGATCAAGTCGCGTTACCCGATCCCACGAGCGGACGACCTGCTGGACCAGCTTCGCGGGGCTCTCTTCTTCTCGAAAATCGATTTGCGAGGTGGCTACCACCAAATTCGTGTGTTCGCCGACGACTGCCCGAAGACTGCATTACGCACCCGCTACGGCAGTTACGAGTACACTGTGATGCCGTTCGGGTTGACGAACGCACCCTCGACTTTCCAGCTCACCATGAATGGGGTGTTTCGGGACATGCTGGACAAGAAGGTCATTGTTTACCTGGACGACATCCTGGTGTACAGCAAGACTCGGGAGCAGCATTTACAGGACTTAGAAGAGGTGTTCTGACGCTTGCAGCAGAACCGGCTAATTACGAAGGGCTCTAAGTGCGAGTTCTTACGGTCGGAGCTGGAGTTCCTGGGGCACGTAGTCTCAGGGGAGGGCATTAAAATTGACCATCGTAAAGTAAAAGCGATCTCGGAGTGGAAGCCGCCTGCAAACATCACCGAGTTGCAGAGTTTCCTCGGCTTCGTTAACTACGTCTGCCGTTTTGTACCCAATATGGCGGGGGTAACCAGGCCGTTAACCGATCTTCTGCATAAGGGCGTACATTTTGGTTGGGGGAAGAGAGAACAGCCGGCTTTCGACGAGCTGAAGAAAATTTTGAGTTCACCCCCGGTGCTTCGGCTGGCAGATCCATCTCGACCGTTCGAAATCGTGACGGACGCCAGCGATTTCGCCGTAGGCGCTGTGCTACTACAGGACTTCGGCAACGGGCTGCAACCCATCGCATACAAGTCGAGAAAAATGCAGCCGCCCGAGCGCAACTACCCGGTTCACGACAAAGAAATGCTCGCCATCGTGCATGCGTTTCGTACCTGGCGCTGTTACCTCACGGGAGCTGACGTCACCATCTGAACTGACCACAAGTCATTACAGTACATGCGCAGCCAACCACAGCTCAACCCACGACAAATCCGGTGGCTCGACTACCTCGAGTCCAACTTCAGCTACACCATCACATATAAAAAGGGCGCCAACAACATCGCCGACACCCTGACCCGCCCATCGATGCAGACCGCAGCAGTACTAATCGCCCACTCTAAACCTATATTGGCAGGATTATTCAAGCACGGCTACAAGATTGACAGATTTTTCAGGACCAATCAGCACCACGGGGTCACTACACCGCATGGGAGTTACTACCTAAAAGTCGGTACTAACCGAGTTTGGGTACCTTCCTACCGACCCTTACGAGAATTACTGACGCAGGAAGTACACGACTCCAACCTCTTCGGGCATTTCGGCGTCGACAAAACGCTAAAGCTACTGCAGCGGAATTATTACTGGCCCGACATGGCGTCGGACGTGCAGCACTACGTGTCCGCCTGCCCGATCTGCCAGGCAATGAAATCATCACGACAACGCCCAGCTGGATTACTCCAGCCCCTCGAGCCACCCGAACGACCGTGGCAACAAGTGACAATGCATTTCGTCACAGGCCTACCAGCTGGCGCAAGTGGCAACGACTCCGTGCTCATCGTCGTTGATCGCTTAACGATAATGGCGCATTTCGCACCATGCCGTACGGCGATCACAGCCGAAGAAACAGCAAAACTCTTCATCTCGACCGTCGTGTGCCTACACGGATTACCTACGGCGATCGTCAGCGATCGAGATCCGAAATTCACGTCGAAGTTCTGGCAGGAGACATGGGCACAGTACGGTATCCGCCTGCAGTTTTCGTTGTCCTACCACCCGCAAACTGACGGACAGACGGAGAGGACAAACCAGACGATGGAGCAGCTGATTCGCACAAACTGCCCCGACATCACCAAGTGGGAGGATTCCCTTCCCATGCTCGAGTTTGCGTACAATAACGCCCCATCTGCAACGACCAAGCAGTCACCGTTCTACCTGAATTACGAGATAGATCCGGTGGTACCCTCGTCAACGACTCCCGACAACTCGGTGCCAAGGTCACAGTAGTTTGTTTCGGAACTACAAGCAGCGCGCGACAAAGAAGCGGAATTTATCAGGAAAGCAAATACGGCCGCCAGCCGCTACGCCGACCAACATCGATGGAATTTACCCTTTCGTGACGGGCAGATGGTCCTCCTGGACACGTAAAACCTCAAGCTGCCCCAACCTGCAAAATTGTGTCCCCGCTACGTGGGACCCTTCCGCATCGTTCGGATGCTGACACCGGTCACTGCGAAACTTCTACTACCGGACGACTCGCAAATCCACGACGCTTTCCACGTCAGTTTACTTCGCCACTACGTGGCACCGCAGTCATCCAACGTCGCTCGACCCCACCAGGCACCAAGTGTCCGACCAGTGGCAGATCCTACGCTTCAACCTTGGAAGATATTGAATCATCACATTCGTGCGACCCCCGCTGGACGCCACGTCGACTTCCTACTACGATGGGTGGATCGCACAAGTGACGATGACACGTGGGTCCCGGCCGACTCACTAGAAGGGCACTCGGTACTTCGGCAGTATCTTTCTCGCCGACATGTGCCTGATATTGACCACCTTTCTTGAGGGGGGGGGGGGGGGGGGGTGGTAGTGTAAGGAATTTCGGTAATTCCTTACCGAGGCACCTCTTACGCGTACAATTCTAACTTTCGGAATTCAGGCTCGGCCCGTCGACCTTGCCTCCCGAACGTCTCCCGCGTCGCCTTCGGGTTTCCCAACCCCAAACCTACACCCAACCTTCGCGCGACTCCGCGACCTCTGCTTAGCTAGCTGTGCTATATTATGCCTAGGCCTCGTTGTTTGCTCAGTAGTTGTAATCACTTCCGCGATATTGCATTCAGCACACTCTTCTTTCATACAACTCATAACACAACATGTGTGTTGAGTAACTTAGTAACAAACATCTCGTAGCGTATGCGCATGCATGTACAACAATAACCAGCATAGTCCGGCCAGAATCCAAGCAAAAGCAGCATGGGATGACATGGTGACATGGTGAGGAGCACTTCATGTTGCATGAGCATGCATGCTAGCTCGGAGGCTGGAACATCTCATTGATCGTGCGTTGCCATGCCATGCTGCCTCCTCGCATCCCCACCACCACCCCCACAGCCTTCTACAGTCACACTGCTAGTGAATATCACCCCCATACGACAAACTTCCCACCACCCACTAGCTCAGCGGCTGAAACATCTCACTGATCGTGCGCTGCCTCTTCTTCTCATCCCCACCCCCACACCCCGTTACAGTCACACCTCCATCAGTCACACCCCCGTGGGTAAGCTCCCCCCACTTCCCACTGCTCTGCTCCCCCTGCTGCTCATCGCCCCCTCCCTTCTTCCTGCCTGCAAGAGCAGCAGCAGGGGCAGCATGGCGAGGGTCCTTGTGCACCTGCAGCGACTGCTTCTGCTCTCCGTCCATCACCTGTCGGAGGAAGGGTGGGGGTTGGCGCCACATGAAGGAAGGAGCAGTGCCACATGAAGGAAGGAGCAGTGCCACATGAAGGAAGGAGCAGTGCCACATGAAGGAAGGAGCAGTGCCACATGAAGGAAGGAGCAGTGCCACATGAAGGAAGGAGCAGTGCCACATGAAGGAAGGAGCAGTGCCACATGAAGGAGCAGTGCCACATGAAGGAGCAGTGCCACATTCACACATTCACAGACACGTGAGTCGCAAGAAAAAGCAGAGGGGGCAAGGCAACATGGCGGCATGGCGAGGGTCCTTGTGCACCTGCAGCGACTGCTTCTGCTCTCCGTCCATCACCTGTTGATGCAAGAAGGGCAAACTCATACACATGACTCGCATGAGGATGGGGTATGGCAACAGCGCATGCATATATGCCCTTGCACTCATTGCCTTGTCTCAACAAGCCAACAAGCTCACACAACCACATGTTCCCCTACTTAGCAGCCCCGCACACCAGGCATCAGGAGGATTTGACCTTTGGAGCGCCTCAAAAGTTGTATCTTAGATTAGCAGGCCGACACACCGGGCATCAGGAGAATTTGTTTCGGAGGCGCCTCAAAGGGTGCTGCAAGGTAGGCCAGACACACCGAACATCCCACCCTGCCCGCTCATCTGCCCCAGACGCCCCACTCACTTGCCCACCCACGCACCCACGCACCCACCCACCCACCCACCTGTCCCAGATTCTCCAGCTTGTGCTGCACAACGCTCCTGAGAAAGAGAGGACAGAAAGACAGACGGCAAGGAACGGAGTGAGGGGGGAGGGGATTCAAACGGGGAGAATGCGGATGAGTGAGTGAGAATGAAATCGAGAAAGACCAAGCGGAGCGTCTGAAGCAGCACTGCGGCCTTTTCGGGCCGATTGAAAAGTCAACTCGCGAGTGAGAATGAATTTGAGACAGACAAAGCCGAGCGTGTCATACACCACTGCGGCCCTTCTGCTGCCTTGAGTGATTGATTGAGTGAAGGTTTTTGAAGTCTAGAGAAAAATAGGTTGAGATCGGCATTATCCAAGCGTTTCAAGGTGTTTAATGAGCACCAATTGATGCTCCCATCTAGGGAAGGGCACACAAACCCAAACACCACATGCACACTTTTCTAGGCGCTTGAAAAAAAAAAAAAAAAAAAAAAAACACCACAAGAACGCAAGCACCCACCATATGAGGTCATCAATGGTTTCAGGGGCGTGCAGGTAATACACATTCACCGAATTGGCCTGGACGGCAGAGGGGGCAGAGAAGAGAAAGGCAAGAGAAGGGCAGCATACACAGAGAAGGGCAGCATACACAGAGAAGGGCAGCATACACAGAGAAGGGCAGCATACACAGAGAAGGGCAGCATACACAGAGAAGGGCAGCATACACAGAGAAGGGCAGCATACACAGAGAATCAGGGCTCTAAAACATGCAGGCGATACACATTCACCAAATTGGCCTGGACGGGGCAGAGAAGGGAAGGGGCGGTGAGGGTAGATGGGAGTTGAGGAATTAACACAACCAAAGGCGTGCTGGTAATACACGACCGCATTGGCCTGCACAGCAGAGGGGAAGGGCAGGTGAAGAGAAGAGGGCAAATACGCGAGAAGAGGGCAGATAATAAAGTGATTGGAGAGAAGCAGGTGTCATAAACATGCAGACAAGAAGAGTATTAGTAGATGGTCACAGAGTTGGTCTGGACGGTAGATTAGAAAACGCTGGGTGAAGGGAAGATAAGCAGGCAACGAGCAGAGAAGCAGGGGTAGGAGAATAGGAAATGAGAGGAGATTAGTTTACAGAACCCAGGAGAGAAAGAGCACGGACCCAGGAGTAGAAATTTCTATCTGTAACAATACGTCCCACCCCAGGCAGCAGAGCCCACCTGCCCTATCCTGTGCGGCCTATCCCCCACCTGCAACATGTCCCCGGCGCTCCACGGCATCTCCCTCACTCTGCTTTACACCTTACAAGTCCTACCAAACACCACCTCCCACCACCGCACTCAACCCCCCATCACCCACCTGCCCAATCTTGTGCGCCCTGTCTTCTGCCTGCACCAAACCCCCCCCGGTTTCCACGTCATCATCTCCTCTTCTCCCCCACCACCGCACTCGACCCCCCAGCACCCACCCACCTGCCCTATCCTAGACCCCTGTCTTCAGCCTGCACCAAGTCCCCCGGTTTCCACGCCATCATCTCCTCTTCGCCAGACCTACCCCATCACGGTGAAATACCCCTCAGAGCTGCACCATACCATCCACCACCGCATTCCACACCCCATCACTGCATTCAACCCCCCAGCACCCACCTGGCCTATCCTGTGCGCCCTGTCCTCTGCTTGCACCAGGTCCCCCGGATTCCACGCCATCTCTGCAAACACCACCGTGCTGGCTGCTGTGAGCGTGAGACCCACCCCTGCTGCATGAATGCCCAGCTGTGAGGGAGGGAGGCAGGGAGGGGATCGGAGATGAGAGAGTGATGGAATAGAGAAGTAAATGGGTATGGTTGTGAGTCGACTCAAACACCACCGTGCTGAGTCTGCAGCAACAGTGTTTTCAACTAAGCCTGCAGCGGTGGGTGTTTTCAACTAAGCCTGCAAGCACAAGTCTGTCGGTTGCAAGCACAAGTCTGTCGGTTGCAAGCAATTCAGCCTCGGAAATGGCAGCAGTCAGCCTGGGGGTGCTGCCTTCTCGCATCCCCAGCCTGGGGGTGCTGCCCTTCTCGCATCCCCAAGCCAAGCAAGGGCAGTGCAGCAGACGCATCCAAGATGTGAGGAAGGAGTTATCAGCTGATGCTCCTCTTACTCTCTTACTCTTACTTCTGCCTGCCCGCACGTCGAAACCATTACCACGCCTCAGAGAGTCCATCTCACCACGACACTCATCTCTCCACACTCCTCTCAGAGAAACAGTCTCATCACACGCACATGAGTGTCAGGATCAGTCTGGATGCGCACCACCAGGTCATGCCTCCCTTATCGCCTGAATCGTGGCATCCCCACAGCCATGTGAGTGTCCGCATTATTCCCCAGACACAGCCACACCATCGCCCCTCAGAGAAACAGTCTCACCACACGCACATCAGTGTCAGGATCAGTCTGGATGCGCACCACCAGTTCATGCCTCCCTTATCGCCTAAATCGTGGCGTCCCCACAGCCATGTGAGTGTCCGCATTATTCCCCAGACACAGCCACACCATCGCCCCTCAGAGAAACAGTCTCACCACACGCACATCAGTGTCAGGATCAGTCTGGATGCGCACCACCAGTTCATGCCTCCCTTATCGCCTAAATTGTGGCGTCCCCACAGCCATGTGAGTGTCCGCATTATTCCCCAGACACAGCCACACCATCGCCCCTCAGAGAAACAATCGCATCGCAGCCATGCGCGTGTCAGGATCAGTCTGAAAGCACGCCACCAGCTGGTGACTCATGACCCACTTAATTGTGCAGCTGGGCATCCATGCGGCAGGCGTGGGCCCCACACTCACTCACCACGGCCACATGCTCCATCTGAAAAAGCACCAGATGCTGATGCCCCTTATTATTCCCTCACCACAGCCACACCCACGCCTCAGTGAGACAGACTCACCACACCCACCCGTCATCTCACTCACCACAGCCACACGAGTGCCAGCGTCTTCCTGAAAGCGCGACACCAGATGGTGCCTCTTTTCAGGCGCAGTGCCCCCGTCAATGCGAATGTACCCAACCTTCTCCTTCTGAGGGATGGGGGAGAAAGGGGGAACGGGAAAGGGGGAAAAAATGGGAAAGGGGAGTGAAAGAGGGCGAACTGGGTGCGAAGGAGTGAGGGGAGAAACGGAGAAAGACAGGATGACGAAGGAAAGTGAATGCATTGAACTGTCCAAAAAACTCTTTCAGGACACAGTCCAAAAGGTCTCCTGTTCGAACCCCAGTGTGACCCAGTTCCGTGCAATCTAAATGGCTAACTGTTGAGCAGTACCCTGCAGCTGTAGGTCAGCATTGCTCATGGCAGCACCCCCTATTAGCACAAAGTACATGCATGACCTGCTGCTAAAGCAAAACCAAGTACATGCATGGCCTGCTGCTAAAGCAAAACCAAGTACATGCATGACCTGCTGCTAAAGCAAAACCAAGTACATGCATGGCCTGCTGCTAAAGCAAAACCAAGTACATGCATGGCCTGCTGCTAAAGCAAAACCAAGTACATGCATGGCCTGCTGCTAAAGCAAAACCAAGTACATGCATGGCCTGCTGCTAAAGCAAAACCAAGTACATGCATGGCCTGCTGCTAAAGCAAAACCAAGTACATGCATGGCCTGCTGCTAAAGCAAAACCAAGTACATGCATGCATTGCACAGTGGCATGGAGTGGCATGGCATGGCATGGTTACCTGGAAGAAGTCGGAAAGAGCATCCATCATGGTCATGTGATGGGCGAACACCAGGAACTTGCACCCCCCCTGCACGAGTGCAAGCAGGAGGGACACACACACAGAGGCACAGGCAGGGAGCACAAACAGACATGCGAGCAGACATGCGAACAGACACATTGTTACGGGAATTCTTATCAAAACAGGAGCCCAACTGATCCCAGTCGCAAGCAAAACATGCTAGCAGACATGCGAACAGACATGCCAACACCAGCAAATCCAACACCATGCGATACATGATGACTAGAATCTGACATTCAACACTAGCAAATCAACCATCACCAGATGATGCAAGTACATTTTATCCCACCTCCAGCCCACATGCCTTGAGGGTCTAGGTACAAGGACCCAAGACCCAAGGCCCTGGGCGTATGGACTCACCTCAAGCATCGTGCCTACTCCCTCATAGCACGATGTGTGCATGCATGGTGATGCCAATTCATACACCCACATGCCCAGCGACCCACTTCCAGCATGGTGTGCAATGTGCATGGTGTGCATGGTGTGCGTGAATGGTGTGCGTGCATGGTGTGCATGCATGGTGTGCGTGCATGGTGTGCGTGCATGGTGTGCATGCATGGTGTGCGTGCATGGTGTGCATGCATGGTGTGCGTGCATGGTGTGCATGCATGGTGTGCATGCATGGTGTGCGTGCATGGTGTGCGTGCATGGTGTGCATGCATGGTGTGCGTGCATGGTGTGCGTGCATGGTGTGCGTGCATGGTGTGCATGCATGGTGTGCAATGTGCATGGTGTGCAATGTGCATGGTGTGCAATGTGCATGGTGTGCAATGTGCATGGTGTGCGTGCATGGTGTGTGTGCATGGTGTGCGTGCATGGTGTGCATGCATGGTGTGCGTGCATGGTGTGCGTGCATGGTGTGCATGCATGGTGTGCAATGTGCATGGTGTGCAATGTGCATGGTGTGCGTGAATGGTGTGCGTGCATGGTGTGCATGCATGGTGTGCGTGCATGCATGGTGTGCATGCATGGTGTGCATGCATGGTGTGCATGCATGATGGTGCCAATTCATACACCCACATGCCCAGCGACTCACCTCCAGCATCGTCCCCAGGTACTCCCTCACAGCATCCACCTTTGCCTCAGCTGACTCCGTGTACAGCTGCTCGCATGGGGATGAGGGCAGGAAAGGGGAAATGTAACTGCCGTCTCTGAGGGTGGTGAGATGAGAGGGCAATGGGGCATGGTCTTTAGGTGCTCCCTCACAGCATCCACCTTCGCCTCTGCTGAATCTGTGTAGAGCTGCTCGCATGGGGGATGGAGGCAATCGAAGGGGTGGGTGGGAATGAGGGATGGAAAGCGGAAATGTGACTCTGAGGGTGGTGAGAGGAGGGTGATGGGGCGTGGCGTGGTCCCCAGGTACTCCCTCACAGCATCCACCTTCGCTTCTGCCGACTCCGTGTACAGCTGCTCATTGGGGGAACAATCAGTCACGAGTGGTGATGGGTCATCCCTCACAGCATTCACATCCACCTTCGCTTCTGCCGACTCCGTGTAGAGCTGCTCGCATGGGAACGGAGGTGATGAAGGAAGGGAAGGGGGAAGGTTCTGCTGCTTCTTGAGAGTGGAGACGGGGCGGCTTTGAGAACTCCCAAAAGCACATTGTCCTTTCCAACCAGGTACTCTCATTGTAATGAGAGTACATTTTGAGACGTCTCAAAACTCTTCTTTTTTTCACGTCCTTTCCCACCAGGTACTCTCATTGTAATCACCTTCCACCTTCCACCAACGCCTCGGGCGTTCTTTAGTAAAGCTGCGGGAACAGGGTGGCAACGAGGGAGGGTGGCAATGTTTGTGTAATTGAATGGACTTGCTCAGTCTTTTGTCTTCTCTCCTTTCTACCAGGGAGTCTATTCTAACTACCAAAGTCTTCTCAACTGGCTTCCTGCAATCATATCCGTCCTTAACAGTATAAATATATTTGCCATGCAAGCACCACCCACCCACCTTGGACACCAGCGCCCTGTCCTCCATCACTGCTGCACTCTCCCCCTCTGCAGCAGACGTTAGGCCAACCAGACAGGAAACATATCCCTCTTTCAAGCATTCCCCACTCACCCGGGACACCAGAGCCCTCTCCTCCATGACTGCTTCGCTCTCCTTTTCCGCAGTCGCTGCCGCCCTCTTCTTCTCCCGCACCTTTCTCAGCTGGTTTATGTGTGCGCGGGGGGGTCGTTGTGGGGGGGGAAGGGTTTGGGGGAGGAGAGGAAGCAAGGGTAAGTGAAATCTTGTAACGTTTCAGAAGCTCCCCCCCTCCCATCTGCACCCCCTGCAGCCGCCATCTTCTTCTCCCGCACCTTTCTCAGCTGGTTTATGTGTGCGTGGGGGGGTCATTGTGGGGGGAAGGGTAGGGGATTGACTTATGAGTCTCGAAAGTCCCCACTTGCACCCCCTGCAGCCGCCTTCTTCTCCCGCACCTTTCTCAGCTGGTTTATGTGTGCGTGGGGGGAGAGGGTTTGGGGTTTGGGGGAGGGGGAAGAGGACGGATAAGAGGGGTGTTGACTCTTCTCCACCTTGTTTCCCCTATCCTTTGCACCAACTCCCTCCTGCCCTCCCCCACCAACCCACCTGCTTGTGCAGTGCGCGAATGGGCTTCATGGCCTTCTCTCCAGCATGCTTCCCCTCTCTTTCCACCTACCTTTGTACTCAATCCCTCCCTCCCACAACCCACCTGCATATGCAGTGCGCGAATGGGCTTCATGGCCTTCTCTCCAGCATGCTTCCCCTCTCTTTCCACCTACCTTTGTACTCAATCCCTCCCTCCCACAACCCACCTGCATATGCAGTGCGCGAATGGGCTTCATGGCCTTCTCTCCAGCATGCTTCCCTCTCTTTCCACCTCCCTTTGTACTCAATCCCTTCCTCCCACAACCCACCTGCAAATGCAGTGCGCGAATGGGCTTCATGGCCTTCTCCTCCAGCATCAGCAGCACCTGTGGCAGGGGGAGGTGTGGGGGAGGGTGGGGAAGTGGGGGAAGGATGGGGGACGTATGGGGATTCTTAGGTGCCTTAGAGGGCCCTGAAGGGCTTCATGGCCTTCTCCTCAAGCATCAGCAGCGCCTGTGGCATGGCAAGGGAGGGCAGTGGAAAAGGGGTGGCGGGAGGATAGGCGAGGTATGGGGATTATTAGGCGGCTTCATGGCCTTCTTCTCCAGCATCAGCAGCACCTGTGGCCGGGGAGAGGTGGTGGGGGAGGGATGGGGGAGGGATGGGGGAGGGATGGGGAGGGATGGGGAGGGATGGGGGAGGGATGGGGAGGGATTGGGGATGTAATGAGCTTGAGAGTGCGCGGATGGGCTTCGTAGCCTTCTCCTCCAGCATCAGCAGCACCTGCACATGGGGGAGGTGGGGAAGTGGGGAGGGTTGGGGAAGTAATACGTGGTTGAGAGTGGTGACGCGGGTGTCATGTCATGGCCGTCCCTCCCCTCTAGCATCAGCACCACCTGCACAACGAGGAAAACAGCAGATGGGTAGCGGTGGGGCAGGGATGACGGATGGATGGCGGACGGATGAGGGGAGGGATGGGCGAGGGATGGGGGGAGGGATGAGAGGATGGGGGAAGAGTGAAGGCGACGGGGGCGGGAAGTGGGAGAGGGGTGGGTGAGGGGTGGGTGAGGGGTGGGTGAGGGTTGGGGGAGGGGTGGGGGAGGGGTGGGTGAGGGGTGGGTGAGGGGTGGGTGAGGGGTGGGTGAGGGGTGGGTGATGAGGGGTGGGTGAGGAGTGGGTGAGGGGTGGGTGAGGGGTGGGTGAGGGGTGGGTGAGGGGTGGGTGAGGGGTGGGTGATGAGGGGTGGGTGAGGAGTGGGTGAGGGGTGGGTGAGGGGTGGGTGAGGGGTGGGTGAGGGGTGGGTGAGGGGTGGGTGATGAGGGGTGGGTGAGGGGTGGGTGAGGGGTGGGTGAGGGGTGGGTGAGGGGTGAGGACTATGAGGTGCCTACAGGCGAACGTACGTGCTTCATGGCTGTCACCTATCCTTCACCACTCGCAACCACTTAGTCTGTCACAAACACGGACACAGGCACAGGAACAAAACAGGCACTCGCCACTCGTGCAAGAAAACCAAGCTCACCCACCCACACACTCTACCTGCTGTCTTATCTACTATGAAAGTTGCCTGAAAACTAACTTGTCCATAAACATACAAACAATCCCTGCCTGCTATCAGGCAAACAACAAACAATCCCAAGTAGTTTTCACTATGCAGCCCCTACCCACTTACAAAGAAGTTTCTACCAAGTACCCCCGCCCCCCCCAGAAATTAACACCTCACTACCTGTTGTCGTCGCTTGGCTGGCAGTTGTGGCAGCACTTGCTTCTTGAGCCGCCGGATCATGACCGTACCGCTCAGCACTGCATGCAACTCCTCCCGATTGCTAGAGCCTGTGAATTCTCCAAATCTCCCCTGGTGTTGTTGACAAAGACAAATGCAGGGAAGACTACGTAGACACTTACTGTGCATGGAAGCGAGTATGAATGCAAAAAGAACCAAAGCATGAATGTAACAACACACCCAACACACCCATGAGCAAAATTACTTGGAAATCGAAGGCGACCTGCTGGTACCGCATTGTACCACTCACACCCTTGATCGGCAGTAACTCTTGCCACTTAATGCAACCTGTTATTACCGCATCCAACCACTCACCCCGCGGCAGTACCTCTTGCCATACTCCCCCAGCTTGTGATAGGCACGCGGCTGAAGCGCCTCCAGCTGAAAGGCATGGATTTATAGGAGGACAGGATGGGGAACAGCGGGGGATGCTTGGACCACTGAAGTGAATGGTGCAGCAAAGATTGAGGCACCTCAGAAGTCACCCCGCAGCAGTACCTATTGCCGTACTCCCCCAGCTTGCGATAAGCAGCGGCTGAAGCGAGGAAAGGAAGGGAGGGGATGGGGCATGGCGGGGAATGTCTTTTTGGCATTCCAGAAAGAAGGGCACGAATGGGGTGACAGGGCACAGCGGATGAATGGAATGCTTGGGCCGCAGGATGAATGGAATGCTTGGGCCGCAGGATGAATGGAATGCTTGAGCCGCAGGATGAAGGGAATGCTTGGGCTGCAGGATGAATGGAATGCTTGGGCCGCAGGATGAATGGAATGCTTGGGCCGCAGGATGAATGGAATGCTTGGGCCGCAGGATGAATGGAATGCTTGGGCCGCAGGATGAATGGAATGCTTGGGCCGCAGGATGAATGGAATGCTTGGGCCGCAGGATGAATGGAATGCTTGGGCCGCAGGATGAATGGAATGCTTGGGCCGCAGGATGAATGGGGGGCGAGGAGGGGAGCGGAGATGAGGCAGCGAGGGTTGAGATGGGGCAAGCGAAGGAGAGATGCGAGAATGAGAGAGCACACACATATGAGGGAACACAGCAGACACATGCATGTGCAGGGGCTGGGCACAGCAACATATCCAGCTCAGCAACACGTGCCTGCATAAACAGGTCGATGCATGTGGGCGGACCCAACCCAATGAGTCCATTTCACACGCTCGCATACATACCCGTCACAGCAACCCAGTCCCAGCACCATGTATGTAGCTCACAAGAACATAAGTGGTTCCGCGGCACGTGCCTGCTTGAAGAGGTCGATGGGGCGTGAGAGGGCCGGTGCGCCTGTGCATACCCAACGAGCACATGCTCACACACATACCTGACACAGGAACACAGCAACAGATATAGCTCACAAGAACGCAGGCAGCTCAGTAACACGTGCCTGCTTGAAGAGGTCGATGGGGCGTGAGAGGGCCGGTGTACCCGTGAGAAGAATGGCCCTGTTGGCTGCCTGATGGGGGCGGGGTCAAGAGGGTCAACGAGGGTCAACGAGGGTCAACGAGGGTCAATGGGGTGAAAGAGGGTCGCTTTTGAGAATTTTCAAAAGTCACTCCAATAGGGGTGGGACAAGGCAGGAGTGCCGTGCGTAGCATGGCCCGCTTGGCTGGGTGATGGGGGCACGGTCAAGAGGGTCAACGGCAGTCAACGCGGACAATGATGGTCAATGGGGTCAACAACAGCTTCTCGGGTAAATTCAATAACTGCCAATCGTTAAAAGAACAGTTGGGGTCGGGTCGACAAAGTGACGTTTCGAGTCTAACAGGAAGCACAAGCTCCTGCTGTGTCATTCGTGCCCTCAAAAGCTGCTAGAGCCTCACCTGCAATCGTGGAACGGCCAGGTTTGTGCGCTTGGCTTTGTAGTTCTTAAGGTAGTGCGACTCGTCTGCTATCACCACCTGGCAGGAAGGTGCATACATGGGGAAGGGAGGGGGGGTTGGTGTGGGGTGCATGTGATGCACTTGTTGCGCCACAACCAGGCCTGTGCGCTTGGCCTTGTAGTTCTCGAGGTAGTGGGACTCGTCTGCTATCACCACCTGGTGTATGTGCGTGGGAAGGGGGGAGGGTGAATGTGATGCACTTTCGGCACGGCCAGGCTGCTTATTGCACAGCCAGGCCTATGCGCTTGGCCTTGCAGTTCTTGAGGTAGTGCGACTCGTATGCTTTCACCACCTGGTGCGTGCATTCACGGGGAATGGATGGAGGAGGGATGGGATCCTGAATGTGATGCATGTGATGCACTTGTTGCGCCACAGCCAGACTCGTGCGCTTGGCCTTGTGGTTCACTAGTGCGACTTGTATGCTTTCACCACCTGGTGCGTGCATTCACGGGGAATGGATGGAGGAGGGATGGGATGCTGAATGTTATGTGATGGGATGCTGAATGTTATGTGATGGGATGCTGAATGTTATGTGATGGGATGCTGAATGTTATGTGATGGGATGTTGAATGTTATGTGATGGGATGCTGAATGTTATGTGATGGGATGCTGAATGTTATGTGATGGGATGCTGAATGTTATGTGATGGGATGCTGAATGTTATGTGATGGGATGTTGAATGTTATGTGATGGTATGCTGAATGTTATGTGATGGGATGCTGAATGTTATGTGATGGGATGCTGAATGTTATGTGATGCACTTGTTGGTTCGAGTGCAGTGAGGTGAGCTGGGTGAGATTTTCTTGAATCTTCTGGATTTAGTTTCACAGTCTTGTTCCTTTTGCTTAAGAGTTTTTACAGGTTTGCAGCTACTCCACGATGAACATTGATCCCTGGGTGTGAGTGCGGCAAGAGGGAGGGGTGTAGTGCCTCAGCTCACCTTGAACGGCTCATCTGGCTGCTCCAGGCGATCAAGCAGGTCATAGGAGACTATGTTGAAGGGTGATTGCAGTGAGAGGGGCTGGTTGCGAGAGCAGCGGACAAAGTTGAACCCGTTAATGCTGCGAGTGGCGCCCCCCTGAGGCATCACCACCTGACAGGAGGGCAGTACATGGGGTAAGGCATGGGACATGGGGATGCGGGGCATGGGGCAAGGGGTGTGGAACTGAGTGCCAGTGCAGCGGATGAAGTTGAACCCGCTAATGCTGCGAGTGGCACCCCCCTGAGGCATCACCACCTGACAGAAGGCAGCGTAAGGGGTATGGGCGTGGGACATAGGGCATGGGGCACGGTGAATGAGGGGCGTGGGGCTGCATTCAGGAGCAGCGGACGAAGTTGAACCCGTTGATGCTGCGAGTGGCGCCGCCCTGAGGCATCACCACCTGACAGGGAGCAGAGGATATGGCATAGGAGGGCATGGCATGGTATGGCATGGATGAGAACGTGTGGCATGCACATGGCACGGCATAGCATGACATGGCATGGCATGGCAGGGCGTGGCATGGCATGGCAGGGCGTGGCATGGCATGGCACGGCAGGGCATGGCACGGCAGGGCAGGGCATGGCACGGCAGGGCATGGCATGGCAGGGCATGGCATGACATGGTATGGCATGGCGTGGCATGGCGTGGCATAGCATGGCATAGCGTGGCATGGCATGGCATGGCATCGCATGACATGACATGGGTGACATGGTGTGGCATGGCATGGCATGGCTTGCACTTTGCACATGACTCACCGTGATGTCTTCAGGAGGCAGGTCGAGCCACCGCATGATGCTCTGCCATGGTGCAGGGAAGTGGAGTGGGGAAAGGGGGGGGGGGGGTGGGGGGGTTGGGGTGGTGGGGTGGGTGGGGGTGGACGGGGGGGGTGGGGGGGGTGGGGGTGGTGGGGGGGATGGGGGAGTGGGGGGGTGGGGGTGGTGGGGGTGGTGGGGGGGTGGGGGGTGGGGGTGGTGGGGGGGGTGAGGGTGGTGGGGGGGGTGGGGGGGGTGGGGGTGGTGGGGGGGGTGGGGGGGTGGGGGTGGTGGGGGGGATGGGGGGGTGGGGGTGGTGGGGGGGGTGGGGGGGGGTGGGGGGGGTGGGGGTGGTGGGGTGGGTGGGGGGGTGGGGGGAGTGGTGAAGAAGAGAAAGGAGAGGTTAAGCCAGCGCATGATGCTCTGCCATGAAGAAGGGAAGTGGAGTGGGGAAAGGGAAGGGCGAGTGAAAAGAAGAAAAGGGACGTTCCCACACGCCTCACCGTGGCCCCGTGCAGGCGCAGAGAGGAAGGGGCAACGACAAGCATGGGCTGCTCACCATGACCTATGCCCATGCAGCATTGTCGTGCAGACAATGCTGACAGAGCAAGGTGCAGCATTGCCTTCACTAACCTTGCTCTGCACGTTCCCAGTCCACCCACATGTCTCACCATGGCCCAGTGCAGGCGCAGAGAGGAAGGGGCAACGACAAGCACAGGCCACTCGTCCCTGTAGCATGCAGCCAACCCTATGGCCTGCACCGTCTTGTCATGCACCAATCAACCTTACTCTGTTCTAGTGCAAATTCTAGATTAAATCCCAAGGGAATGCCTCACCATGGCCCAGTGCAGGCGCAGAGAGGAGGGGGCGATGACAAGCACGGGCCACTCGTCCCTGTAGCATGCAGCCAGCCCTATTGCTTGCACCGTCTTTCCCAGCCCCATCTCGTCTGCTATCAGCACCCGGCCACCACGCGACAGAGCAAACCTGGCCAAGATAGGGAGAGGGAGTAGGAGGAACAGGCGAGGAACGGAGAGGGAATGGTGTGAGGCAGTGGGACCAACATCCCAGCCCTATTGCCTGCACCGTCTTTCCCAGGCCCATCTCGTCTGCTATCAACACCCGCCTGCCTCTTGATAAAGCAAACCTGGGCAACAGAGGGAGGGGGGGAAGAGAAGAGATGAGAGAATGGTGTGAGTCAGCACAGCCAGCCCTGTTTGCCTGCACCGTCTTTCCCAGCCCCATCTCGTCTGCTATCAACACCCGTCCGCCTCTTGATAAAGCAAACCTGGGCAACAGAGGGAGGGGGGGGAGAGAAGATATGAGAGAATGGTGTGAGTCAGCACTGGCAGCCTGTCACCTGCACCGTCTTCCCCAGCACTCTCTCATCCGCTATCAGCACTCGCCTGCCACGTGGGAGAGCAAACCTGGGCACGACAGGGGGAAGGAGAGAGGGGTAAATGTTCAACTCACACCAATCGAGTACACTAGTGATTACAAGCGAGCTTTGACCTGTAATCAGCTTTGAGACGTCTCAAAACAAATCTTTTGTCATGTGTTCAACTCACACCGATCGAGTACACTAGTGAAGTGATTACAAGCGAGCTTTGACCTGTAATCTGCACCCGGCCGCCACGTCAGAACTGGGAGAGGGAGGAGAAGAGAGGAGAGGGGATGGTGTGAGGCAGCAGGACTGGGAGGCCAACACGACGGCCTGCACCGTCTTCCCCAGCACTCTCTCATCCGCTACCAGCACCCGGCCACCTCCTGAGAGGGCAAACCTGGGAGAGGTGAGGTTAAAACGAATTCAAAACAGATTAGAAGCGAAAGAATGGGGAGCCACAGAGAGTAGAGAGGTTGGAAGCAGCTTGCATTGTGATGCTGCACTAAAGCCTGCAGGGCTGAACGCGCGACGTCACACTCACTGCATGCCTTGCTCTTGGAAGGGCATCAGAAGCTTCCGAAATCCGTCCGGCAAGTCAAAGTAGCGACCTGTGTGGGAGAAGACCAGTGGGAGGAAGGAAGGATGGGGAGGAACCTTAGCGTGGACGGCATCCTTCCTGACCAGGTGAAGGAAGGATGGGGAGGACCCTTAGCGTGCTGCAGAGGAGTGGCGGTGGCCGGAGTGAGTAAAAGCGGGGATGGTAGTAACTCCAAAATCGTAAGGGACGAGCAATGGGAGGATGGCATGCCACAAACGACCAGGAGATGCGTGACTTACCTGAATCGTCTGGTAGCTTGGCTGTCTCCTCCAGTGCTCGCTTCACCACGGCCGGCAACGGCTCCACCTGTGGCGGCAGGGCGTTCGAGAGGACAAGGGGACACAAGCAAGAGCATTGGCCACAGAGTATGGGTTTCTCTCTCCACCGAGAGGACAAGAGGACGAAAAGGTAACACCCACTCACACTTCCACGTACATCAACCCTCACCTCACAGACTGCACTGCACGCATGGATGCACACACACACACACACCCCTCACCTCCAAATCGCATCTCTGCACCGACTGCACAGTTTGGGAGAACGTATCTAGAGAGGAGAGAGGGAACACCCACAGGCTTCTCTTCTTATCCAGCTCCCTCACCTCACAGATTGCCCTACGGAACTTTAGCGTCCAAGTTACACAAACTGTCACCTCCGCATCGCATGTCGGCACGAGGGAACTCATCCAAGGAGGAGAGAGGAACACCCACAGGCCTTGTTCACTTGCATCACCCCCTAACTTCACAGATTTCACGGCTCCGTCCGTACTAACCTCATGGGTTGCACGGCTGCACACTCACTCACCTCCTGAGTTGCACGGCTCCACACTCACTCACCTCCACATCGCAAGTTGGCACCGGTTGCACGGCTTCGAGAAATGCATCGGGGGAGGAGAGAGGAAACAGGACCACCCACACTCCCTTCCACTTGTGCCACTCACTGACCTCGCAGATCACAGCGTGGTACTCTCACTTACACGCCCACCTCTCCACGTCACTCACACCCCTCACCTCCCGAATTGCACGGCTCGGCACTCACTCACCTCCACATCACAGGTTGGCACCGACTGCACGGCTTGAAGAAATGCATCCAGGGAGGAGAGAGGGAACACCCACAGCCTGCGGCCGGAGCGGGAGGTGGGGAGAGGAGACGAATGGGGGTATAGAGCACTTTGAAACAGTGAGAGAACACGGTACACCCTCAAAGCCAGTGAGAAAAGTGCAAGGTAGGGAGAGGAAACGAGCCATGTCTCAGACCTGCGTGTAGTAGTCGATTTTTTATTCGACTAAAAAATCGACTTACTACATGTCTCAGACCAAGTCCTACATCCTTCTTCACATCAGCTCGTCTCATATTTCTCTTTTACCACATCTTATCTCACCCTTCCCCACCCCCGCTGAGCATCTCACTCACGAACGACGCCTCGTAGCACGTCTCACTTGCCTTCAATCGTACCACTGCAGACAGACAAGACAACACAGCTCACCGCCTGTCCTTCTGCCAGATAGAACAAGGGTGTGTGTCACCGCTTGCTCTCCATGGGCGCCAAACGATCCTGTGCTAGACGGCCGTGGCACGTTGATGGTTCTCCACCCTCCTATTCAGGTGCGCCTCTCACCTGCACGGCAGACGCGACAATTGCTCACCGCTTGTCCTGCTGCCAGATGGAGCGAGGGAAGCTCCGCTCCTCAAGGGCGCAACGAGATCCTGTGACGTTGCGCGTCTTCCCCCTTTTGAGTCGACTCAAAAGTCAAGGGGCGCTCCTCATGGGCGCAACGAGATCCTGTGACGTTGCGCGTCTTCCCCCTTTTGAGTCGACTCAAAAGTCAAGGGGCGCTCCTCATGGGCGCAACGAGATCCTGTGACGTTGCGCGTCTTCCCCCTTTTGAGTCGACTCAAAAGTCAAGGGGCGCTCCTCATGGGCGCAACGAGATCCTGTGACGTTGCGCGTCTTCCCCCTTTTGAGTCGACTCAAAAGTCAAGGGGCGCTCCTCATGGGCGCAACGAGATCCTGTGACGTTGCGCGTCTTCCCCCTTTTGAGTCGACTCAAAAGTCAAGGGGCGCTCCTCATGGGCGCAACGAGATCCTGTGACGTTGCGCGTCTTCCCCCTTTTGAGTCGACTCAAAAGTCAAGGGGCGCTCCTCATGGGCGCAACGAGATCCTGTGACGTTGCGCGTCTTCCCCCTTTTGAGTCGACTCAAAAGTCAAGGGGCGCTCCTCATGGGCGCAACGAGATCCTGTGACGTTGCGCGTCTTCCCCCTTTTGAGTCGACTCAAAAGTCAAGGGGCGCTCCTCATGGGCGCAACGAGATCCTGTGACGTTGCGCGTCTTCCCCCTTTTGAGTCGACTCAAAAGTCAAGGGGCGCTCCTCATGGGCGCAACGAGATCCTGTGACGTTGCGCGTCTTCCCCCTTTTGAGTCGACTCAAAAGTCAAGGGGCGCTCCTCATGGGCGCAACGAGATCCTGTGACGTTGCGCGTCTTCCCCCTTTTGAGTCGACTCAAAAGTCAAGGGGCGCTCCTCATGGGCGCAACGAGATCCTGTGACGTTGCGCGTCTTCCCCCTTTTGAGTCGACTCAAAAGTCAAGGGGCGCTCCTCATGGGCGCAACGAGATCCTGTGACGTTGCGCGTCTTCCCCCTTTTGAGTCGACTCAAAAGTCAAGGGGCGCTCCTCATGGGCGCAACGAGATCCTGTGACGTTGCGCGTCTTCCCCCTTTTGAGTCGACTCAAAAGTCAAGGGGCGCTCCTCATGGGCGCAACGAGATCCTGTGACGTTGCGCGTCTTCCCCCTTTTGAGTCGACTCAAAAGTCAAGGGGCGCTCCTCATGGGCGCAACGAGATCCTGTGACGTTGCGCGTCTTCCCCCTTTTGAGTCGACTCAAAAGTCAAGGGGCGCTCCTCATGGGCGCAACGAGATCCTGTGACGTTGCGCGTCTTCCCCCTCCCCTCTGCGCCTCTAATCCCTCCCCTCTGCGCCTCTAATCCCTCCCCTCTGCGCCTCTAATCCCTCCCCTCTGCGCCTCTAATCCCTTCCCTCTGCGCCTCTAATCCCTTCCCTTTGCGCCTCTAAACCCTCTATCTAAGCACAGCCCAGTGCTCACCGCTTGTCCTGGTCCCAGATGGAGCAAGGGACGCTCCTCATGGGCGCCACGAGGTCCTGTGGGTGAGGGAGTAGCCAAGAGCGAAAGAGTGAGGGGGAATACAGAGGGTGCGGGCAGGTTAGGGACGAGGCGTTGGGGGCTTGCTGCGCTACCAGATGGAGCAAGGGACGCTCCTCCTCATGGGCGCCACGAGGTCCTGTGGGTGAGGGAGTAGCCGAGAGAGAGAGAGTGAGGGGGGATACGGAGGGTGCGGGCAGGTTAGGGACGGGGGGGCGTTGGGGGGTTGCTGCGCTGCCAGATGGAGCAAGGGACGCTCCTCCTCATGGGCGCCACGAGATCCTGTGGTTGGGGGAGCCGAAAACAAACGAGAGCGGATATGGCGTGGACAGGGAAGGGAAGGAAGCTGCGGGCTCGTCGTGCGTGCTCCTAGATGGAGCAAGTGACGCTCCTCATGGGCGCCACGAGATCCTGTGGGTGGGGGAGCCGAAAACAAATGAGAGCGGATATGGCGTGGACAGGGAAGGGAAGGAAGCTGCGGGCTCGTCGTGCGTGCTCCCAGATGGAGCAAGGGACGCTCCTCATGGGCGCCACGAGATCCTGTGCGAGGCGGAGTACGGGCGCGAGTAGGAGGGGACAGGGCGTGTGCACTGATAGAAGGGGTTAGGAGGGGGATGATGATGGTGATGGTGTGGCGGGGACAGGAAGGAGGGTGGAAGGAAGGGAGAAGGAAAGGAAAAGAGGGGATGGGGGTGGAGGCGAGGGGAGGGGAGTGACAGAGGGGCTAGGAAGACAAATGATATTCCTTGCAGCAGCCGACACAACAAAGAAGCTGTTGATTTAAAAGAAAAGGACTGGTGTGGAATAGCTTGGCACAGTGGCTACAGGATACAAGAGCACCTGGAGGCAAGAGAAGCACCTGGAGGCAAGAGCATGCCTATAACATGCCAGTTCGATCCTGCTTTTTGCTTGAGAAAAACCGTTCGAATACCGAAAACCGTTCAAAAACGAAATTATTGTTTACAGGCTTGAACACAGAGACATCTCACTGAAGACGGAAAGAATGGTGCGTGAAGCAATACCTTTTGAGGCACCTCAAAAGCAGCACCTGGTGGAAGACAAAGGATGCAGCCATTCGGCCGTTGGAGGATGGCAGCAGGCGGATCCTTCGACACTGCTGCTGCTGCTGCTGCTGCTGCTGGTTCTGTTGCTGATGTTGCTGAGGTTGCTGCTGCTGTTGCTGAGGTTGTTGTTGCTGCTGCTGCTGGTTCTGTTGCTGATGTCGCTGCTGTATATTCTGAATCTGCTGCTGCTGCTGCATCAACTGCTGCTTCGTCTGTTCCCCCCCCATCTGATTATCCTCCATCAGTGGCTGTTCTTCATGCCGTGAAAGCCGCGGCCGTAGCTGGTCAGAAGACGGCACTACCGGCGATGATGGAAGCACGGAGGGAAGAGCACTCAGGCTGGAATCGGAACCAGTGCTGCCGCTGCAGATGCCTACCCCACCACTGTCACGCATGTCCCCCTCTCTGGCTAGCGTGTCTCTCGCTCCACCTGTTGCAACAAACGCACAAACACCCTCCTCTCCACCTGCTGCTATGAATCCACTTCCTGGCAAGTCACCAGAGGTGCCACTGTGATCACCACACGTGGCAAGGGGAGGCATAGCGTCTGTGCTGCCACCACCAGCAGCACCGCTGGCATGTATGCTGCTGGGATGCGAATTGTTCCCGTTCATGCAGCTCGCATCTCCTCGCAGCCGCTTTCTTGCATGTTCCTCCTCGTCCTTGTCCGCCTCCCCCTCTATACTGCCCCAAGCAGTCTGTGACAGTAACGAGGGAGGATCGGCAACTATCTGCATGGATAAAAGACAAGAGTGCAGGGCCACACAGGATAGTAGGAGAGGATTACTAAACATCTAGAAAAATCTGCTCACAACGGGAAATCATGATACATTGGCATGCAAGCACATTGAGATGAAACTGGCTGACACACACATGCGGTTGCTTTTCCTTGTAAGCCACACTAGCCAGGCGGCAGCACCAGCATCACCAATCTGCACGGCGAGCAATGAAAGCACCCTGCAGCAATGTGCAACAGCAACTGAGCAGTGTTACCGAGTGCGCATGGTTACCGCAATGCACCTGAATAGGAACGTCAGTGATGCATGCGAGCGCTGCAACCACCTCATCCGCCATGTGGAATGGGTACTTCCACTGCCTGCAGAGGACGACGAGGAAGAGAAGAAGAAGAGGGAATAACGAAAAACGTTTCCCTTAAAGAGCCGCTTAAGTCGCTGCAACCACCTCATCCGCCATGTGGAATGGGTACTTCCACTGCCTGCATGACATGCCAAGGAAGAGGCGAAGAGGAGGGAATAACGAGAAAGATTTCCCTTAAAGCGCCTCTTATGTCACTGCAACCACCTCATCCGCCATGTGGAATGGGTACTTCCACTGCCTGCATGATGTGGCTGGAATGGAAGAGAAGAGAGGGAGGTTCAATGCTCCATGAAGGTGCCAAACAAGTAGTTGCAAGCAACTACCACCTCATCCGCCATGTGGAATGGGTACTTCCACTGCCTGCAAGGCAATCCATCCAAGGAAGAGAGGCGAAGCAGGGACAGGGACACTGCTTCTTAAATAGGCCTAGTAAGTAGCTGCAAGCAACCACCTCATCTGTGTGAGAAGGGTACTTCCGCTGCCTGCGTGGGAAGACACGGAAGGGAAGGGAGAGAACAGCGTTGGACATTCCATTTCATGACGAGCATGCGGTGACAAAGTACTCATGTCTGTACATGCATGATGCCCAATTCGCACATGCATCAGATCATCACATGCCCAATCCAATCATGCATACGCACGAGCGCTGCTGACAAACTCGACTAAAGCACGCACCTGCCCAGCACGACAAGCATGCGGCGACAAAGTACTCGTGTCTGTACGCGCATGATGCATCAGATAATCACCTGCCCAATCATGCATCCTCAGACAATCAGAGACCATCCCGTCTGTCCTCAACGCACATGCATGACGAGCGCTGCCGACCAACACGAATCACTTTAACACACACCTGCTCGCTCCCATCTCCCTTCAACTTCTGCCGCCTCCCAAATATCCCACCCACCCATGCCGACCATCTATTTCACTCACCGGCTCCCCTCTACATAGCCCACCCACCTGGTCACACTGTTCTAAAGGCGCCCTGGAATGGACTAGCACACCTCTTTCACCGCCTTTTGGGGCGCCGCAGAAATCACCATCTTTCCCCTCTCACCCACCCACCTTGCCCGTCCACCTCATCTCACCTCACCTTCTCCCTTCCCCACACACCCACCCACCTGGACACTCTATCCCAGACGCGCCCTGAAACGGACTTGCACACATCCTTCACCACCTGGGTGGTGGGAGAAAAATCACCTGCTCCCCTCACCATAACCACCCACCTGTTCCCCTCTCCACCCACCCATCTGTTCTGCTCTGCTCTCACCCACCTGGACACTCTATCATAGAAGCGCCCTGGAATGGACTTGCACACGTCCTTCACCACCTGCGCAACACACGGGCAACAAGGAGAGGAATCCTTTTCTTTTTTTTCAATGGTGACTTTTGAGGTAAATATTGAGTCGGATTCAAAAGCCAAATCGCGCTGGAATGGACTTGCTCACGCCCTTCACCACCTGCGCAACGCAGGAGCGGTGGTTAGAGGAAAAGCAGAGGCGAGGGGTGCAGCAAGGGGAGAATGAGTGGGAACACACAGGAAGAGCACAGCCGTGCTCAGTCATCGCAGCAGGAAGGCTGGGGCCCTCTTGCACCTTCACATGCTGTGCACAGCACAGAAAAGCAGTAAGCAGCATCAATTACTGCCACAGGACTACACTTCAAACATCGTGGATATTGCAGCGCCTTCAATTATTGCAATGCTCGAACAAGCAAGCACCTCGGTCGCTCGCATAGTTACGAGGCACCAGCATTCACTGTCACCTCGTTATAAGCCACTAGCTTCACTCACCTCGTTATAAGGCACCAGCTTCACAGCCAACAGTCCATCCGCGGCCCTCGTTATTACCACCTGCACCTGCTCCGGTGCTTGACCCAACTCCAGAGAAACCTTCTCAGCAGCTTCCATGCCAGCGAGCTCCTGGGATGGTGCCTGTGGAGTGCTGCTGCGCTGGCTGCAGGGCTGCAGTGTGTAGCCCGGTGAATGCGGCACGTGGGACGGCGGATTTGGCATGTTCGATTTCGGATTTGGGATGTGGGGTGACACTTTGATGCTGCCTCCTGGAACAGCAGATGGAAATTCAGCAGGTGCCTCGACCTGAGAAGAAGGGGGTGGAAGGAGCAGACATCGGGTAAGAGCACTGGCACTTCACAACATGGCAGAGAAACCTTCTCAGTAGCTTCCATGCCAGAGGGCTGCTGGGAGGATGCCTGCGGCGTGCTGCAGCAGTCGCTGCAGGGCTGCAGTGTGTAGCCCAGTGAGTGCGGCGCGTGGGACGGCGGAGTTGGCATGTTCGATCTCAAATTTGGTATGTGGGATGGGGCATCAGTGCCGCCCACTGGCATGTCACATGGAAGTGCGGCATGGCTGACTGCTGTGGTAACAGAGCCATAGCCTCCACCTGAGAAGACGGGTGTGGACGAAGGGGCACAGTGGCATGCCACATGGCAGTGCGGCAAGTGGTGAGTGCGGCAACGGAGTCACTGCCTCCACCTGAGCAAGTAAGATGGGGTGGAAGCAGCAAGGAGCAAGGAAGAAGGCGGTGGGTTTAAGAATAGCTTGATTGGAAAGTCAAAATGGATTGGACGGCACATTGAGATGACGTTCCCACAGTTTCCCGACACTGAAGTTTGCCCACCAGGCTCAAAAATTGTCGGGATGGTGGTCAGAGTGGGGTACTGCCCCACTCTGGACACCGCGTCCTTGCGAGCCGTTACGACCAGATTGCGACCTTCTACGTAAAAATTCTAGTCGCACCCAATAGGCCTTCACATCTGACAATCGGATGGACTCAATGACTCGGTTGGAATTTCTGACTCCCGCGTAAAACGGTGCCCGAAAATCGAAGACCAAAAATTCTGAGGTGCACTGAACCGTTTTTGCTATTGAATGGCGTTGACCCTGGAAACCGGGCAGCTGAACTTCGGGCAATGACAAAGAAACGTGGGTTGGGTCGTAGCCCATTTTGGTAGGCGTCGTGGGCCGTCAGATGAGATCGTATACGGCCGTGGATGAACACTTGCACGACCAATTTGGTGGGAATCTTGGAGGTCGAACTTCGAGCCGCATGTTGGCAAATTTCTCGAAATTGGCCAAATTGCGAGATGCCTGGGCAAACTTTCTTGTCGGGAAACTGTGGGAACGCCCTCTGATACTGCACAGCACACTGGCATGGCACATGGTAGTGAGGAGGCATGTGTTGAGTGCGGCAACAGGGTCACTGCCTCCGCCTGAGATGATGGGAGGGAAGGAACACGGAGGAGGAGCGAAAAGACAATGTGCAAGCGGAACTCAGAAAACACTAGCACTCACATGCACATGGGGTAGGGCCCTTAGGGCTCGTTCCACGTCAGCAGCTACGGCGATGGGGAAGGTCCAGACTCGGTCTCTCTTATCCCACCGTCGGTCAGCCACCGACTGGCACAGCTGCTTGACTTCCTGTTGATGAGCGTAGGGGCATGGGTGGGGAGGGAGTGAGCATGCGGGGGGGAGGTTCTTGAGTCGACTCAAAGCTCGTTCCACGTCAGCAGCCACGGCGATAGGGAAGGTCCAGACTCGGTTGTGCTTATCCCACAGCCGGTTAGGCAGCGACTAGCACAGATGCTTGACTTCCTGTTGGTGAGCGTGAGGGATGGGGATGGTAAACTTTTGTGGTCCCCCAAAAAGCAGCGATTGACACGGCTGTGTCACTTCCTGACCATGGAGATGAGCGTGAGGGGAGGGGGTTGGAAGACAGTATTGGTGCCTCAAAAAGCAGCAACCGACACGGCTGTGGCACTTCCTGACCATCGAGATGAGCGTGAGGTGAGAGCATGGGTGGGGAGGGAGTGAGTGAGTATGTTGGGGGAAGAAATAAGCAAGTGGGAGGAAGTGGGCTTGTGGGGATACTGGCTCCTTAGAAGCCCCGAAAACGCATGCGATCACTCAGTGCTGCAATGGCCACCCACAGGGCAACAGTCATGACGCGTGGAGACCCGTGCAATGCATTCACTTCACTTGACTCAGTGCTGCAGATGCACGATGACTACCACAAGGTGACTTCTGAGTCGACTCAAAAGTCACATCACTTCACTTGACTCAGTGCTGCAGATGCACGATGACTACCACAAGAACTGATCGATATAATGGACCGCATCATAATATAACGCATCATGACGGAACGCATCATGATGGAACGCATCATGATGGAACGCATCATGATGGAACGCATCATGATGGAACGCATCATGATGGAATGCATCATAATGGAATGCATCATGATGGAATGCATCAACAACAAGCAACAGCACGCATTGAACCTTTGGTACCTACCTGGTGTTCAATCCCGCTGGACCCATATGAAGACGCTTTTGGTCACGAAGACATCAACAATCCAGAACGCAACAGCAAGTTTTTGAACCCATGTCACCTAACTGGTGTTCGGTGTACTCAACTTTGGGCACCTTTGGAGTACAACTGTATCAGCAACCCACAGAAAGCAACAACACGTAATGAAGTTACGACACCTAACTGGTGTTCGATGAGATTTGATTGGGAAACGGATGGATACAACAACCGGGATAGCAACACCTGGTGCTTCTGTCCTGTATCTGGAGTCCCGTCTATTGTGTACCTCGTTATAAGGGATCGTCTTTGCCGCGACGCGGTCATCCTGCAGGCTCAGAATCACGCGCGTGGTGCACCCATCTGGCGGCGGCTGGCATTGCGGATGCGGCTGGCGTTGCGGACGCGGCTGGCGTTGCGGACGCGGCTGGCGTTCCTGACGCGGCATGGCTCACGAATGGTTGGCGAATGGTTACCACAAACGGATGACTCACGAATGGTTACGCGAATGGCTACCACAAATGGTTACATGGGTGGTCCAAATGGTAACGCGTAATTCAAAAAGGAAGTGTCGAAAGAATCGGCTACGCCCTATGCATGATGCTGCAGGTTGCTGCGATCCTGCTGGTGCGCGCTTTGTACGTCGATTCTGCGTCCTCCGTGGCTCGCTACTGCAGTGACGACTGACTACAAACGGGTTACGAGCGGGTTTCCAGACGGCAACGTGAGGACGAAGCTGATGTCCACGGTGAAGTTACACGAAGGCACTGAGAAGACCCTCTAGCTCGCTGGATTTTTGGCTCGCTGGAACAGACTACGTCGCTAAGAACAGCATCAGGACAAGCTATCACGAACAGCCTCTTGATAAAATGCCGCGTTGTTTGTGCACTAGGAAGCTTCGCTTTATTGCTGGAAACGATGACTACAGCCTGTCGGTCCGCTGGAGCCAATTCAAACAGACAAGAATCATGAAAAGCCTAACCTAGAATCCGTCACCATTAGCTAACGAACGAGGTCATGGATGCCAAAAATCAAGCCTAGAAACGAAGCAGAAAAAGTCGGTATTCATTCTCACATGGAGTATCGTTTTGCATTCAGCTTTTGTGCTGAGCTTGCTGCTCTAGGCATTTGTGCTGCAAAGTCAAAAATCGAAAATTGAAGGCTGGGGTGACGTGAGTGACACGAGGGACCGTTTGAGCAGCACTCGGCGACACTCCCGCCCAATATTTTTGGCGCGAAACAGTTCGAGCCCAGTGTCTTGATTCTGACGAGACTTCGATAAACGCAAGACTCCATTATTTTATGAACACGTTATAACTGCACTAGCGACACACGTTCACAGGCATTAGCAGGTAATTTGATAAGCTCTTTGCAGCCACTCTGTCCGTTAAAACAACCGTCGAATTTAGGTAGTGATGGAATTCCGGGTAGTTTGATCCAGACGGGAACGCTCATTCAGAATTTCTTAGGGTTGAATGTATTTCTGTGTAGCGGTGCGATGCAACGACGATATCCGTAACCCATTCAAGATAAATAAATATAAGAGAGCTAATGCAAAAGAAAAACAAGGACACGTTTGAAGATAAAACAAATATATAATTATACAAGGGGGTACATCTGTTGGAAACATAGTGACTTAAACGCTTCTTATGTGTCGAAACGCAGAACTGCAAGCGAAGCGAATTACAACGAAGCAACGGCGAGTCAACCATCGAAGGTTGACAGGGTAACTGCAGGAGGTTACGCGGAGGTCAAAGGTCGCTGACCTTTGACTTGACAAATACAGCGCGGCAGCAAGGACAAACAACTGACTCGATACTGAGCAGTTGGCCGAGTCATCATTATATCGAACCGCAAAAGCAACAGTATAACAGTTACACCCTTTAATATTCCTTGTAAAGATATAAAAGGCTTGTATTACTTTCTTATAATCAATATATCTTGCCCTCACATACTAGCGCAAGGTGGTTCAACACTTGTTATTAAAACGCTTCCGCAACTTCAACATCCCTACCCAAAGTTTAGCCTTGCAAAGATCCTGAGGGCCTTTCTCAGCCCAACATGGTATGAGAGCTGTCAGGGCAAACTCAACTACTTCCAAGACACCTACAACATCAGAAGGCATGGCAACACAGAAGGAGAGAAGCTCATCTAACGGTTCTCCCGGCACTACTCCTACTCCACCTCCAGCCTCTAGCCTGCAGACAGAGGGAGGTACAGCAACAAGACAAGCAGCTGAGTCTACTGAGACTCCCGCGAACCAAGCGACAGGCTTCGACCCAAGTATGATGGAGAAATTATTCTCCTTCATGTCCTTCTACGAGCAGCATCAACAAACGGCACCTGCGCAATCAAACAACAGCAACAACAACAACGACGTTACACCGATGAGCCTCGACGGTTCGTCCTATGCGCGCGGAAATCAGCAGCAGTTACCTACCTTTGCTCCGTACGAGCCCCAGCGCGGCTCCATCAGCCTCATGCCGCATCAGCAGCCTTCACCTGGACAAGAGAAGACATTGGATGCACTTCAAGTTCAGTCGCAGTTCGTGCACGTCTTAAGCTGCCAACGTCAAGACCTTTCGACAAGAAGGACTTCTTTACATGGTCGTTCGAATTTGAGCTGATGATGGAAGGCGCGCAAATTATCGGATTCTTCGACGAGTCCCTGCCATATCCAACACACGGGACGCAATATGACAAGCAGCAGTACACATATCATTTGCAGATGGCGTACACAATTCTGCTACGAAACATAACGCCGAACGAGCAGCAGAACATTCGGTCTTATCGCGGATACGGAAACTCCGCCGAGCTCGCGTACAGCCACCTGAAGAACCTGTATCAAGCAACAGACAGCGTCAATCAGAGTCGACTTATGGCACAACTGACAACAGTGGAAATGATACCAGGCAAAAAGGGAATGGAATATGTCAGCCGTTGTCGCAGTTTGCGCGACAGACTCCTTCGGTGCGGAGGAACAATTTCTGAACAAGTCTTCGTGTTAAGAATAAGAAGTGGTTGGACTAGAAAGGACGAGAGTACAAGTAGGAAAAGCTAGAATATTGTACCCCCTAAGACTAAACCCACTATAGCCTACAGAACAGTAACATATATAGTTTTTGACACACCCCCATATGCTAAGTGGGGGAGAGCAAGTGGTCACACGACCAGTCAAGAAAGACAACGCAAGCTCAGGGTGGATCACAAAGTCTCCACACATGTCAGAACATTATAGCTTATGCTTTTGTGTAGGTTGTAGTGGGGTAGCCCATATGGGGTACAACCCAATTAGGGTTAGTACTTGTACCCAACTCTTTCATAGTGCATTCATTCTCGTTCTAGTTTTCTCATGGTATCGAGCAGGTTCCCTCGTGGGAACTGTTCCTAGGGCCCACCAATTCGATTTTTTTTTTCCTGCCCAGAGCGCGCTCAGTTCCTGCCCGAGTCGCGCTCCCCTCTCTTGACCCTCTCGCGCCGCCTTAGTGGCCCCGTCGCGTCGCCCTCGCGGCCCCATCCCGTTGCGCCGCCCTAGCGGCTGCGTCCCGCCGCCCTAGCGGCCCCGATTCGCTGCCCTAGCGGCCGCGTCGCCTACTCCTGCGGCCCCGGCGCCGCCCTTCCCGGCCCCGATATGCCGTCCTAGCGACCCCGTCGCCTACCCCGCGGCCCCGGCGCTGCCCTTCCCGGGCCCCGACGACGCCCTTCCCGGCCCAGACCTGCCTCTGCTGGCCCCGTCACCTAGCCCTCCGGCCCCGGCGCCGCCCTTCCCGGCCCCGACGCCGCCCTTCCCGGCCCCGATCCGCCGCTCTGCGGCCCCGTCGCCTACCCCGCGGCCCCGGCGCCGCCTTTTCTCGGCCCCGATGCCGCCCTTCCCGACCCGGCCCAGCCTCTGCTGGCCCCGTCGCCTACCTTGCGGCCCCGGCGCTGCCCTTTCCCGGCCCCGACGCCGCCCTTCCCGACCCGACCCCGCCTCTGCTGGCCCCGTCGCCTACCTCTGCGGCCCCGACGCCGCCCTTCTCGGCCCCGCCACTGCCCTTCCCGGCTCCGGCCCAGCCTCTGCTGGCCCCGTCGCCCGCCCTTCCCGGCCCCGGCCCCGCCTTCACGCGGCCCCGCCGAGCTACTGCCGAGCCGCCAGCGCCACCCGAGCCGCCCGAGCCGCCGCGCCACCTGAGCCGCCCGAGCCGCTCGAGCCGCCCGAACCGCCCGAGCCGCCGTACCGCCGAGCCGCCCTTCCCGCTCGAGCCGCCGAGTCGCCGGGCCGTAGTTGCCGCCGAGTCGCCCGAGCCGCCCGAGCCGCCGAGTCGCCGAGCTGCAGTTCCTGCCGAGCCGCCGAGCCGTCGAGCCGCCCGAGCCGCCCTGTCCGGTAAGAGCAGCGCCTGTGTCACTGCACTGCCCTTACCCCACTGTTTGCGCTACTAGTCTACTGTTGTCATGGCTACCCCTAGTGTCCTCGCTTTTGACGCTGAGGGTCGGGCCATTGACTTTGACGTCTGGGTAGATGACCTACAGCTTTTCCTATAGTGCGATAGGGCAGACGGTCTCTCCCTCTTTGACCTCACCTCTAGTGCCTCTCCTGCCCCTGCTGCTGATGCTGACGCCACTATTCGCTCACAGTGGGCCACACGCGATGCTGCTGCACGTCTTGCTGTGCGTCGCCACCTGCCTACCTCTGAGCATGCGCACTTTAGCCAGTACAAGAGTGCTCAGACCCTGTACGACGCTGTAGTTGCACGCTACTCCTCCCCTGCCACTGCTGCACTGAGCCGTCTCATGCTACCATACCTCTTCGCTGACCTTACTGCCTTTCCCACAGTCGCTGACCTCATTACGCACCTCCGCACTAGTGACACTCGCTACCGCGCTGCGCTTCCTGCTGAGTTCTGCGCCAAGAACCCCCCCCCCCATGTATATCACTCTCTACTACATCGTCACCCGCCTCCCTGACTCCCTTCGCGTAGTTAGGGACCACTTCCTCTCAGTTTGCCCCACCAATCTCACTGTTGACCTCCTCGAGAAGGCCCTCCTAGCAGCGGAGAAGAGCATAGTAGCTGTAGGAGCCTCTCGTGGTGACCCTCGCGCCCCCATCTTTAAGGGGTGTTCTCCCTCCCCCCTTTTTCCCTCTGTTGCCTCTGCTGCTGCGGCCGACCTCGTTGGGCTTGAGTCCGTCGGTGCGGCGTCTACCCCTAGCGGGAGACGCCGCCCTGGCAAGGACAAGGGGGGCAGGGGCGCTGGAGGAGCTAGCGGGGGCGGTGGAGGAGGCGGTGGAGGCGGTGGAGGGGGTGGGGGTGGCGATGGGGGTGGTGGCGGGGGTGGAGGTGTCGGTGGCGGCGGTGGAGGAGGCGGTGGCGGCGGCGGCGGTGGCGGTGGGAGCGGAGGTGGCGGAGGTGGCGGCGGTGGAGGAGGCCGTGGCGGTGGAGGTGGAGCTGGTCGGGGTGGCGCTGCGCAGAGGGTCGGCTCCGGTGGTGGTCAGCGCCAGCAGCAGCAGCAGCAGCAGCGCACTCGTGACATCCCCCCCCCTCAGCAGCTCCGTGAGTGGTACGCTGCACGCTAGCGGGGTGGGGGTACTGGTCCGTGCACCTACGTCCTACGCACCGGCGACCGCGCAGGTGAGCAGTGCGGGGGTTCCCACTCCACCCAGCGCTGCTTTGGCCGCCTGACGGACGCTTGGCGTCACCAGTTCCCGGAGGCCACTGAGATCCCCCGCTGGGGCGAGCTTTCTAGGGCGGGAGTAGCTGTCTTTGACATTGACTTTGATGCTATTCTTGCTGCCATGTATGCTGTGACTATTAGTGATGAGGGTGACTGTTACCGGTGTTTTCCGCCCGACCCGGACATTGAGACTGCTGCTCTAGGTACTGGTGAGGCTGCTGCTCTAGGTGCTAGCGAGGCTGCTGCTCTAGGTGCTCGTGCGTCTGCTCCCTCAGGTGCTGGTGAGTCCGCTCCCTCAGGTACTGCGCCGGCTTCGGCCTCCCAAACCTTCACCCTTGACTTAGGGGCTTCTCGCTCCTTCTTTCGAGACCGCACCACACTCACGCCGCTTGGCCGGCCAGTTGCAGTCTCTCTGGCAGACCCCTCTGGGGGTCCCGTCCTTGCTCACTACTCCACTGTCCTCCCGTGTCCAGCGACCCCCTCTGGCACCCTGTCTGGTCTTTACCTCCCCTCGTTCTCTACGAACTTGGTGAGTGATGCTGACCTACAGGATGCGGGGGTTCACCAGTTCACTCCTGCGAATCAACGGGTGACCCATTGCACGGACGCTCGGTCAGGCCGACACCTGGCCACGTTTACACGTCGGCCGGGGTTGAGCCTGTACACACTGACCACTGCGTCTCCTCCAGTCACTGCGTCTGGTCAGGTAGCTGCGTCGGGTCAAGTGTTTGCTGCAGCGTCCAGGTCTGGTCCTGAGTCTGCCCCCTGCTCGTGTCGCCTCCTGTCTCACGAGACTCTCCTCTGGCACCACCGCCTTGATCACCCCTCCTTGCTTCGTCTCCGAGGCATGGCCTCCCGTGTCCTTGTCTCTGGTCTTCCCCGGTCCCTCCCTCCCCTTCCTCCTGGGCCTGGCCCTACCTCCGTCCCATGTGTCGAGGGGCGGCAGCGGGCTGCCCCTCACTCCTCCCAGTTTCCTCCGATAGAGGCCCCGTTGCAGACGCTTCACATGGACGTGTGGGGCCTGGCCCGCGTCCGTGGACAGGGTCACGAGCGCTACTTCCTGCTGGTGGTTGACGACTACTCGCGTTACACCACAGTCTTCCCCTTGCGCAGCAAGGGTGATGTCACTGCGGTGTTGATCGACTGGATCCGCGCAGCCCGTCTCTTGCTCAGGCAGAGCTTCGGCTCAGACTTTCCTATTCTGCGTCTGCACTCTGACAGAGGCGGAGAGTTCTCCTCTAGCCTTCTGCGAGCCTACTGACGTGCACGAGGCATCCGCCAGACCTTCACGCTTCCAGATTCTCCACAGCAAAATGGGATTGCTGAGCGCCGCATTGGCATGGTCATAGATGTCGCTCGTACGTCCATGATGCATGCGGCTGCCCCCCATTTTCTGTGGCCGTTTGCAGTTCGGTACGCGGCGCATCAGATCAACCTTCACCCCAGGATCTCCATGCCGGAAACCTCCCCAGCTTTGCTGTGGACGGGGAAGGTTGGCGATGCGTCTGCGTTCCGTGTCTGGGGTACTCGGGCGTTTGTTCGCGACTTGTCGGCGGACAAGGTGTCCCCTCATGCTGCTCCTTGCGTCTTCCTTGGCTTCCCCCCTGACGCGCCAGGGTGGCAGTTCTACCACCCCACCTCTCGCCGTGTTCTGTCCTCCCAGGACGTCACGTTTGACGAGCCGTTCCCCTACTACCGCCTCTTCCCCTACCGCACTCCGTCCCTCCCCCCGCCACCACTCTTCCTTGTACCAGGTCCCCCTCGGGTAGACCCTCTCCCCCCTCAGGGTCCTGCCCCTTCAGGTGTGTCCCAGGTAGACGCATTCGAGCTTGTCGAGGTTACTGGTGACTCTGGTGCTGCTGAGGGTGCTGAGCCTGGGGGTGCTGACTCTGGGGGTGCTGAGCGTGTGGGTGCTGCGCCTGGAGGTGCTGAGCCTTGGGGTGCTGCGACTGGGGTGTTGAGCCTGGGGGTGCCGAGCTTGGGGGTGCTGCGACTGGGGGTGCTGAGCCTGGGGGTGCTACGCCTGGGGGTCTTGAGCCTGGGGGTGCTACGCCTGGAGGTGCAGAGCCTGAGGGAGTTGGGCCTACTCGTGTGGCGTCTGGCGGTGCTGGGCCTAGAGGTTCTCCGGGTGCTTCGTCTCGACGGGAGCCCCTCCCTCCACAGGAGCTGCGTGAGTGGTTTGCCCGGCGCTGGAGGCGTGCTGCTGGAGCTGGAGGCTCTCCGGCTGCTAAGGGTGGTGGTGCCGCGGGTCCTGGAGGTGCTCGTACTGGGAGTACTGGAGCTGGTGGGCCTGCGGGTACGACTTGAGCTGGAGCTGCTGAGGGTGTTGGCGCTGAGGCTACTGCTGTCGGTCCTCGAGGCGGTCCTGCTGGGGGTACTACTGGTGCTGCTGGAGGTGGTGGAGCTGCAGGTGCTCCTGGCGTTGGTGCTGCCGCTGGGGGTGCTGGTGCTGTCCCTGCTATGTCTGGAGTCACCGCGCGGCCTCGGCCGTACTTCGTGCCGCTCCTTTAGCAGGTTCTTGGTCTCCCGCCTTTTACTGGTCCTCCTCCTCCCTTAGACTGTCCACAGCCTGTCCCGTCACAGTTACAATTACAGCCGTCCTCCCCACTGCCTGCTCCTTGTCCCTACAGTGGTCCTACAGGAGGTCTTGCTGAGCGTTGTGAGCCTGCGTCTCGCCCTGCGTCGCCTGTCCGTGCTGCTCGCACTAGTGGTCGTGGTTCGCGTCAGCTTCCTCCTCCTGTCCCTGGCACGCACCGGATGTTTCTGCGTCCGTCCATTGCTCCTCTGCGTGCCTCTTTGCCTTCTCCTCCAGAGTCCTCTCTTCGTGCTGTTGCCAACCCGGAGTCGGACTCTCTTCGTGCTGCCAGTCCTATGGTCACGCGTCTCCTTGCTACTGTCGTCACTGACCCTTCCTTTGAGTCTACTGCTGCGTCTGCCCTAGTTGCTGAGCTCGTCGACTTTGCTGCTCGCTTTCGTTAAGACTACGCTGCTAGTCTTGTCGCTGAGTTTGAGTCTGTCTGTCCTCCGTCCGTCGGGGGTGAGTGTGCCCTTGGCATGGACGTCCTTGAGGACAGGCAGGAGGAGTTCCAGTGTCTGGCTGCTGCTTCACCTCATCTCGTGTCTGTACTGCTTACCCCTGAGGGAGACCCGGATGCACTTGACATCCCGACTCCGCGCTCTTACGCGGAGGCGATAGTGGGTCTCTACTCCTCTCAGTGGCAGGCAGCTATGGACGCAGAGATGGCTTCCTGGAAGTCCACAGGCACCTTCGTTGACGAGGTTCCCCCGCCCGGGGCGAACATCGTCAGTGGCATGTGGATTTTTAGGGTGAAGCGGTCGCCGGGTTCTCCGCCTGTCTTCAAGGCGCGTTACGTGGCTCGTGGCTTCAGTCAGCGGCAGGGAGTTGACTACTTTCAGACCTTCTCTCCCACCCCGAAGATGACCACTCGTCGGGTACTGCTGCACATAGCTGCTCACCGTGACTACGAGCTTCACTCTCTTGACTTCAGCACAGCTTTCCTGCAGGGCAGCCTGCACGAGGAGATCTGGCTGCGCCGCCCACTTGGCTTCACTGGGTCTTTTCCTCCTGGCACCCAGTGGAGCCTCCGACAGCCAGTCTACAGTCTCCGCCAGGCACCGCGTGAGTGGCACGACATACTGAGGACTACACTTGCAGCTCTTTGGTTTTCTCCCTCTACTGCCGACCCGTCGCTGTTTCTGCGCACCGACACTTCTTTGCCGCCGTTCTACATCCTCGTGTACGTCGACGACTTGGTCTTTGCCTCAGCTGACACTGCTGGACTCGCCCACGTGAAGTCCGAGCTGCAGAAGAGACACACGTGCACAGACCTGGGTGAAGTGCGCAGCTACCTTGGCTTGCAGATCACCCGGGACAGAGCACGCCGCACCATTACCCTGACTCTGTCATACATGGTGCAGCAGGTCCTTCAGCGCTTCGGCTTCACGTACTCCTTGCCTCAGGCCACTCCTCTGCCTACTCGCCACTCGCTCTCAGCTCTGCCTTCGGATGAGTCCGTAGAGTCGAGTGGCCCGTACCCAGAGCTTGTTGGCTGCCTCATGTACCTGATGACCTGCACTCGACCTGACCTTGCATACCCTCTTAGCATTCTCGCACGCTATGTTGCTCCTGGGAGACACAGACCGGAGCACATGGCTGCAGCGAAGTGGGTGTTGCGCTACTTGTGCAGTACGTCGGGCATGGGGCTTGTGCTTGGAGGGCAGAGTCCAGTGGTCCTCACTGGGCACGCAGACGCTTCTTGGGCTGACGACCAGGCTACGCAGCGGTCGTCACAGGGCTACACCTTCAGCCTTGGTCCCGGCTCTGTTTCGTGGCGGGCTACCTGCTCGTCTTCTGTTCTCGGCTCCAGTTGTGAGGCTGAGATCTATGCCGGGGCCATGGCTGCACAGGAGCTTCGCTGGCTCACCTACCTGCTGACTGACCTCGGAGAGCTGCCTCGTTCTCCTCCAGTGCTGTACGTAGACAACAAGGCCATGATGGCCTTGTGTCGAGAGGAGAGACTGGAGCACAGAACGAAGCACATTGCTCTCCGCTACTTCCTTGCTCGTGAGCTGCAGCAGCGTGGTCAGCTGCGTCTTGCGTACGTGGCCTCTGAGGCCAACACTGCTGATATCTTCACCAAGGCGCTTGCGCCTTGTGATCATCAGCGCTTCTGTACTCAGCTGGGTCTTGTGCCTGCCTTGCCTCACTTGCTCACCTCTTGACCTTGCTTGTACTGTTACATATATATATAAACACCTGCTCCTACTTGTCTAGCCTTTTATATATATATATATATGTACTCCTGCATGTGAACTGGCCTGGTGGCCTTGACCTTGTGCTCGGAATTTGTGGTGACTTTGTGATCCACCCTGAGCTTGCTTTGCTTTGCTTTGCTTGACTGGTCTTGTGACCCCTTGTACTCCCCCACTTTGCCTATGGGGGTGTGTCAGAACATTATAGCTTATGCTTTTGTGTAGGTTGTAGTGGGGTAGCCCATATGGGGTACAACCCAATTAGGGTTAGTACTTGTATCCAACTCTTTCATAGTGCATTCATTCTCGTTCTAGTTTTCTCAACACACACTGAGCACAAGCAAAGGGCCACAAGGTCAGTTCACATGCAGAGGCATATATGCAACACAAACATCACAGTGATCTCTACCTAGCAATGCAAGCACGCAGGTATATATATATTGATCACAGCACAGGCAAAGTCTACAACAAGTGAGGAAAAGTGGGCACAAGCCCTAGCAAAGTGCAGAAACGCTGATGATCTCCAGACTGCAGTGCCTTGGTGAATATATCAGCTGTGTTGGCCTGAGTGGCCACGTTGCGGAGATAACTGCAGCAACGGGAGCTAGGCTACGGGCTAGGCACGTGTGCTCGTGTGATCTCTGCGTTCTCTGTTCCTTAGTCGTTTTCCTTGTGCACACACTACTTGCTAGTTCACGGGGAAAATTGGCAAGAGTTTCACTAGGAAAAGTTCAGAACAATGGTACAATGAAGTTGGCAATGCAAGACTACATCAGGGCTAGCATTCAGGTCGGCCAACTGCCAGCGCAGCTTGGTCGACCGCGTTCCAGCACGGCTTGGTCGACCGAACTCCAGCAAGGCAAGGTCGACGGCGTGCCAGCGTTGCTCACGCAGGACAGCAGTGCACCCGCTTCGCAGGTGTGCGTAGCCGATTGGCGTGCAGAGTCCCGTCACCTGCACAGCGCACACTCCACGTCAACCTTGAGCTGACGACTGCCTCTGGCCCGCCACGACGACCTCGGGATACCACCACTGAGGTCGTGCTCGCCAACTTCGCCTGGGCGACCGTCGCACTCCTTCGCAGCACTTCGTCACCCAGGTAACCTGGTCGACCAGGCTACCACGTCGACCAGCAGCTCCCGTACGTGCCCGTCGACCTCCCAAGTCGACGACCACCTCCACGTCGACCTCACTAGGTCGACGACACCATCGGTCGACCTCCTCCAGGTCGACATCCCCTCTGGTCGACCAGCTCCACGTCGACCAGCACAGTCGTCGGCCGACCACCCACGTCGGCCACCCGAAGCTGGCGTCACAAAGTTGACGCCCAGCTATTCGACACCCAACTGCTCAGCGTCCTGAGTCGAGGTCGACGTCGGCCCCTCCTTCGTCGACCACCAGGTCCAGTCGACCACTAACAGGTCGACTAGCAGTCCGTTAGCCGATTGCCGAAGTCGGCTTCAACGTCCTCTTCAGGTCGACTCCCAAGTCGACCTCCCTGAAGTCGGCGCCACCCTGAAGTCGGCGCCCGTGCAGTGGTCCCCCGTGCAGGTCGACCTCCTCGTCGACCAGCTCACCCACTGCTGCAGGTCGGCTGCTCCCCTCACACCCGACCACGAAGTCGGCTCCGCCCAAGCGAGGACGGGGCCAATACCCAACTCCCGTTGACACTCCCCTGCCGCGTTCACGCTTGGCCCCCCCAAGTCCACTCGGCAGTACTCCTCGGAGAATAGCTCGTCGACGTGCACCCAACACATAGCACGTCGTCCACCGCACCAGCCATGCAAAAGGGCATGGCACCTACTGCTGCACGTCATTGTCGCCGTCGCCCACATTGTCCAAGCGCACTTGGCCGATTGCAACGGAGCACCGGTTGAAGGCCGGATAGTGCAGCGCCTTCGTCAGGAAGTCGGCCGGCTGTTCAGCGGTCGGGATGTACTGCAGCGAGAACTTCCCGCGCCTCACCATGTGCTGTAGCCAGGCCTGCCGCCGTTCCATGTGCTTGAGGTTGCCCGTTAACCCCATGCCCTCGGCGACCGTGATGGCCGACTTGTTGTCCACGCGCAGGACAGTCGGCTTCCCGGCGTCCAGTTGCCGGAACTCGGCGAGGAGGAAGCGAAGGCGACGTCCCTCCTTGCCAGCTTCAGTGGCCGCCACGTACTCCGACTCGGTCGACGACAGCGTCGCGCACTTGATGCGCTGGCTCGACCAGGAGACTGCAGCCCCTCCGTAGACGAACACGTAGCCGCTCGTGCTCATCCTGTTCTGCTTGTCACCGGCGTCGTCGGCGTCCACGTAGCCGACCAGCTCCAGCGACTGAGGTCCACCGCCGAACTCTAGGGCGATGTCACGTGTGTTGGCGAGGTAGGCGAGGCAGCGGTCGACCTCGCGCCAGTGCTGGTCGCTCCTCACCGTGAGGCCGCTCCCCAGCTTGCTACAGGCGAAGGCGACGTCCGGCCTCGTCGTCGTCGCCGCGAACTGCAGCGAGCCGACCTTCTGCCGGTACTCCTCCTCCTGCCGTTCCTGCGCCTCCTCGTCATCGAAGGTGAGCTCGGCATAGGCACCGACCGAGACCGGCGTCTTCGGGGTGCGCCCGGTCTGCTCCTCGTCGAGGAAGCGCCTACGCAACTTGTCAGCGTAGCCCTGCTGGTGCAGCCACAGCTTCCCCGCCGACCTATCGCGTACGATCTCGAGCCCGAGGTACTTCTGCACCGGCGAGATCTCGCGCAGCTCGAAGGCGGCTTCCAGCAGCTCCTTCAGCTCCTTCAGCATCGCGGCGCTGCTGCTGGCGGCAAGCAGGTCGTCGACGTAGACCAGGACCCAGCAGGCCATTCCACCCTCGCCGACTTTGAAGTAAAGAGCCTCGTCGACTTGACTCTTCTTCCACCCGGCGCCGACCAGCACATCATTGAGCGCCAAGTACCACAACAGCGGCGACTGCTTCAGCCCGTACAGGCTCTTCAGCAGCTTACACACCCGGCCGGTTCCGTCGTTGAAGTAGTCCGGCTGAGACATGTACAGCACCCGATCGAGCTTGCTCTGCAGGAAGGCGTTCTTCATGTCGAGCTGCATCAGGTTGAGGTCGAGGACAACGACGATGCTGAGGAAAATCCTTAGCGTGACGTAGCTGCTCACCGGCGCGAACGTCTCGTCGTAGTCGGCGCCGTACACCTGTGTGAAGCCCTTCACGACCAGCCTCGCCTTCTCTCGCTCGACCGTGTCGTCGATGTGGTACTTCGTCGTCAACACCCACCGGTTCTTCATGACGTTCACCCCCGGCGGGCGTTGGACCAGCTCCCAAGTGCCCATGTTGATGAGGCTACGAATCTCCTCCTCCATGGCGGCCTTCACCGCCGGGCCCTTCCAGCTCGCCAGCGCCTCCTTCACCGTCATCGTCGAGATGTCCCAACGGTGCTCGGGGTCAGCTAGCATGTCGGGGTCGAGCTCCGGAAACCCCTCATCCTCCTCGGCGTCGTCGTACAGCAGGTCGTCGTCATCGTCCACGTCGTACACCGTGGTGAAGGCAGCGGGGACGAAGAAGTCAGGCGGCCTCCGAAGTCGGCCTGAACGTCGCGGTCCTTGCTGGACCTCCTCGGCGTCCCCTCCATTGTCACTGTCGTCGCTGCCCTCGGCGTCCTGCTGCTCCTCCACTGTGCTCGGCTTCCCAGCCGACTTCTCCCTTGCCGACGTCCCAGTCGCCGACTGCTCCGTGGTCGGCTTCCCGACAGCCTGTTCCTTTGTCGGTTGCTGCTCCCCAACCTGCTCCTCCCCTGTCGACTTCAATCCCTCGTCGATTCGCCGCTCGTCACGTCGGCCACCGGCGATGCACTTGGCCGGCGCCGAAGGCGGCGTCCCACTACTCCCCTCATTGCAGGAGGCCGACACCGAGGTCAGCCCACGCAGGTCGGCCACGAGGGGTGGGGCAGGGGTCAGAGGGTGAGGGGTAGGGGTGTGGACGTCCTCGACGTCCTCAGCAGCAAGCTCACCGACCTCGGCAAGCAGCGGCAGCGTCGCCGACGAGGTGTCAGAGGGCGGCAAGCGGCCGGACACCGGCCCATGCTCCGTCTTCCACTCGGCCAGGGACAGCTCCTCATAGAACACCACGTCCGACGTGGTGACCACCCGGTCAGTGGCGACGTCAAGAAGCTCCCAGCCCTTGCTCGCCTCTGACACACCAAGGTGTAGGCCCCACTTGGCCTTCGGCTGCAGCTTCCCACCACGCTGCTGCTCAGGGACAAGGAACTGCGCCATGCAGCCCCACACCCGCGCCAGCGACAAGTCGGGCTTCTTCCCTGTCAGCAGCTGGTACGGCGTCGTCCCCGGCGGCAGCGTCGACCTCTCAAGGCAGTTGCGGACCCAGACGGCCTGCCGCAGAGCGAGGTGCCACCAGTGGTGCTGCACACCCATGTGCAGCAGCATTGTCCGCACCGACTCCACTACCGTCCTCATCTCCCGTTCCGCCATGCCGTTCTGCTGCGGGGTGTATGGGCAGGTCAGGTCGTGGACGATCCCCTTGTCGTTCACGAAGTCGGTGAACTGCTTCCCGAGAAACTCCCCTCCCCGGTCAGAACGCAGCATCAGCACCGACTTCTTCGTCTGCCGCTCAGCCACCGCCAGCCACTGTACGAACGCCTGCAACGCATCAGACTTCTTGGCGACCGTCTTAACCCACACATAGCGGGTCTTGCAGTCCTTCAGCAGCAAGAAGTACAGGCTACCATCCTTGGCAGCCACGCGGAACGGCCCGCACAGGTCGATGTGCATGACAGCCAGCACGTCGTCGACGTCGGAGCCTTGGTTGGGGAAGGTGTGCTGCGCCAGTTTCCCGCCGACGCACGAGACACACGGGGAGTCGGCGTCCATCGCCGACTTGAGGTCCAGCCCAATGGCGACCTCGTTCTTCGCCGAGCTCCGTATGGTGTCCATGCCGACATGCGCAAGCCTCGCATGCATCCGGTCCGGCGTCGACTTCGTCTTCGAGACGATCGCCCGCAGGGCCACCACCTCCGTCGTGGGTGGTGTCGACCTCGTCGCGCAGGGACGCAGATCGGTGCAGAGGACTCGCCCAGAGTACGTCGCTCGACCGAGCACCTCCCCTGCTGCTGAGACGAGCAACATGCCGTCTCCGTCCTCCTGCAGCTTCACGCCATGCTCCTTCAGCTGGCCGGCCGACAGCAGGTTGGCTCGCACACCCGGGACGTACAACACGTCGGGGATGAGCACCTGCTTCCCGGCCTCTCCTTGCAGAGCGACAGTGCCGCGGCCCTGGACATCCTGCAGCGCCCCATTGAAGCCGCGCACATGCCTGATGGCGCCGCTCGGCTGCAGGTCGACGAAGACCTCCTTCGTCCCCATCAGGTGGTGAGAGCAACCGCTGTCGAGCAGGACCACCGCCGGGTTCGCCTGCACAGCTGCCGCTACCGCCTGGAAATCCTCTCCAGCTTCCGGCGCCAGAGAGATGGTCGGCTCCACGACGCCGACCAGCGAGCACGACGCCGTCTTGTCGTCTCGCCCCTTTCCGCCTGCGACGGAGTCGGCGTCCTTCGCCGAAGTCGATGTCTTGGTCGACTGCTTCTCCTTGCGCGGCTGGTTTCCTCCACGACGAGGACGACGGCTGCCAGACCTCCCACGGCCTCCCTTAGCATCGTCGTCGTCGGAGTCGCTGCGGTTGGGACACTCGAAGGAGAGATGGTCGGGGTCGCCGCACAGCCAGCACTCCCGACGTCGACCTCCTCCTCCCCGACCACTGTCCTTGGTCGACTTCTTCTTGTCGACCTCCTTGGCCGGCTTCCAGCCACTGCTACCACCACCGCCGCCGAACTGCCCGCGCTGTCCCAGTCGGCCTCCTTGGTTCGCTGAGGTGACCAAGTTCGCCTGCGCCAAGAGCTCCTGCGACCGCTCAGCCTCCTGCATCGCCTCGTCCTGCAGGATATACGAGGTCAGGTTGTCCTCGTTGAGCGTCGCCCTCGTGCTCGGCGCCATGGACAGCCGCTTCAGCAGGTTGTAGCTGCTAGAGAGACCCTGCATGACATGGGTGATGTACGACGCCGTGGAGTACTGCGCGCCGGCCATCCTAATGGTGGCGAGAATTCGCCGTGCCCGGTTGCAGTAGTCGGTCGCAGTCTCATCGTCACCCATACGCAGGTGCGTCAGCTGTCCCTCCAGCTGGGCGATGAACAGGTCGTCGGTGACCTGGTACGTCGACTCAATGAAGTGCCACGCCCGGTGGCCGGCGTCGACGTACTCCCGGCACCACTTCAAGGCGATCTGCACGCCCGGCGAGCAGCACCGCGAGATGACTGTGAAGGTCAACAGCTGCACGGCGCGAAACTCCGCTCGCAAGTCGGGGTGGTGTTCCCCCGGTGTCGCCACGGTCCCTCGGGCGAAGCCGATCAGTCCGGCCATCTCCAGCTGGGGCTCGATGGCTTCCTTCCAGGTGAGAATGTCGGGTCGACCGACCAGCGGAGGGGTGACCGAGATCCTGTCCGGCGTAAACTTGAAGTAGCCGTAGCTCGGCGCAATCCCGCCCGCCGTCACCTGGGTCGCCGACATCGGCGACAGCCCACCTCGACGCCCACCAGCGTCGCCATGCGAGGAGCCTGCAGCCGCCGAAGACTGCATCCCTCGAGTCTGAACGCCGCCGGCTTCACCGGCATGTATCACACCTCTTTGCCGCGACGTGCCTCCAGCACTGCTGCCGACTTGACCACCACCGGCGTTGACGCCCATGTCGACGCCGCCTTCGTTGTTCACCGGACGAGGAGAGGCAGGTCGAGACGGGTGCTCCGTCGCCCACGTGGAGCGGAGTCCAGCCTCGACGACCGCCCAGGGCAAGTCGCCATACTCGTTGGCCTCATGCTTCCTCCTCGCGTTCTCCAACCGTGCCTCCAGGGTGTCCACCACCCCCGAGTCACCTACGGCTCCTACCATAGTGACTACTGCACAGTTGCCGGCCTGTAGCTACGCAATAGGTAAGTGGTATCTACGTCGACCTGACTGAAAAGGTAAGTCGTGTGCCGTCCACGCTCACCGCACCATGCGGAGATAACTGCAGCAACGGGAGCTAGGCTACGGGCTAGGCACGTGTGCTCGTGTGATCTCTGCGTTCTCTGTTCCTTAGTCGTTTTCCTTGTGCACACACTACTTGCTAGTTCACGGGGAAAATTGGCAAGAGTTTCACTAGGAAAAGTTCAGAACAATGGTACAATGAAGTTGGCAATGCAAGACTACATCAGGGCTAGCATTCAGGTCGGCCAACTGCCAGCGCAGCTTGGTCGACCGCGTTCCAGCACGGCTTGGTCGACCGAACTCCAGCAAGGCAAGGTCGACGGCGTGCCAGCGTTGCTCACGCAGGACAGCAGTGCACCCGCTTCGCAGGTGTGCGTAGCCGATTGGCGTGCAGAGTCCCGTCACCTGCACAGCGCACACTCCACGTCAACCTTGAGCTGACGACTGCCTCTGGCCCGCCACGACGACCTCGGGATACCACCACTGAGGTCGTGCTCGCCAACTTCGCCTGGGCGACCGTCGCACTCCTTTGCAGCACTTCGTCACCCAGGTAACCTGGTCGACCAGGCTACCACGTCGACCAGCAGCTCCCGTACGTGCCCGTCGACCTCCCAAGTCGACGACCACCTCCACGTCGACCTCACTAGGTCGACGACACCATCGGTCGACCTCCTCCAGGTCGACATCCCCTCTGGTCGACCAGCTCCACGTCGACCAGCACAGTCGTCGGCCGACCACCCACGTCGGCCACCCGAAGCTGGCGTCACAAAGTTGACGCCCAGCTATTCGACACCCAACTGCTCAGCGTCCTGAGTCGAGGTCGACGTCGGCCCCTCCTTCGTCGACCACCAGGTCCAGTCGACCACTAACAGGTCGACTAGCAGTCCGTTAGCCGATTGCCGAAGTCGGCTTCAACGTCCTCTTCAGGTCGACTCCCAAGTCGACCTCCCTGAAGTCGGCGCCACCCTGAAGTCGGCGCCCGTGCAGTGGTCCCCCGTGCAGGTCGACCTCCTCGTCGACCAGCTCACCCACTGCTGCAGGTCGGCTGCTCCCCTCACACCCGACCACGAAGTCGGCTCCGCCCAAGCGAGGACGGGGCCAATACCCAACTCCCGTTGACACACGTAACGCAGACGAAGCTGACCAGGCTACTGCAACTCTCGAGCCAGGAAGTAACGTAGAACGATGTGGTTCGTTCTGTGCTCCAGTCTGTGCTCCTCACATAAGGCAATGGCAGACTTGTTGTCGACGTACAGCACTGGAGGAGAACGAGGGAGCTCTCCCAGGTCGGTCAGCATGTAGGTGAGCCAGCGTAACTCCTGTGCAGCCATGGCTGTGGCGTAGATCTCAGCCTCACAACTGGAGTTGAGAACTGAAGACGAACGTGTAGAACGCCACAAAACAGAGCCAGAGCCAAGGCTGAAGGTGTAACCCTGTGACGACCGCTGAGTAGCCTGGTCGTCGACCCAAGAAGCGTCTGAGTGCCTAGTGAGAACAACTGAGCTCCTCCCTCCAAGCATGAGCCCCATGCCCGATGTACTGCACAAGTAGCACAGTACCCTCTTTGCAGCATCCCAGTGCACCTTTCGGTGCCTACCAGGAGCCACGTAGCGAGCCAGAAGGCCAAGAGGGTACGCTAGGTCAGGACGAGTGCAAGTCATCAGGTACATGAGGCAGCCAACTAGCTCTGGGTAAGGACCACTCGGCTCTACGGACTCGTCCGAAGGTGGAGCTGAGAGCAAGTGACCTGTTGCCAGAGGAGTCGCCTGTGCCGAGGACCAGGTGAAGCCGAAGTGCTGAAGGACCTGCTGCACCATGTATGACTGAGTCAGTGTGATGGTGCGGCGTGCTTTGTCCCGGGTGATATGCAAGCCAAGGTAGCTGCGCAGTTCACCCAGGTCTGTGCACGTGTGTCTCTTCTATAGCTCCGACTTCACGTGGGCGAGAGCCTCAGTGTCAGTAGTGGCAAAGACCAAGTCGTCGACGTACACGAGGATGTAGAACGGCGGCAGCGAAGTGTCGGTGCGCAGAAACAGCGATGGGTCAGCAGTAGAAGGCGCAAACCCAAGAGCCGCAAGCGTAGTCCTCATTGTGTTGTGCCACTCACGTGGGGCCTGGCGGAGACCATAGACCGGCCGCCGGAGGCTCCACTGGGTACCAGGAGGAAACGACCCAGTGAAGCCAGGAGGGCAGAGCAACCAAATCTCCTCGTGCACGCTGCCTTGCAAGAAAGCTGTGTTGAAGTCAAGAGAGTGAAGCTCGTAGTCACGCTGAGCGGCAACGTGCAGTAGCACCCGAAGAGTGGTCATCTTTGGGGTGGGGGAGAAGGTCTAGAAGAAGTGTACTCCCTCTCGCTGACTGAAGCCTCGAGCCACGTAACGAGCCTTGAAGACAGGCGGAGAACGTGGCGGCCGCTTCACCATGAAAATCCACATGCCACTGACGATGTTCGCCCCAGGAGGGGGAACCTCGTCGACATAAGTGCCAGTGGACTTCTAGGATGCCATCTCTGCGTCCATGGCTGACTGCCACTCAGAGGAGTACTCACCGGCGATCGCCTCAGCGTAAGAGCGCGGGGTCGGGATGTTTGGTGCATCCGGGTCTCCCTCAGGTGCAATCAGCATGGACACGAGATGAGATACAGCAGCGGCAAAGCACTCAAAGTCCTCCTGCCTGTCCTCAAGGACGTCCGTGCCTAGAGTACACTCACCCCCGACGGACGGAGGACAGACAGACTCAGACTCAGCAACAAGACTGGCGGCGTAGTCTAGACGACAGCGAGTAGCAAAGTCGACAAGCTCAGCAACTAAGGCAGACGCAGCAGCAGACTCAAAGGAAGGGTCAGTGACAGCAGTGGCCAGGAGATGCGTAATAGTAGGACTAGCAACACGAAGAGAGTCAGACTCCGGTTCAGCAAGGGCAGGAAGAGAGGACGCAGGAGGAAAAGGCAGAGGGACACGCTGCGGAGCAGTGGAAAGACGAAGCGTCATCTGGTGAGTGCCTGGGAAAGCAGGAGGACGCTGACGTGGGACAAGATGACCAGTGTGAGCAGCACAAACAGGCGACGCAAAACGAGACTCAGGCGACACAGGACGAGACTCAGGCTCATGACGCTCCGTAAGACCTCCTGTCGGACCAGTGTAGGGACAAGGACCAGGGAGGGGCGAGGCAGGCTGTAACTGTAACTGTGACTGGACATGCGGAGGACACTCTAAGGAGGGAGGAGGACAAGGAGGAGGAGGCTGACCAAGAACCTGCTGAAGGAGCGGCACGAAGTACGCCCGCGGCCGCGAAGCGCCCCCAGAACCAGCAAAGACAGCACCAGAACCCCCAGCAGCAGCTCCAACTCGTGTAGCCCTACCAGCAGCTCCAGCAGCGCCAACTCCAGGACCTCCAGTAGTACCAGCTCCAGCCGCACCGTCGGCTCCAGCACCTGCAGGACCAACCCCAGGGTCAGCAGCTACACCAACTCCCGTAGGCCCAGCGTCCTCAGCTCCACCGGCAGCTCCAGTAACGTCAGCACCTGCAGCTCCAACTTTAGCACTAGCAGCACCTCTAGTAGCACCAGCTCCAGCTCCAGCAGAACCCCCAGTCCCAGCAGCTCCAGTACCGCCTGTACGAGCACCTCAAGGACCTGAGGCTCCAGTACCTCCAGCCGCACCAGGGTCTCCAGCGAGCGGCACCCCAGTGCTAGGAGCGCCGCTCTGGAGGCTGCAGAGGCGAGCGTACCACTCATACAGTCACTGTAGGGAGGGAGGCGCCGGGTGCGACCCAGTACCCGAAGCACCACCAGCTCCAACTCCGGCAGAACCCGCAGCTCCAGCAGCCCCACGCCGGAGGCTGTTACGCTGAGAGTACCACTAACGCAATTGCTGTGAAGAGGGAGCGTCACCAGGCGCAGGACGGTCAGTCTCAGCTCCCTCAGGCTCAGCACCCCAAGGCTCAGCACCCCCAGGCTCAGCACCCCCAGTCTCAGCACCCCCAGGCTCAGCACCCCTAGTCTCAGCACCCCCAGGCTCAGCACCCCCAGTCTCAACACCCCCAGACGCCGTACCCCTCACAGGACCAGAGTTGACAGCTACCTCGACAGGCTCGACCGGGTCTACCAGGGAAACACCTCAGGGAGCAGGACCCTGGGGAGGGAGGGGGTCTACCGAAGTAGCACCTGGTGTGAGGAAGAGCGGCGGGGGGGGAAGCGGCGCAGTGCGGTAGGGGAACAGACGGTAGAAGGGTACCGACTCGTCAAAAGTGACGTCGTAAGAGGGGAAGACACGGCGCAAGGTGGGGTGGTAAAACTGCTAGCCTGGCGCGTCAAGGACAAAGCCAGGAAAGACGCGGGAACGGCACGGGTGGAGAGCTTGTCCGCGGACGTATCGCGGACAAAGGCTCGACATCCCCAGACTCGGAACATCGACGCATCGCCAACCTTCCCCGTCCAACGCATTATGGGCGAGGTCTCCGGAGCAGAGACCCGGGGCTAGAGGTTGAGTTGATGCGCAGCGTACTGCACTGCAAACGGCCACAGGAAATGGGGGGCAACCGCATGGATCATAGAGGTACGAGCGACCTCCATGACTAAGCCAATGCGGCGCTCAGCAATCCCATTCTGCTGTGGAGAGGCCGGAAGTGTGAACGTCTGGCGGATGCCGTGCTCCGCACAATAGGCTGCCAAGAGGTCGGAGGAAAACTCACCACCCCTGTCAGAGTGCAGACGCAGGACTGGAAAGTCCGACTGGAACCGCTCGCGGAGCTGGAGACGAACAGCGCGGATCCAAGGGATCAAAACATCAGGGACCTCTCCCTTGGTGCGCAAGGTGAAGACCGTGGAGTAGCGCGTGTAGTCGTCGACGACCAGCAGGAAGTACCGCTCGTGGCCCTATCCACAGACGCGGGCTGGGCCCCACACGTCCAGGTGGAGAGTCTGCAGAGGAGCCTCTGTGGGAGGGAACGAGGAGGAGTGAGGAGTGGCGCGCTGCCGCCCCTCGACACAGGGAAGATAGGGAGGAGCAGGCGAGGGTGAGAGAGGAGGGAGAACCCTGGGAAGACCAGAGACAAGGTACCGGGAGTGCATGCCACGAAGGCGCTGCACTGAAGGGTGACCAAGGTGGTGGTTCCAGAGGACGGTTTGGTGCGACAGGGTGTGACACGAGCAGGGGGCCGACAGCTGACCCGACGCAGACGCTGACGTAGCTACTTGAGGGGACTCAGTGGTCAGTGTGTACAGGTCCGACCCCGGCTGCCGAGTAAAGGTAGCCAGGTGGCAACCCGTCCGAGCACACATACAGTGGGTTACACGCTCATAGGCAGGGGTGAACGGGTGAACACCCCGTCTTGGAGAGCAAAGCCTGCCACCAAGTTCGTAGAGAACGAGGGGAGGTAAAGACCCGATTGGGTGCCGGCCGGAACCGGTGGACAAGGGAGGACAGTGGAGGAGGTCGCAAGGACTGGGCCCCCAGAGGGGTCAGCGAGAGAGACAGCAACTGGCCGAGCTAGCTGCTCAAGGACAGTGCGTTCACGAAAGAAACAGCAGGAAGCACCCGAGTCCAGTGTGAAGGTGTGTAGTGCCTCAGTAGACGCAGTAGCACCAGGAGTAGCAGACTCACTAGCACCTAGAGCAGCAGCCTCACCAGGACCTAGGGCAGCAGACGCACTAGCACCTAGAGCAGCTGTCTCACTAGTACCAATACCCGGGTCGGGCGGTACACTCAGGTAGCAGTCACCCTCAACACTAAAAGTCAATGCATACATAGCAGCAAGGATAGCATCAAAATCAAGAGCAAATGTATCAATTCCCTTCTTAAGCAGATCAGCCCAGCGGGGCAGCTCAGAGGCGTCAGGGAACTGCTTGCGCCAGGCCTCGTCGAGGCGAAAGAAAGAGCGATGCGCCGTGTGAAACCTCCCACAGGTCTGGCCAGTGCGGTCACCTGTGCGGATGACGTACGGGCAGGTACCTCCACCCCCAGACCCCCCACGCTGAGAGTAGCACTCACGGAGCTGCTGGGATGACGGGGTCTCGCTGAGACGCTGCTGGTGCTGCCTCTGGCCACCTCCAATCCCCCCACGCTGCACCGCTCCACCGCGCCCGCCACCGGCTCCACTGCCGCCACCACTGCCACCATCACCCCCGCCAACGCCGCCGCCACCACCCCCGGCTCCGCCACTGACCCCCCCACCACCAGTACCACTCCCACCACCGCCACCACCCCCGCCGCCTCCACCCCCTCCACCACCGCCGCCCCCGCCGCCACCACCGCCACCCCTGCCCCCCTTGCCCCTGCCGCCCTTGCGCCTCCCACTAGGAGTAAACGCAGCCCCGACCCCCTCAGCACCGAGGTAGTCGACAGCAGCAGCAGATGCAATGGAGGGGAGGAGGGGGACGGGGGAGCACCCCTCAAAGAAGGGGGCGCGAGGGTCGCCACGAGAGGCACCTACAGCTACGATGCTCTTCTCAGCTGCCAGGAGTTCCTTCTCGAGCAGGTCGACAGTGAGGTCGGTAGGGGAGAGGGCGGGAAAGTGGTCCCTGGCAGTGTGAAGGGAGTCAAGGAGGCGGGTGACCAGGTGATAGAGTGTGAGGTACATCGGGGGAGGGTTCTTGGCTAGGAAATCGGGGGGAAGCGCGGCACGGTAGCGAAGATCACTAGTACGGAGGTGAGTGATGAGGACAGCTACAGTGGCAAAAGCAGACAGATCGGGGAAGAGATAGGGCAGTGAGAGACGGCCTATCGCAACAGTAGTAGGGGAGGAGTAGCGCGCAACTACAGCGTCGTACAGCTCCTTAGCGGTCTTATGCTGGCTAAAGTGCTCGCGCTCATCTAACGGTAGGTGGCTGCGAACGGCTAGGCGAGCATGAGCGTCACGGGTCTGCCACTGTGAGCGAGCAGTGCTGACAGCAGTAGCAGTAGGTGTGGGAGCGGCGCCAGACGTGTGGTCAAACAGGGAAACATCGTCCTTGGCAGTGATCTGGAGGAACAAGTGTAGGTCATCGAGCCAAACGTCAAACTTAATCGGACGGCCCTCAGAGTCAAACGTGAGAACGGTAGGACTAGTCATAGTGGCAGTAGCAGTAGCAGCAGTAGCAGTAGTTGTAGCAGTAGTAGCAGTAGCAGTAGTGCAGTAGCAGCACTAGCAGTAGCAGCAGTAGTAGTAGTAGTAGCAGTAGCAGCAGTAGCAGCAGTTGCTGCAGGTGGGGCAGCGCGGCTCGGTCAGGGCGGCGCGACGCGGGCGGCGCGGCTCGGGTAGGTAGGGCGGCGCGACGGTGGGCCTATGCTCGGTGCGTGGCGGCGCCTAGGGTGCGGCTGCGCGTGGGCCGCGGCTGCGTTCGTGCGGTGGCTAAGCGCTAGCTGTAGCAGCCGACGCGCGATCGCCGCTGCGCGCGGGCTGCGACCTGCGGGCGGGCGGCGGTGGGTCGAGCGTTGGCCTAGGGGCGAGCGGGGCCTAGGGGCGAGCGGGGCCTACGGGCGACAGCCTGCTGGGGCTCGCGAGAAAAAATCGGGCCGCCCTAGGCGGCGAATCGGCTACTCGCGCCAAAAACGCGGGGCCGCGCTCGGGCTGCTAGCGGGCTACAAAACGAGCTGCGTGAGAGGAGGGCGCGCGAGGGCGCACTAGGAGAGAGGCGCTCGAGGGCGCTAAGACGGTAGGGTGCACGAGGGCACCTGTAGCGGATCGGTGGGCCCTTAGGTAAGCGGTCCTAGGTCCCTAACCTAGGCTCTTAATACCATGTTAAGAATGAGAAGTGGTTGGACTAGAAAGGATCGAGAGTACAAGTAGGAAAAGCTAGAATATTGTACCCCCTAAGGCTAAACCCACTATAGCCTACAGAACAGTAACATATATAATGTTTGACACTTCGTGACAGTCATCATCGGCGGCCTCGGTCCTCATTGGCGCTCCACTCGAGCCATCCTCCGAGCCCACGGGAAGATCTTCGAAGCAGCACTCTGCGCCGAGATTCACGCTGAGCAACAAGACATGGACCTGCACGAGGAGCGGCACAAGAAGAAAACGTCAGTACCCGAATTGCGCCACAACAATAACAACAACCGGCATCAACCAAAACCCGTACCTCCGTTTTGTCATCTTTGCAAGACGTCAGGACACCCTCACACACATTTCCCGAATCGACAGCAGCCAACACCGCCGCAACGTCAACTTCGTCCTTCAAGCAGCCAAGTGGCATCCACACAGCTGCACCCCACGAGTCAGACGTTGTCTTCAACAACATCGCCGACGCAACTTGCACAAGGAGCAAGAAACATCGTCAGCTGAATGGCAAGACTGACTGATTCTTGCATCACCGAGTCACCCCCGCACTACTCACCAGAAGAACAACTCGATGAAAGCATCCCGCAACGCGAACTACTGGAGCCGAACCCAACGTATGTAGCCATCGCCCAAAGCGAGCCGTCCGGAAAAGACACTTGGTTCTTGGACAGTTGCTGCGGACAGCACATGTGCTCCTTGGGTCGTTTTGTTCAACGGGAACATCAACTTCAGCGCGAAGTTGTCATCACCGTAGCCAACAACCAGAATCTGCGCACACGACGACAGGGGATAGTGCAACCTCAGTCACGAGAAACCAACGTCATTTTGCAAATGTCCAAGGTCTTAATCGCGGAGGTACTCGGCTTTAACTTACTAAGTGTCAGTCAGCTGATGGCGAAGGGCATTCACCTCGAAGCAGACAGCACCACCGAGGAATTTAAGCCGTATCACGGGAGAGACAACATCGGCAGCAGCAGAGACAACATCGGCAGCAGCAGAGACAACATCGGCAGCAGCAGAGACAACATCGGCAGCAGCAGAGACAACATTGGCAGCAGCAGAAACAACACTAGCACCAATCGCTGGCTCTTCAACGGCACCGATCTTCGTCGACAATACACCACCGACTCCTACGCAACAGCTGAACCCCACTCCACAAGAAGTCCACCGAAGCGCCAACTTCACCGTGGGCTTCTACTCCAACTCCGACATGTACAGACGTTCACATCGACATCGCGCCATCGAAGGCACGTGGCACGCAAGAATGGGACATCCAAGCAACACGATGTTAAAATAACACGATAAGAGTAGGCGTGCTCGACAAAGATTCATTACTTCTAACTGACGGCAGAGAGCTCCAGCGAGTCCGCGGAACGTGCTTCACCTGTCCTAAAGCAGACTTACCGCACCAGCCATTCGTCTCGCATCACAATCCAAGCGCACCAGCATACGCATCTCTGGAGAAAGTGTACAGCGACATCCTGTACAACTGCGAACCTGGACAAGGGGCGTATAATTAGGTCATCACGTTCATCGACGCCGCCACATGCTACGTCTGGCACTGCAACCTCCCGAGCAAGGACATGGCCCTCGACGCTTTCGCGGCCTGGCTCCCAGTAGCAGAATGAGAATCAGGAGTGAAGCTAAAAAGCTTACAGTCAGATGGAGGAGGGGAATATCAATTACAAAGGTTCAAGGACTACCTGGCAGAAAGAGGCATCAAGCGGCTCATCTCCCTTCCCTACGCTCACCAACAGCAGGGCGTGGCAGAAAGAATGAACAAGACCCTTCAAAACACCATGCACAAGCTGCTACGTGGCATGTGGCTACCCAACCACCAGTGGCCCGAAGCAATGGACCACGCTGTCATGCTGCACAACTTACCATACTCTCGTCATCATCGCTCCCGAACAACGCATCACCGCATTTGCTGTGGACAGGAAAATTGGGCAGCACAAAAATGTTCAGAGTTTTTGGCTGCTTGGTACAGTACCGACCCCCAGCTGCACGAGCCGGCCGATTCTCCCAACGTGCACTGTGAGGGCATTGAGAAACATTACAACGCATGGAAAATCTTCGACATCAACATGAAGGAAACAGTGGCAGCACGTGCTGTCATTTTCTACGAAAACCTCACCCTTCTGACGTACCTTGCCAACTTGCAAGTAGGAAATCCGGACCTCTCGGACGGATTTCTTGGCACCCGGGCCTTCGCCTCAGTAGAAGATGAAGCTGACTGGGATAAGGAGAACGTGGGCAGAGCCTCGGAGGAAGCCGGACCTCTTCCCTACTGTTCAGTCGACGTACCAATGGACGACGAAAATCCTCGCGAAAGCATCAGCGCCGAAGTTTACAACCACTTCGCCGACAACAGTTACGTTACCCCTGCAAGAGTCAATACCAACGAAGCAGAACGCATATGACCTAATTTCATACCTGATCCAAAAGCAGGAGACGAAGCAGTCTATCCCGAGGACACAAATCTCCCTCGCTACACACAGAGCGGACTGCAGATACTGGGCCTCGTCACCGCAGTCCACGGCTCAATGCCACCTAAGGAGCCTGCCACGGTTCAGCAGGCTCTGGGGGGGGGGAACACAGGGAAAAATGGCTCGAAGCCATGGACAAGGAGTTAAAGGCGCTGGAAGAACGCAACACCTGGAAAATTGTTCCCATCGGCGTGGCACGCAGCAAGACAATCCTCACCGGAAAATGGGTTTTCCGTGTGAAAACCGAAGCAAACAGCACCATCGACAAGTTCAAAGCACGCTGGGTCGTACGCGGCTTTGACCAAGAGCACGGACGCGACTTCACCGAGACATTCGCGCCAGTTAGCCGACACACTTCACTACGGATCCTCCTCGCGATAGCCGCCATGAAGAAGAAGAAACTACACCGAATCGACGTTGCCAACGCTTTCCTCTACGCACCTGTCGACGCCGAGATCTTCGTCGAGCAACCACACGGCTCTAACACAGACCCCAACCAAGTCCGTCAGCTACTGAAGTCACTATACGGTATCAAGCAAGCCCCGAGACTGTGGCAGCAGTACTTACACGCTTGACTCATTCGCATTGGATTCCGCCAGCTACCGCACGACCAACGCATGTACCGGCTTACAAAGGGCACTGACTACATTCTACTCATCGTCTACGTAGACGATTTCCTCTACATCGGCTCGACCGACGGCGTCACAACCTGGTTCGAAGGAGTGCTGCAGCAGGACCTCACGCCCACAATCTCATCTACCGTGACACAATACCTCGGCCTCAACATCCAAGAAGAAGAAAGCGCGATCTACCTCAGCACCGCGAAGTACGCCGACACTATCGTTAAGCGATTCGGATTAACGCCAGCCGCTATCTCCAAACCGTACCGCTACACCACAGGAAGTAATAAGGAAGTCTCCGCTCCGCTCAAACCTGCCGGCATACGCGATTACATACAGAAGCTGGGATGCCTCCTCTTCGCAGCAGTCACCTGCCGACCGGACCTATCGTACTCTGCGAGCCAACTCGCCACCTACCTCAAGAAACTTGAAGCAAAGCACATGGCGGAGCTCGACCGCGCACTGCACTACCTCGTCAGCACTCCGTCGATCGAACTAACCTACTACAAGACCGGAACTGCTACACCTAAGTTGATCGGCTACGTCGACGCTGACCACGCCGGCGATTCTGACAACAACCGCTCGCGCACCGGCTACATCTACCGACTTGAGCCTATCGGGCCTATCTCGTGGCAGTCGAGCAAGTAGGAATTAATTGCTCTCTCCTCAGCTTAAGCAGAATATATTGCACTCTGCTCTGCCACCAAGGAAGTACTGTACCTTTGCGAACTGCTGGAAGAAGCGAAGCTGGCCAGGTACCCAGCTTCTCCATGTTTTGCGACAATCAGCCAGCGATTTGCATAGCGAACAAGAGCGGATTTGCGAACAGGACGAAGCACATCGCCCTGCAATTCTTCGTGAAGGACGAGATCGAGAAGGGGAGACTTGAACTGTCCTACTGCCCCACGTCCGAGATGGCAGCTGACTACTTGACCAAGAAGCTCGGAAAACCAAAGTTCGAGTACTGCATGCTGCTGACTGGACTGTTGGGCTGAGAAAAGCCCTTAGGATCTTAGCAGGGGTGAACTCTGGGTAGGACTGATGTAGTAGCGGAAGCGTTTTAATGAAGAGTTGTGAACCACCTTGCACTAGTATGTGAGGGCAAAGTAAGTTTATTAAGGCAAAGAGATACAGGATTATATAAGAGTACAATGAAGAGATATAGTTGTAACTACTTTGCTGTTGCAGTTCGATACAGTGACGACTCGGGCAACTGCTCTGTAGCGAGTCAGTTGTGTGTCCTTGCTGTCGCGCTGTACTTGTCAGGTCAAAGGTCGCTGACCTTTGACTTTCGCGTAACCTCCAGCAGTTACTTCAACCTCCGACGGTTGACTCGCTGGTGCCTCGATATGCTTTGCTTCGCTTGTGCATTGGTGTTTCGACACGACAGAGGCGCTTAAGATCGATTGTTTCCAACACTCCCCTTCGCTTCTGGAGTGTCGCTGTTGGTGACGTGGCTCTGTCCAGTCAGCAGCATGCAGTATTGGAACTTCTGTTTTCCGAGCTTCTTGGTCAAGTAATCAGCTGCCATCTCCAATGTGGGGCAGTATGACAGCTCGAGTCTCCCCTTCTCGATCTCGTCCTTCACGAAGAAGTATCGCAGGGCGATGTGTTTCGTCCTGTTCGCGAAGCCGTTCTTGTTGGCGATGCGAATTGCTGACTGGTTGTCGCAGAACAGGGTGAAGCTGGGTAACTGAGCTAGCTTCGCTTCTTCCAGTAGTTCGGAAAGGTAGAGTCCTTCCTTGGTGGCTGAGTAGAGTGCTATATATTCTGCTTCAGCTGAGGAGAGCGCGATTAACTCCTATTTGCTCGACCGCCAGGAGATAGGTCCGATGGGTTCGAACCGATAGATGTAGCCGGTGCGCGAGCGTCTGTTGTCAGATCCGCCTGCGTGATCGGCGTTGACGTAGCCGATTAGCTTAGGTGTTGTAGTTGCATTCTTTTTGGTAAGATAGACCGATCGTCAGGGTGCTGATGAGGTAGTGAATAGCGCGGTCGAGCTCCGCCAGGTGTTCCGTTTCAGGCTTCTTGAGATAGGTGGCGAGCTGGCTTGCGGAGTATGATAGGTCCAGGCGGCAGGTGACAGCTGTGAAAAGGAGGCATCCCAGTTTCCTCTGGTAGTCGCGTATGCCGACGGGCTTGAGTAGAGTAGATCCTCCCTTGATGTTTCCTGTCGTGTAGCAGTACGGCGTGGAGATGGCGGTCGGTGTGAGTGCGAAGCGCTTGGCGATGGTGCCGGCGTATTTTGCAGCGCTGAGATAGATCTCGTCTTCTTCTTCTCGGATGTTGAGACCGAGGTACTGTGTGACGGTAGATGAGACCGTGAGCGTGAGGTCCTTCTGCAGCTCCCCTTCGAACCAGGTTGTGATGCCGTTGGTCGAGCCGATGTAGAGTAGATCGTCTACATAGACGATTAACAGGATGTAGTCGGTGCCCTTCGTGAGCCGGTACATGCCCTGATCGTGCGGTAGTTGTTTGAAGCCAATGCGAATGAGGCGAGTGTGCAGGTATTGTTGCCATAGTCGCGGAGCTTGCTTGATGCCGTAGAGCGATTACAGCAGCTGACAGACTTGATTCGGCTCATCGTTGGAGCCGTGCGGTAGTTCGACGAAGATTTCTGTGTCAACAAGTGCGTAGAGGAATGCGTTCGCAACGTCGATTTGCCGCAGCTTCTTCTTCATGGGGGCGATCGCGAGGAGGATTCGGAGTGAAGTGTGTCGACTGACCGGAGCGAATGTTTCGGTGAAGTCGCGTCCGTGTTCTTGGTCAAAGCCGCGTACGACCCAACAAGCTTTAAACTTCTCGATGGTGCCGTCAGCCTTTGTCTTCACACGGAAGACCCACTTCCCGGTGAGTACTGTTTTGTTCCGTGCTACGCTGATAGGGACGACCTTCCAGGTGTTGCGTTCCTCCACTGCCTTTAGTTCCCTGTCCATGGCTTCGCGCCATTTTTCCTTATGTTCCCCCCCCATATCCTGTTGAACTGTCGCAGGATCTTAAGGAATGGCTGCGCCGTGAACTGCGGTATCGAGGCCAAGGATTTGGAGTTCACTCTGTGTGTAGCAGGGGAGTGAAGTGTCCGCGGGATAAACAGCTTCGTCTCCCGCTTCTGGATCAGGTGCGAAATTGGGTCCTATGCGTTCTGCTTTGTCGGTGTTGACTTGTGCAGGTGTAACGTAACCGTTGTCAGCGAAGTGGTAATTGAGAAGAAACGAGGAATGAGAATGACTAAGGGAAAATTGAGTACAAGTACAAACCCTACAAAGTTGTACCCCATATGTGCTACCCCACTATAGCCTACAGTAGCTATGTCATATAAATCTGACACACCCCCATAGGCAAAGTGGGGGAGAACAAGGGGTCACAAGACCAGTCAAGCAAAGCAAAGCAAGCTCAGGGTGGATCACAAAGTCACCACACATTCCGAGCACAAGTTCAAGGCCACAAGGCCAGTTCACATGCAGGATTACATACATATATATAAGGCTAGACAAGCAAGAGCAGGTGTATATATATATGCAACAGTAGAAACAAGGTCAAGGGGTGAGCAAGTGAGGCAAGGTAGGCACAAGACCCAGCTGAGTACAAAAGCGCTGATGATCACAAGGCGCAAGTGCCTTGGTGAAGATATCAGCAGTGTTGGCCTCAGAGGCCACGTAAGCAAGGGGCAGCTGACCACGCTGCTGTAGCTCACGAGCAAGGAAGTAGCGGAGAGCAATATGCTTCGTTCTGTGCTCCAGTCTCTGCTCTCGACACAAGGCCAGCATGGCCTTGTTGTCTACGTACAGCACTGGAGGAGAACGAGGCGGCTCTTCGAGGTCAGTCAGCAGGTAGGTGAGCCAGCGAAGCTCCTGTGCAGCCATGGCCCCGGCGTAGATCTCAGCCTCACAACTGGAGCCGAGAACAGAAGACGAGCGGGTAGCCCGCCACGAGACAGAGCCGGAACCAAGGCTGAAGGTGTAACCCTGTGACGACCGCTGCGTAGCCTGGTCGTCAGCCCAAGAAGCGTCTGCGTGCCTAGTGAGGACCACTGGACTCTGACCTCCAAGCACAAGCCCCATGCCCGACGTACTGCACAAGTAGCGCAACACCCTCTTCGCTGCAGCCATGTGCTCCGGTCTGTGTCTCCCAGGAGCAACATAGCGTGCGAGAATGCTAAGAGGGTATGCAAGGTCAGGTCGTGTGTAGGTCATCAGGTACATGAGGCAGCCAACAAGCTCTGGGTACGGGCCACTCGACTCTACGGACTCATCTGAAGGCAGAGCTGAGAGCGAGTGGCGAGTAGGCAGAGGAGTGGCCTGAGGCGAGGAGTACGTGAAGCCGAAGCGCTGAAGGACCTACTGCACCATGTGTGACTGATTCAGGGTAATGGTGCGGCGTGCTCTGTCCCGGGTGATCTGCAAGCCAAGGTAGCTGCGCACTTCACCCAGGTCTGTGCACGTGTGTCTCTTCTGCAGCTCGGACTTCACGTGGGCGAGTCCAGCAGTGTCAGCTGTGGCAAAGACCAAGTCGTCGACGTACACGAGGATGTAGAACGGCGGCAAAGAAGTGTCGGTGCGCAGAAATAGCGACGGGTCAGCAGTAGAGGGAGCAAACCCAAGAGCCGCAAGTGTAGTCCTCAGTGTGTCGTGCCACTCACGCGGTGCCTGGCGGAGAGTGTAGACTGGCCGCCGGAGGCTCCACTAGGTGCCAGGAGGAAAAGAGCCGGTGAAGCCAGGTGGGCGACGCAGCCAGATCTCCTCGTGCAGGCTGCCCTGCAAGAAAGCAATGCTGAAGTCAAGAGAGTGCAGCTCGTAGTCGCGGTGAGGAGCTATGTGCAGCAGTACCCGAAGAGTGGTCATCTTCGGGGTGGGAGAGAAGGTCTGAAAGTAGTAAACTCCCTGTCGCTGACTGAAGCCACGAGCCACGTAACGCGCCTTGAAGACAGGCGGAGAATCCGGCGGCCGCTTCACCCTGAAAATCCACATGCCACTGACGATGTTCGCCCCAGGCGGGGGAACCTCGTCAACGTAGGTGCCTGTGGACTTCAAGGAAGCCATCTGTGTGTCCATAGCTGCTTGCCACTGAGAGGAGTAGGGACCCTCTATCGCCTCCGCGTAAGAGCGCGGAGTCGGGATGTCAAGTGCATCCGGGTCTCCCTCAGGGGTAAGCAGTACGGACACGAGATGAGGTGAAGCAGCAGCCAAACACTGGAACTCCTCCTGCCTGTCCTCAAGGACGTCCGTGCCAAGGGCACACTCACCCCCGACGGACGGAGGACAGACAGACTCAGACTCAGCGACAAGACTAGCAGCGTAGTCTAGACGACAGCCAGCAGCAAAGTCGACGAGCTCAGCAACTAGGGCAGACGCAGCAGTGGACTCAAAGGAAGGGTCGATGACGACAGTAGCAAGGAGACGCGTGACGGTAGGACTGGCAGCACGAAGAGAGTCCGACTCCGGGTCGGCAAGTGCAGGAAGCGAGGACTCAAGAGGAGAAGGCAAAGGGGCACGTAGAGGAGCAGTGGACGGACGTAGAGACATCCGGTGCGTGCCAGGGACAGGAGGAGGACGCTGACGAGAACCACGACCACTAGCGCGAGCAGCACGGACAGGCGACGCAGGGTGAGACGCAGGCTCTCGATGCTCAGCAAGACCTCCAGTAGAACCAGTGTAGGGAGAAGGAGCAGGCAGTGGGGAGGCCAGGTGTAGCTGTAACTGTGACGGGACAGGCTGTGGACACTCTAAGGGAGGAGGAGGACCAGTAGAAGGCGGGAGACCAAGAACCTGCTGAAGGAGCGGAACGAAGTACGGCCGAGGCCGCGTGGCTACTCCAGACACAGCAGGGACACCACCAGTACCCCCAGCGGCAGCACCAGCGCCAGTAGCACCTCCAGCTCTAGTACCCCCAGCAGCACTAGTAGCACCCCCAGCAGGACCTCCTCCAGGACCGACAGCAGTAGCCTCAGCGCCAACACCCTCAGCAGCTCCAGCTCCAGTCGTACCCGCAGGCCCAGCAGCTCAAGTACTCCTAGTACGAGCACCTCCAGGACCCGTGGCACCAGCACTCTCAGCAGACGAAGAACCTCCAGCTCCAGCAGCACGCTTCTAGCGCCAGGCAAACCACTCGCGCAACTCTTGTGGAGAGAGTGGCTCCTGCCGAGACGAAGCACCCGGAGATCCTCCAGGCCTAGCACCGCCAGACGCCACACGAGTAGGCCCAGCTCCCTCAGGCTCCGCACCCCCAGGCTCAGCACCTTCAGGCGGAGCACCCCCAAGCTCAGCACCCCCAGGCGTAACACCCCCAGGCTCAGCACCCCCAGGCTCAGCAACCTCAGTGGTAGCACCCCCAGGCTCAGCGCTCCTAGGCTCAGCACCCCCAGTAGTAGCACCCTCAGGCTCAGCACCCCCTGGCGTAGCACCCACATGCTCAGCACCCCCAGAGTCAGCACCCCCAGGCTCAGCACCCTCAGCAGCACCAGAGTAACCAGTAACCTTGACAGGCTCGACTGCGTCTACCTGGGACACACCTGAAGGGGCAGGACCCTGAGGGGGGAGGGGGTCTACCGGGGGGGGACCCGACACAAGGAAGAGCGGTGGCGGGGGGAGGGACGGAGTGCAGTAGTGGAGGAGGCGGTAGTAGGGGACCGACTCGTCAAACGTGACGTCCTGGGAGGACAGAACACGGCGAGAGGTGGGGTGGTAGAACTGCCACCCTGGCGCGTCAGGGTGGAAGCCAAGGAAGACGCAAGGAGCAGCACGAGGGGACAGCTTGTCCGCAGACAAGTCGCGGACAAACGCCCGAGATCCCCAGACAAGGAACGCAGACGCATCGCCAACCTTCCCCGTCCACAGTTAAGCTGGGGAGGTCTCCGGCATGGAGACCCCGGGTTGAAGGTTGATCTGATGCGCCGCGTACCGAACCGCAAACGGCCACTGAAAATGGGGGGCACCTGCATGCATCATGGACGTACGGGCGACGTCCATGACCATGCCAATGCGGCGCTCAGCAATCCCATTATTCTGTGGAGAGTCCGAAAGCGTGAAGGTCTGGCGGATGCCTCGTGCACGACAGTAGGCTCGCAGAAGGCCAGAGGAGAACTCTCCGCCTCTGTCAGAGTGCAGACGCAAAAAAGGAAAGTCCGAGCCGAAGCTCTGCCTGAGCTGGAGACGAGCTGCGCGGATCTAGTCCATCAACACCTCAGTGACATCACCCTTGCTGCGCAAGGGGAAGACTGTGGTGTAACGCGAGTAGTCGTCAACCACCAGCAGGAAGTAGCGCTCGTGACCCTGTCCACGGACGCGGGCTGGGCCCCACACGTCCATGTGAAGCGTCTGCAGCGGGGCCTCTGTCGGAGGAAACGGGGAGGAGTGAGGGGCAGCCTGCTGCCGCCCCTCGACACAGGGGACGCAGGTAGGGGCAGGCCCCGGAGGAAGGGGAGGGAGGGACCGGGGAAGACCAGAGACAAGGACACGAGAGGCCATGCCTCGGAGACGAAGCAAGGAGGGGTGACCAATCGGTGGTGCCAGAGGAGAGTCTCGTGAGACTGGAGGCGACACGAGCAGGTGGCAGACTCAGGACCAGACCTGGACGCTGCAGCAAACACCTGACCGGACGCAGCTACCTGACCGGACGCAGTGAGTGGAGGAGACTCAGTGGTCAGTGTGTACAGGCTCGACCCTGGCCGACGTGTAAACGTGGCCAGGTGTCGGCCTGTCCGAGCGTCCGTGCAGTGGGTCACCCGCTGACTCGCAGGAGTGAGTTGGTGAACCCCCGCATCCTGTAGGTCAGCACCACTCACCAAGTTCGTAGAGAACGAGGGGAGGTAAAGGCAAAACAGGGTGCCAGAGGGGGCCGCCGGACACGGGAGGACAGTGGAGTAGTGAGCAAGGACAGGACCCCCAGAGGGGTCTGCCAGAGAGACTGCAACTGGCCGGCCAAGCGGCGTGAGTATGGTGCGGTCTCGAAAGAAGGAGCGAGAAGCCCCTGAGTCAAGGGTGAAGGTGTGGGAGGGCGAAGCCGACGCAGTACCTGAGAGAGCAGACTCACCAGCACCTGAGGGAGCAAACGCACGAGCACCTAGAGCAGCAGCCTTGCTAGCACCTAGAGCAGCAGCCTCACCAGTACCTAGAGCAGCAGTCTCAATGGCCGGGCCGGACGGAAAACACCGGTAACAGTCACCCTCATCACGAATAGTCACAGCATACATGGCAGCAAGAATAGCATCAAAGTCAAGGTCAAAGACAGCTACTCCCGCCCTAGACAACTCGCCCCAGCGGGGGATCTCAGCGGCCTCCGAGAACTGGTGACGCCAAGCGTCCGTCAGGCGGCCAAAGCAGCGCTGGGTGGAGTGCGCACCTCCGCACTGCTCACCCGCGCGGTCGCCGGTGCGTAGGACGTAGGTGCACGGACAAGTACCCCCACCCCGCTGGCGTGCAGCGTACCACTCACGGAGCTGCTGAGGGGGGGGGGGTGTCACGAGTGCGCTGCTGCTGCTGCTGCTGCTGCTGGCGCTGACCACCACTGGAGCCGACCCTCTGCGCAGCGCCACCTCGACCAGCTCAACCGCCTCTGCCACCGCCTCCTCCACCGCCGCCACCTCCGCCACCTCCGCTCCCACCGCCACCACCGCCGCCGCCTCCGCCTCCACTGCCGCCACCGACACCTCCACCCCCGCCACCACCCCCACCGCCACTCCCACCCCCTCCGCCGCCTCCACCGCCGCCTCCACCGCCCCCGCTAGCTCCTTCAGCGCCCCTGCCCCCCTTGCCCTTGCCAGGGTGGCGTCTCCCGCTAGGGGTAGACGCCGCACCGACCGACTCAAGACCAACGAGGTCGGCCGCAGCAGCAGAGGCAACAGAGGGCAAAAGGGGGGAGGGGGAACACCCCTCAAAGATGGGGGTGCGAGGGTCACCACGAGAGGCTCCTACAGCTACTATGCTCTTCTCTGCTGCTAGGAGGGCCTTCTCGAGGAGGTCAACGGTGAGAGTGGTGGGGCAAACTGAGAGGAAGTGGTCCTTGACTACGCGAAGGGAGTCAGGGAGCTGGGTGACTATGTAGTAGAGGGTGATGTACATGAGGGGGGGGTTCTTGGCGCAGAACTCAGCAGGAAGCGCAGCGCGGTAGCGAGTGTCACTAGTGCGGAGGTGCGTAATGAGGTCAGCGACTGTGGGAAAGGCAGCTAGGTCAGGGAAGAGGTACGGTAGCATGAGGCGGCTCAGTGTAGCAGTGGCAGGGGAGGAGTAGCGTGCAACTACAGCGTCGTACAAGGTCTGAGCACTCTTGTACTGGCTAAAGTGCGCACGCTCAGAGGTAGGCAGGTGGCGACGCACAGCAAGACATGCAGCAGCATCGCGTGTGGCCCACTTTGAGCGAACAGTGGCGTCAGCATCAGCAGCAGGGGCAGGAGAGGCACCAAAGGTGAGCTCAAAGAGGGAGAGACCGTCTGCCCTATCGCACTGTAAGAAAAGCTGCAGGTCATCTACCCAGACGTCAAAGTCAATAGCCTGACCCTCAGCGTCAAAGGCGAGGACACTAGGGGTAGCCATGACAGCAGTAGACTAGCAGCGCGAACAGTAGGGTAAGGGCAGTTCAGTGATAGAGGCGCTGCTCTTACCGGAAAGGGCGGCTCGGGCGGCTCGGCGGCTCGGCGGCTCGGCAGTACGGCGGCTCGGCAGCAACTGCGGCTCGGCGACTCGGCGGCTCGGGCGGCTCGGGCGACTCGGCGGCTCGGGCGGCTCAGGCGGTTCGGGCGGCTCGGCAACTCGGCGGTTCGGGCGGCTCGGCGGTCGGCTGCTGGGCTGCTCGGCGGCTCGGTGGTTCGGCTGCTGGGCGGCTCGGCGGCTGGAGTGGCTGGTGACGACAGCGGCAGCAGTCGGAGGAGCTGTGGCGACTGCTGCTGCAGAGACGGCGGCGGCTGCTGCCTCAGGGGCGGCGGCGGCCGGCCGCTAGGGGCCGCGAAGGGCGGCGGAGAGGCCGTGAAGGGCGCCACGAGGGGCCGCCGAGGGCGGCGACGGGCCGTGAGGAGGCCGCGGAAGGCGGCTCGAGGGGCCGCGAGGGGGGCCGTAAGGGGCCGACGGGCGGCGGGAGGGGCCGTAGGGGCCGCGGGAGGGCCCGTAAGGGTTGCGTGAGGGGCCGTAAGGGGCCGTAAGGGGCGGCTCGCTGGGCCGTAAGGGCGGCGTTAGGTGCCGTAAGGGCGGCACGAGAGGCCGTAAGGGCGGCGCGACGGGCCGTAAGGGCGGCGCTAGGGAGCCGTGAGAGGGCCGCTAAGGGCGACGCGACGGGGCTGTGAGGGGCCTAGCGAGGGCGCGACGGTAGGGAGAGCACACGGGGCGCGACTCGGTTCGGAGTGAAGCGCGCTCTGGGCAGGAAAAAAAAATTTCGTGGTGGTGGGCCCTAGGAATCGTTCCCACTAGGGAACCTGCTCGATACCATGAGAAGAAACGAGGAATGAGAATGACTAAGGGAAACTTGGGTACAAGTACAAACCCTACAAAGATGTACCCCATATGTGCTACTCCACTATAGCCTACAGTAGCTATGTCATATAAATCTGACAGTAATAGGTTTCGGCGTTGATGCTTTCGCGTGGGTTTTCTTCGTCCATTGGCACGTCGATGGAGCAGTAGGGGAGGGGTCCGGCTTCTTCCGAGGCTCCTTCCACGTTCTGCTCATCCCAGTCAGCTTCGTCATCTGCTGAGGCGAAGGCTCGGGTGCCTTGAAAAAAATCAGAGCGATCGGGGTTTCCTTCTTGCAAGTTGGCAAGGTAATACCGAAGGGTGAGGTTTTCGTAGAAGATGACATCACGTGCTGCTACTGTTTCCTTCGTCTTGACGTCGAAAATCTTCCATGCATTGTAGTGTTTTTCGATGCCGACGTGTAGTCCCCACTGTGCGCGTTGTGAGAATCGGTCAGCTCGTGCAGATGGAGGCCGGTACTGTACCATGCAGCCAAAGACCCTTAACATTTTTGTGCTGCGCAGTTTTCTTGTCCACAGCAGATGCGGTGATGGGTTGTTCGGGAGCGATGATGACGAGAGCAGGTTGTGCAGCATGACGGCGTGGTCCATTGCTTCGGGCCACTGGTGGTTGGGCAGGTGCATGCCACGTAGCAGCTTGCGCATGGTGTTCTGGAGGGTCCTGTTCATTCTTTCTGCTATACCATGCTGTTGATGGGCGTAGGGAAGGGAGATGAGCCGCTTGATTCCCCTTTCAGCCAAGTACTGCTTGAACCTCTGTGAGGTGTATTCTCCTCCCCCGTCTGACTGGAAGCTCTTTAGTTTGATGCCCGATTCTCGTTCTGCTACTGGGAGCCACGCGACAAAGGCTTCGAAGGCCATGTCTTTGCTCGGAAGGTTTAGGTGCCAGACATATCGTGTGGCGGCGTCGATGAAGGTGATGGTGTAGTTGTACGCGTTTTGTCCAGGCTCGCGGTTGTACAAGATGTCGCTGTACACCTTCTCGAGTGGCGCGTAAGGTGGTGCACTTGGGTTGTGGTGAGACGCGAACGGTTGATGCGGTAAGTCAGCTTCGGGACAGGTGAAGCATGTTCCACGGGCTCGCTGAAGTTCTCTGCCGTCAGTTAGGAGTAGAGAGTCTTTATCGAGCACGCCTGCTCTTATCGTGTTGTTTAGGTGTCCCATTCTTGCGTGCCAGGTTCCTTCGGTTGCACTATGTCCGGGTGAGCGCCGATGCATATCGGCGTTGGAATAGAAGCTGGAGGTGAAGTTGGCGCTTCGATGAACTTCTCGTGGTGCTGGGTGCAGTTGTTGCGCGAGTGTCGGTGGTGTGTCGTCGACGAGGAGTGGTGCCGTTGAAGGACCAGCGACTGGTGTTGACGTTCCTGCTGCTGCAGTTGATGTCTCTACTGCTGCCGATGTTGTCTCTGCTGCTGCCGATGTTGTCTCTGCTTTTGTCTCTACTGCTGCTGATGTTGTCTCTGCTGCTGCCGAGTGTTGAATTGTTGCTAACGCCCTTGTTCTTTCTGCCTCAGGGATGGTGTGTGAATGCCAGAAGCCGCCGGGGCTGAAGTCTGGATCAAGATCTGGAGGGTGGGTCCAGGAAGTGAAGGTGACGATGCCATCGCTGTCTGCTGTGCCGAGATCTGGAACAAAATCAAGAACGAAGACGTTATTTTTCAGGATCGCTTTTCCGATGTAGAGGCCGCCCTTCCCGTGGTACAAATTGAACTCCTGAGTGGTGCTGTCTGCTTCAAGGTGGATACCTTTAGCCATCAGTTGGCTAACGCTGAGTAAGTTGTAGTCGAGGCCTTCTACGATTAAGACCTTGGACATTTGTAGTATGACGTTTGTTTCTCGTGACTGAAGTTGAACGACTCCTTGTCGTCGTGTGCGCAGGTTTTCGTTGTTGGCGACGGTGATGACTACTTCGCGTTGGAGTTGGTACTCTCGTTGCACGAAGCGTCCTGGAGAACACATGTGCTGTCCGCAGCAACTGTCCAAGAACCGCGTGTCCTTCCCGGATGGCTCGCTTTGGGCGATGGCTGCGTATGTCGGGTTCGGCTGAAGTGAATCGCGGTGTGGTGTGGTGTCGTCAAGTTGTTCTTCCGGTGAGTAGTACGGTGGTGATTCCGTGATGCAAGAGTCGCTCAGTCTTGCCATGCAACTGACGATGTTCCTTGCTCCTTGTGCAGGTTGTCCTGTTGAGGTTTTTGAGGCTTGAATCTGGGTCGATGGATTTGCTTGTGTTGAGGCAACTTGGTTGCTTGAAGGTCGAAGCTGCCGCTGTGGAGGCGTTGACTGTTGTCGATTCGGGCAGTGCGTGCGCGGGTGCCCTGACGTCTTGCAGATGTGGCAGAACGGAGGTACGGGCTTCGGTTGTTGTTGTTTGTTTTTGTTGTAGCGTCGCTGAGTGTGAAATGCAAATTCCAATGCTGATGTCTTCTTCTTGTGTCGTTCTTCTTGCAGGTCCATGTCTTGCTGCTCGGCGTGGATTTTGGCGCAGAGCGCTGCTTCAGAGATTCTTCTGTGGGCTTGGAGAATGGCCTTTGTGGCGCGCCATTGAGGACCGAGACCGCCAATGATAACTGTCACGAAGGCGTCTTCAGATATCGACCCTCCGCATCGAAGGAGTTTGTCGCGCAACTCGCGACATCGGCTGATATACACCATTCCTTTCTCGCCTGGTCTCATTTCGACCGTTGTCAGTTGCGCCATTAACCGACATTGATTTACGCTGTCTGTTGCTTGATACAGGCTCTTCAAGTGGTTGTGTGCGAGCTCCGCGGAGTTGCCGTAACCCTGGCAAGACGGTATATTCTGCTGTTGAGTCGGGGTGATGTTCCTCAGTAGAATCGTGTACGCCATCATTGATCGATAGGTGTACTGCTGCTTCTCATACTGTGTGCCGTTCGTTGGGTATGGCAGGGACCCGTCAAAGAAGCCAAGTATCTGCGCGCCTTCCATCATCAACTCGAATTCAAACGACCAGGTGAAGAAATCCTTTCCATCGAAAGGTCTTGATGTCTGCATCTTCAGATAGTGCGCGAACTGCGATTGAACTTGTAATGCGTCCAGTGACTTTTCTTGTCTAGGTGAAGGCTGCAGGTGTGGCATAAAGCTGATGGACCCGCGCTCGTACGGAGCAAAGGTAGGCTGTTGTTGTTGATTTCCTCGTGCGTATGATGAGCCGTCGAGACTCATAGGAGTTGCTCCGTTGTTGATGCTGTTGTGTGACTGCGCAGGTGCCGATTGCTGGTGTTGCTCGTAGAAGGACACGAAGGAGAAGAATTTCTCCATCATGCTCTGGTCGAAGTCTGCAGGTTGATTCGCAGGAGTCTCGGTGGATGTTGCCCTGGGTCTTGTTGCCGTACCCTCCTCTGTCTGTAGGCCAGAGGCAGGAGGTGGAGTAGGAGTAGTGCCCTGGGAGCCATTGGAGGAGCTCCTTTCCTTTTGTGTAGCCATGCCTGTTGATGTTGTCGGTATCTTGATAGAAGTTGAATTCTCCCTGACAGCTCTCATACCATGTTGGGTTGAGAAAAGCCCTTAGGATCTTTGCAGGGGTGAACTCTGGGTAGGACTGATATAGTAGCGGAAGCGTTTTAATGAAGAGCTGTGAACCACCTTGCACTAGTATGTGAGGGCAAAGTAAGTTTATTAAGGCAAAGAGATACAGGATTATGTAAGAGTACAATGAAGAGATACAGTTGTAACTACTTTCCTGTTGCGGTTCGATACAGTGACGACTCTGGCGACTGCTCTGTAGCGAGTCAGTTGTGTGTCCTTGCTGTCGCGTTGTACTTGTCAGGCCAAAGGTCGCTGACCTTTGACTTTCGCGTAACCTCCAGCAGTTACTTCAACCTCCGAGGGTTGACTCGCTGGTGCCTCGATATGCTTCGCTTTGCTTGTGCCTTGGTGTTTCGACACGACAGAGGCGCTTAAGCTTGATTGTTTCCAACATGGACAAGACCGCGTCACCAGCAGCGACACTCCAGAAGCGAAGGGGAGTGTTGGAAACAAAGTGACTTGAACGCTTCTGATGTGTCGAAACACTGAACTGCAAGCGAAGCGAATTACAACGAAGCAACGGCGAGTCAACCATTCAAAGGTTGACAGAAAATTGAACTGCTGGAAGCTACGCGAAGGTCAAAGGTCGCTGACCTTTGACTTGACAAATACAGCGCGACAGCAAGGACACATACTAGCGCAAGGTGGTTCAACACTTGTTATTAAAATGCTTCCGCAACTACAACATCCCTACCCACAGTTTAGCCTTGCAAAGATCTGAAGGACCTTTCTCAGCCTAACAACATCTATGCAACCAGTTTTTATTGTAGTATGCCCATCTCACTCCATCCTAACCACCAACTTGCCAGTCGTACGGTATGCCCTTCCATGCTCTTCCTCCATGCCTAGGCAATGGAGGTGTCGGGATGGGAATGTGAAGGCACGACCGGGGAGTGTAAGGACCGGGAGTGTTGGGGCCATAAATGTACGGACTGGTAGCTGTGCATGGACCAGGAGTGTAGGCACCAGGAGTTAGGGACTGGGAGTGTAGGGTCTGGGAGCGTAGGGACCGGGCCGGGGGTGAAGGGACCTGGACTAAAGGGAGTATGATTGTGGGAACCAGGAGTGTAGGTTACCAGGAATGGGGAGCCGAGAGTGGGTTCAAGAGTGTGTAGGAATATTCCGAATGTTCTAGTCCCCACTGTTCAACAGTTACGTAACCACTCGGAGTCGCACAGTTGGATTTCGCTGCAATAAGGGAATGTACCCCTTAGAGTACATGGCTAGTTATGTCATTTCGAATTCCCCTGTACACATATTTATATTCCTTGTACTGCACGTGTTTATTATCTCAAGCATTTACATTCACTCTTCTATTGAGGTCAAGGGCCCACCACCACTAGACTAGAATTGTGCGAACTCTCCTGAGTAGATCCTAGGCCACGATCAACTTTTGATCGTAACATGGTATGAGAGCGACTCACAAATCCTTCGCACTGCCATCTCCGAAATCTGCGAAAGTGGCGTCCGACACACGATCACCATGGCCCCGGCGTAGATCTCAGCCTCACAACTGGAGCCGAGAACAGAAGACGAGCGAGTAGCCCGCCACGAAACAGAGCCGGAACCAAGACTGAAGGTGTAACCCTGTGACGACCGCTGCGTAGCCTGGTCGTCAGCCCAAGAAGCGTCCGCGTGCCCAGTTAGGACCACTGGACTCCGCCCTCCGATCACTAGCCCCATGCCCGACGTACTGCACAAGTAGCGCAACACCCTCTTCGCTGCAGCCATGTGCTCTGGTCTGTGTCTCCCAGGAGCAACATAGCGTGCAAGAATGCTAAGAGGGTATGCAAGGTCAGGTTGTGTGCAGGTCATCAGGTACATGAGGCAGCCAACAAGCTCTGGATACGGGCCACTCGACTCTACGGACTCATCCGAAGGCAGAGCTGAGAGCGAGTGGCGAGTAGACAGAGGAGTGGCCTAAGGCGAGGAGTACGTGAAGCCGAAGCGCTGAAGGACCTGCTGCACCATGTGTGACTGAGTCAAGGTAATGGTGCGGCGTGCTCTGTCCCGGGTGATCTGCAGGCCAAGCTAGCTGCGCAGTTCACCCAGGTCTGTGCACGTGTGTCTCTTCTGCAGCTCGGACTTCACGTGGGCGAGTCCAGCAGTGTCAGTTGTGGCACAGACCAAGTCGTCGACGTACACGAGGATGTAGAACGGCGGCAGAGAGGTGTCCGTGCGCAGAAACAACGACGGGTCAGCAGAAGAGGGAGCAAACCCAAGAGCCGCAAGCGTAGTCCTAAGTGTGTCGTGCCACTCACGCGGTGCCTGGCAGAGACCGTAGACTGGCCGTCGGAGGCTCCACTGGGTGCCAGGAGGGAAAGTCCCAGTGAAGCCAGGTGGACGGCGCAGCCAGATCTCCTCGTGCAGGCTACCCTGCAGGAAAGCAGTGCTGAAGTCAAGGGAGTGAAGCTCGTAGTCACGCTGAGTGGCTATGTGTAGCAGCACCCGAAGAGTGGTCATCTTCAGGGTGGGAGAGAAGGTCTGAAAGTAGTCAACTCCCTGCCGCTGACTGGAGCCACGAGCCACGTACCGCGCCTTGAAGACAGGTGGAGAGCCCGGCGACCGCTTCACCCTGAAGATCCACATGCCACTGACGATGTTCGCCCCACGAGAAGGAACCGCGTCAACGTAGGTGCCTGTGGACTTCCAGGAAGCCATCTCTGCATCCATAGCTGCCTGCCACTGAGAGGAGTAGGGACCCTCTATCGCCTCCGCGTAAGAGCGCGGAGTCGGGATGTCTAGTGCATCCGGGTCTCCCTCAGGGGTAAGCAGTACGGACGCGAGATTAGGTGAAGCAGCAGCCAGACACTGGAACTCCTCCTGCCTGTCCTCAAGGACGTCCGTGCCAAGAGCACACTCACCCCCGACGGACGGAGGACAGACAGACGCAGACTCAGCAACAAGACTAGCAGCGTAGTCTAGACGACAGCGAGCAGCAAAGTCGACGAGCTCAGCAACAAGAGCAGACGCAGCAGTGGACTCAAAAGAGGGGTCAGTGACGACAGTAGCAAGGAGACGCGTCATGGTAGGACTGGCAGCACGAAGAGAGTCCGACTCGGGGTTGGCAAGTGCAGGAAGAGAGGACTCAGGAGGAGAAGGCAAAGGGACACGCAGAGGAGCAGTGGACGGACGCAGAGACATCCGGTGCGTGCCAGGGACAGGAGGAGGACGCTGACGCGAACTGCGACCACCAGTGCAAGCAGCACCAACAGGCGACGCGGGACGAGACGCGGGCTCACGACGCTCAGCAAGACCTCCAGTAGGACCAGTGTAGGGAGAAGGAGCAGGCAGTGGGGAGGCCGGCGGTAACAATGACTGTGACTGGACAGGCGGTGGACACTCTAAGGGAGAAGGAAGACCAAGAACGTGCTGAAGGAGCGGAACAAAGTACGGCCGAGGCCGCTCGGCGACTCCAGACACAGCAGGGACAGCACCAGCACCCCCAGTGGCAGCACCAGCGCCAACAGCACCTCCAGCTCCAGTACCTCCAGTAGCACCAGTAGCACCCGCAGCAGGATCGCCGCTAGGAGTGACAGCAGTAGCCTCAGCGCCAACACCCTCAGTCTCAGCACCCCCTGTTGCAGCACCCCCAGACTCAGCACCCCAAGGCTCAGCACCCATGCGCGCAGCACCCCCAGAGTCAGCACCCCCAGGCTCAGCACCCGCAGCAGTACCAGAGTCACCAGCAACCTCGACCGGCTCGACCGCGTCTACCTGGGACACACCTGAAGGGGCAGGACCCTGAGGGGGGAGGGGGTCTACCGGGGGGGGACCTGGCACAAGGAAGTGCGGTGGCGGGGGGAGGAAAGGAGTGCGGTAGGGGAAGAGGCGGTAGTAGGGGACTGACTCGTCGAACGTGACGTCCTGGGAGGACGGAACACGGCGAGAGGTGGGGTGGTAGAACTGCCACCTAGCGGCGTCAGGGGGGAAGCCAAGGAAGACACAGGGAGCAGCACGAGGGGACAGTTTGTCTGCAGACAAGTCGCGGACAAACGCCCGAGATCCCCAGACACGGAACGCAGACGCATCGCCGACCTTCCCCATCCACAGCAAGGCTGGGGAGGTCTCCGGCCTGGAGACCCTGGGGTGAAGGTTGATCTGATGCGCCGCGTACCGAACCGCAAACGGCCACAGAAAATGGGGGGCAGCCGCATGCATCATGGACGTACGAGCGACGTCCATGACCATGCCAATGCGGCGCTCAGCAATCCCATTTTGCTGTGGAGATTCCGGTAGCGTAAAGGTCTGGCGGATGCCTCGCGCACGACAGTAGGCTCGTAGAAGGCCAGAGGAGAACTCTCCGCCTCGGTCAGAGTGTAGACGCAGAACAGGAAAGTCCGAGCCGAAGCTCCGCCTGAGCTGAAGACGAGTTGCGCGGATCCAGTCGATCAACACCTCAGCGACATCACCCTTGCTGCGCAAGGGGAAGACTGAGGTGTAACGCGAGTAGTCGTCAACCACCAGCAGGAAGTAGCGCTCGTGACCCTGTCCACGGACGCGGGCTGGGCCCCACATGTTCATGTGAAGCGTCTGTAGCGGGGCCTCTGTCGGGTGAAACTGAGAGGAGTGAGGGGCAGCCCGGAGCCGCCCCTCGACACAGGGGACACAGGAAGGACCAGGCCCCGGAGGAAGGGGAGGGAGGGACCGGGGAAGACCACAGACAAGGACATGGGAAGCCATGCCTCGGAGACGAGGTAGGGAGGGGTGACCAAGACGGTGGTGCCAGAGGAGAGTCTCGTGAGACAGGAGGCGACACGAGCAGGGGGCAGACTCAGGACCAGACCTGGACGCTGCAGCAAACACCTGACCCGACGCAGCTACCTGACCAGACGCAGTGACTGGAGGAGACTCAGTGGTCAGTGTGTACAAACTCGACCCCGGCCGACGTGTAAACGTGGCCAGGTGTCGGCCTGTCCGAGCGTCCGCGTAGTGGGTCACCCGCTGACTCGCAGGAGTGAACTGGTGAACCCCCGTATCCTGCAGGTCAGCACCACTCACCAAGTTCGTAGAGAACGAGGGGAGGTAAAGACCATACAAGGTGCCAGAGGGGGCAGCTGGACACGGGAGGACAGTGGAGAAGTGAGAGAGGACAGTACCCCAAGAGGGGTCTGCCAGGGAGACTGCAACTGGCCGATCAAGCGGCGTGAGTGTGGTGCGATCTCGAAAGAAGGAGCGAGAAGCCCCTAAGTCAAGTGTGAAGGTGAGGGAGGCCGAAGCCGACGTGGTACCTGAGAGCGCGGACTCACCAGCACCTGAGGGCGCAAACGCACTGGCACCTAGAGCAGCAGCCTCACCAGCACCTAGAGCAGCAGTACCAATGCCCGGGTCGGGCGGGAAACACCGGTAATAGTCACCCTCATCACTAATAGTCACAGCATACATGGCAGCAAGGATAGCATCAAAGTTAAGATCAAAGATAGCTACGCCTGCCCTAGACAGCTCTCTCTAGCGGGGGATCTCACTAGCCTCCGGGAACTGCTGACGCCAAGCGTCCGTCAGGCGGCCAAAGCAGCGCTGGGTGGGGTGAGCACCCCCACACTGCTCACCCGCGCGGTCGCCGGAGCGAAGGACGTAGGTGCACGGGCCAAAACCCCCACCACGCTGACGCTCGGTGTACCACTCACGGAGCTGCTGAGGAGGGGGGATGTCCCGAGAACGCTGCTGCTGCTGCTGGCGCTGACCACTCCCGGAGCCGCTCCACTGCGAAGCACCGCCCCGACCAGCTCCACCTCCTCCACCACCGCCGCCTCCACCTCCGCCACCACCGCCGCCTCCGCTTCCACCGCTACCGCCACCGCCGCCTCCGCCTCCACCGCTGCCACTGCCACCTCTACCCCCACCACCACTCCCACCGCCACCCCCACTCCCTCCGCCGCCTCCACCGCCACCTCCACCACCCCCGCTAGCCCCACCCGCGCCCTTGCCCCCCTTGCCCTTGCCTGAGCGGCGTCTCCCGCTAGGGGCAGACGCCGCACCGACCGACTCAAGACCAACGAGGTCGGCCGCAGCAGTAGAGGCGACAGAGGGCAACAGGGGGGAAGGAGAACACCCCTCAAAGATGGGGGTGCGAGGGTCACCACGAGAGGCTCCTACAGCGACTATGCTCTTCTCCGCTACTAGGAGGGCCTTCTCTAGGAGGTCAACAGTGAGAGTGGTGGGACAGACTGAGAGGAAGTGGTCCCTGACTACACGAAGGGAGTCAGGGAGGCGGGTGACTATATAATAGAGAGTGATGTACATGGGGGGGGGGGTTCTTGGCGCAGAACTCAGCAGGAAGCGCGGCGCGGTAGCGAGTGTCACTAGTGCGGAGGTGCATAATGAGGTCAGCGACTGTGGGAAAGGCAGCAAGGTCTCGAAAGAGGTACGGTAGCATGAGGCGGCTCAGTGCAGCAGTGGCAGGGGAAGAGTAGCGTGCAACTACAGCGTCGTACAAGGTCTGAGCACTCTTGTACTGACTAAAGTGCGCGCGCTCAGTGGTAGGCAGGTGGCGACGCACAGCAAGACGTGCAGCAGCATCGCGAGTGGCCCACTGGGAGCGAACAGTGGCGTCGGCATCGGCAGCAGGGGCAGGGGAAGCACTAGAGGTGAGGTCAAAGAGGGAAAGACCGTCTGCCCTATCGCACTGTAGGAAAAGCTGCAGGTCATCTACCCAAACCTCAAAGTCAATGGCTCGACCCTCAGCGTCAAAAGCGAGAATACTGGGGGTAGCCATGACAACAGTGGACTAGCAGTACCAACTGTAGGACAGGGGCAGTGCAGTGACAGAAGCGCTGCTCTCACCAGGCAGGGCGGGTCGGGCAGCTCAGCGGTACAGCAGCACGGCAACACGGCTGCTCGGACGGCACAGCAGCAACTGCGGCTCCGTGGCACCAGCGGCTCGGCTCCTCAGGCGGCTCGGGCGGCTCAAGCGGCTCGGGTGGCTCGGGCGGCTCGTGCGGCTCGGGCGGCTCGGGCTGGTCGGGCGGCACGGGCGTTCAGGAGAGTCGGGCGGCTCGGGCAGCTCGGGCAGGTAGAACTAGAATGGGAATGACTAAGGAATGGAAGTGATACAAATATGCAACCCTAGAAATGTGTACCCCATAAAGGCTACCCCACTATAGCCTACACAATATTATAATTTGACATAAGAATGGCCGGAGGATCTGGAGGTCAGACGAATCTGACGGCTGAAGCGCAGCCCAACCTGGCTGCGATTAACGAGGAAACGACGACGATTCCTTCCGCCGTCCTTGCACAACTGCTTCAGCGACTCACGAGCCTGGAGCAAGGGCTCCAGACATTGCGGAATGGCGATGCGGTAACCTCTTCCCAACCCACTCAACCGACCTCAAACGGCCAGAACTCCGCCCCGCAAGGCTTCTCTCTCGATACGAACGGCTCAACCCCCAAGACTTCCTGTCCTAGCGATGAAGCAATTCTCTCTGCGCAATCAAGGTTTTTGAGCATATAAAAAATAAAGACAAGTGCGTGCTTTGACGGCAGAGACTTCTATACCTGGAGCTTTGAGCTGGATCTGCTACTGCAAAACGCGCAGATTTATCATTATTTCGACAAAAGCTACTCGGGGCCTACGGAAGAAACTTACGATGCAAAAACCAAGTACTACAACGAGTCCCTGATGGCGTATGGGGTTCTTCTGCGGAACATGTCGCCGCGGAGCAATTGAGCATTCGCTCGTACAAGACCTCCCCTGCTCCAGCCCTCAACGGCCTGGCGCCACCTGAATGGCGTATACCAACCCAAGGACTCAGTGTCGTTGAGCCGCCTCCTCCAGCAGTTACTGGAAACAAGGATGGCACCAGGAGAGAAAGCCAATAGTTACATGAATCGCTGTCGGAGTCTACGCAATCAAATCGCGAAATTGGGGAGCTCGATCTCTGAGGAGATCTTCGTGAACATCGTGCTCCAAGGGCTCGGCCCAGAGTGGCGGCCCTGCAAGGCGCTTCTCCGACAGCAGGGGGTCATCTCGGAGCCCGCCCTCCTTGTCGAACAACGGGATATGGACCAGCAGCGACCAGCGCCACGTCAAGAGAGAGAACGTCTCGCATTCTACGCTGTCAGAACATATCTATAGCTTATACTATTGTGTAGGCTGTAGTGGGGTATCTGTCAAACATTTATATGTTTGTGTGGTTCTAGGCTGTAGTGGGTCACACCATAAAGGGTACACCAGATTAGGGTTTGACATATTTGTACTGTTGTTCCTGCTAGTCACTCCTCATTCTCGTTTCTCATTCTAACATGGTATTACGAGCCTAGGTTCCACCTAGGACCGAAACGATAGGGCCCACCGTTTCCGCTAGCCGCGCCCTCGTGCGCCGCCGTTCTTTTTCCTGCGCCTCGAGCGCCTCCTTCTCAAGGCCCCGTATGGCCCCGCGCTAGCCTCTCACGGCCCCCGATAGGCCCCGCGTTAACCTCCTAAGGCCCCCGTCGGCCCCACGCTAGCCCCGCGCTAGCCTCCTAAGGCCCCCGATCGGCCCCGCGCTAGCCTCCTAAGCCCCCGTCGGCCCCACGCTAGCCCCGCGCTAGCCTCCTAAGGCCCCCCGATCGGCCCCGCGCTAGCCTCCTAAGGCCCCCGTCGGCCCCGCGCTAGCCTCCTAAGCCCCCGTCGGCCCCACGCTAGCCCCGCGCTAGCCTCCTAAGGCCCCCGATCGGCCCCGCGCTAGCCTCCTGAGGCCCCCGTCGGCCCCGCGCTAGCCTCCCACGTCCCCTGCAGGCCCCGCGCTAGCCTCTCACGGCCCCCCCTTTGGCCCCGCGCTAGCCCCGACCGGCCCTCCCGCGCTCGCCCCTCTACGACCGAGCCGCACGGCGTGACCCGAACCGAACCGCGCGACCCAGCCGAGCCGCGCCGCCCCAGCCGAGCCGCGCCGCCCTAGCCGAGTCGCGCCGCCCTAGCCGAGTCGCGCCGCCCTAGCCGAGCCGCGCCGCCCTAGCCGAGCCGCGCCCTACTTACCTGTGCACAGCACTGCTACTGCTACTGCTACTACTACTACCACCACTGCTGCTACTGCTACTTCAGCTATGGCTAGCCCTACAGTTCTCTCGTTCGATTCTGAGGGCCGCCCGATTAAGTTTGATACCTGGCTCGATGATCTGCACCTGTTCCTCCAGCTCACTGCCAGAGAGGATATCTCGCAGTACGATCACGCACTAGGCACAGTCCCTGCTCCTGCTACTACTGCTACCGCTACTGCTCGCTCGCAGTGGCAGACTCGCGATGCCCACGCCCGCTTTGCCATTCGCAACTCCCTGCCACTCGATGAGCGTGAGCACTTCGGCCACCATCAGACTGCGCAGGCCCTGTACACTGCTGTAGTTGCGCGCTACTCCTCCCCGGCCTCAGCTGCACTAGGCCGTCTCTCCCTTCCCTACCTGTTCCCCGACCTGTCCGCTTTCCAGACAGTCGCTGACCTCATCACTCACCTCCGTACTAGTGATGCCCGCTTCCGTGCAGCCATGCCCGCTGAGTTTCTTGCCTCCAACCCTCCCCCGCTCTGGCTCACTCTCTACCACCTAGTCACCCGCCTCCCTGACACTCTGCGTACAGTCAGGGACCACTTCCTAGCTCGCTGCCCCACTGAGCTCACCATTGCCGCCCTAGAGAAGGAACTACTTGCAGCTGAGAAGAGTATTGTAGCTGTAGGTGCCTCTCGTGGCGACCCCCGCACCCCTTTCTTCGAGGGGTGTTCCCCCTCCCCCCTCCTCCCCTCTGTCGCCTCTGCTGCTGCTGTCGACCTTCTTGGTGCTGAGCAGGTCGGCTCTGCGTCCGCTCCCAGCGGGCGCCGCAGCGGCAAGGGCAGGGGAGGCAAGGGTGGTGGGGGTGACGGCGGGGGAGGTGGTGGTGGGGGTGGTGGCAGCGGCGGGGGCGGTGGCGGGGCTGGAGGGGCTAGTGGCAGCGGTGGGGGTGGTGGAGGCAGCGGCGGCGGCGGTGGCCGCGGTGGGGGCGGTGGTGGTGGCGGCAGTGGACGTGGTGGTGGCAGGGGCGGTGGTGGTCGTGGTGGCGGCGGCGGTGGTGGTGGCACGCTTGGCGTGCTCAGTTTCCTGACGCTCCTGACCTCCCTCAGTGGGCTGATCTCCTCAAGAAGGATATCAATATCTATGCTCTTGATTTTGATGTTATTCTCAAAGCAATGTATGCATTGACTATTAGTGGAGAGGAGGACTAGTACCTGAGTGTTCCGCCTGACCCAGGCATCCGCACGAGTGAGGCTGCCGCCCTAGGTGCTTGCGTGTCTGCTGCCCCAGGTACTGGTGAGGCTACTGCTCTAGGTGCGTGTGTGTCCGCCACCCCAGGTGCTACTGAGTCCACTGAGGCACTGCACACCTTCACTCTAGACTCAGGCGCTTCGCGCTGTTTCTTTCGTGACCGCACTGCTCTTGAGCCTCTTGCTCGACCAGTCGCTGTCTCGCTCGCTGACCCCTCTGGGGGTCCGGTCATTGCGACCTCCTCCACCCTCCTTCCTTGTCCTGCTGTCCCGTCGGGCACACTGTCAGGTCTCCACCTCCCCTCGTTCTCTACGAACTTGGTGGCGGGTTGTGCGCTTCAGGATGGGGGTGTTCACCAGTTCACCCCTGCCTACGAGCGTGTGACACACTGCACGTGTGCTCGGACGGGCCGTCACCTGGCTACCTTCACTCGGCAGCCGGGGTTGGACCTGTACACACTGACCACTGAGTCCCCTCAGGTAGCGGCGTCTGCGTATGCGTCTGCGTTAGGTCAGCTCTCTGCCCCCTGCTCGTGTCGCTCTCTAGCGCACAAGACTGTCCTCTGGCACCACCGACTTGGTCACCCGTCAGTGCAGCGCCTTCGGGGCATGCACGCCCGGTACCTTGTCTCTGGTCTTCCTCGGGTACTCCCTCCCCTCCCACCCTCCCTTGCTCCTCCTTGTCTTCCCTGTGTCGAGGGGCGGCAGCGCGCTGCCCCTCACTCCTCCTCGTTCCCCCCGACGACTGCTCCTTTGCAGACGCTCCACATGGACGTGTGGGGCCCAGCCCGCGTCCGTGGTCAGGGCCAGGAGAGGTACTTCTTGATCGTCGTTGACGACTACTCGCGCTACACCACGGTCTTCCCCTTGCGCACCAAGGGTGAAGTCCCTGATGTTCTGATCCCTTGGATCAGCAGAGCACGTCTTCAGCTGCGAGAGCGTTTTCGCTCGGAGTTTCCTGTTCTGCGCTTGCACTCTGACAGAGGTGGCGAGTTCTCCTCCGACCTCTTGGCAGCCTACTGTGCCGAGCATGGCATTCGCCAGTCGTTCACGCTCCCGGCCTCTCCACAGCAGAATGGGGTTGCTGAGCGCCGCATTGGCTTGGTCATGGAGGTCGCTCGTACCTCCTTAGTCCACGCGGCTGCCCCCCACTTTCTGTGGCCGTTTGCGGTCCGGTACGCTGCGCATCAGCTCAACCTCTGGCCCCGTGTCTCCGCTCCGGAGACCTCGCCCACACTGCTGTGGACGGGGGAGGTTGGCGATGCGTCACGCTTCCGTGTCTGGGGATCCCGAGCTTTTGTTCGCGATTCGTCTGCGGACAAGCTCTCCTCCCGCACTGCTCCCTGTATCTTTCTTGGCTTTGTCCCGGATGCGTCTGGCTGGCAGTTTTACCACCCCGCCTCGCACCGAGTCTTCCCCTCTCAGGACGTCACTTTTGACGAGTCCGTGCCCTTCTACCGCCTCTTCCCCTACCGCACTGCCCCGCTCCCTCCCCCGCCTCTCTTCCTCGCGCCAGTTGCTGCAGTGGTAGACCCCCTTCCCCCTCAGGGTGCCGCTCCCTCAGGTGTCTCTCAGGTAGACCCGGTTGAGCCTGCCGAGGTAGCTGTCGACTCGCGTCCTGCTGGAGGTGCTGAGCCAGAGCGTGCGGAGCCTGAGCGGGCGGAGCCTGGGGGTTCTGAGTCTAGGGGTGCTGATCCTGGGGGTGCTGAGCCTGGGGGTGCTGGGTTTGGGGGTACTGAGCCTGGCGTTGCTGAGTCTAGGGGTACTGCGCCTGGAGTTGCTGAGCCTGGGGGTGCTGAGCCTGGTGGTGTTGCAGTTGACTGTGAGGCGCCTGGAGGACCTCCCTCTTCGCAGCAGCTGTGTGAGTGGTACTCACGGTACTGCAGCCTCCGGCGAGGTGAGTCTCGGGCTCGTGGTACTGCTGGAGTTGGTACTCGTGCTTCCCCACCACGGCGGGAGCCGCCCTCTTCCCCTCAGCTTCGAGAGTGGTACGCTCGGCACATCAGTCTCCGTAGTGGAGCTGCTGGTGCTGGGGTCCCCGGAGTTGACGCTGCTGCGAGTACTACGGACCCTGGTGCTGGAGGTGCTGCTGCTGCTGGCGGTGCTGCTGGAGGTGCTGCTGCTGCTGGCGGTGCTGCTGGAGGTGCTGCTAGTACTGAGGACCCGGGCGTTGGAGCTGCTGTGGGTGCTACGGACCCTGGTGCTGGAGGTCCAGCTGCTGCTGGCGGTGCTGCTGGAGGTACTGCTGCTGCTGGCGGTGCTGCTGGAGGTGCTGCGGACCCTGGTGCTGGAGGTGCTGCTGCTTCTGGAGGTGCTGCTGCTGCCGCTGGTGTCTCTGCTGGTTCGAGAGCTGCTGCACGGCCACGACCGTACTTCGTTCCGCTCCTTCAGCAGGTTCTTGGTCAGCCTCCTCCTCCTTGTTCTCCTCTCGCCTTAGAGTGTTCGCCGTCTGTCCAGTCACAGCCACAGTTACCGCCTGCCTCCCCACTCCCTGTGCCTGCTCCTTACACTGGTCCAACTGACGGTCTTGCTGAGAGACGTGAGCCTGCGTCACGTCCTGTGTCACCTGCGTCTCGTCGAGCGTCGCCTGTTCGAGCTGCTACCACTGGTAGTCGTGTCCCGCGTGAGCGTCCTCCTGCTGTCCCAGGCACGCACCGGATGGCGCTTCGTCAGTCCACTGCTCCGCAGCGTGTTGCTCTCCCGTCGCCTCCTGCGTCCTCTCTTCCTGCTCTTGCTGACCCGGAGTCAGACTCCCTTCGCGCTGCCAGTCCTACTGTCACACGTCTCCTGGCTACGGTTGTCACTGACCCTTCCTTTGAGTCCGCTGCTGCGTCTGCCCTAGTCACTGAGCTTGTCGACTTTGCAGCTGCGTGTCGTCTAGACTACGCAGCGAGTCTTGTTGCTGAGTCTGAGTCTGCCTGTCCTCCGTCCGTCGGGGGTGAGTGTGCTCTTGGCACGGACGTCCTTGAGGACAGGCAGGAGGAGTTTGGTTGCCTTGTTTTGCCTTGACTGGTCTTGTGACCCCTAGGTCTCCCCCACTTTGCCTATGGGGGTGTGTCAAACATTTATATGTTTGTGTGGTTCTAGGCTGTAGTGGGTCACACCATAAAGGGTACACCAGATTAGGGTTTGACATATTTGTACTGTTGTTCCTGCTAGTCACTCCTCATTCTCGTTTCTCATTCTGACAGTATCCCATAGGGGGTACAACCCAGTTAGGGTTTCATATTTGTACTGCCTTCATTCATAGTCCACACCATTCCTGTTCTACAATTCTCACATGGTATAGAGCGGGTTCCCTGTGGGAACTTCGCCTAGGGCCCACCGAAGCGCGCCCCAAGGCGCGCTAACTTTTTTTTCCTCTCGCTCGAGCGACCCTCCGTGTCGCCCTTCCCTCGCGGCCCTGCCGCCCCTTCGGACGCGGCCCCGCCGCCATTTCGATCGCGGCCCCGCCGCCTACTCAGACGCGGCCCCGCCTCCTGCTCAGCCGCGGCCCCGCCGCCCGCTACGACGCGGCCCCGCCGCCCGCTACGACGCGGCCCCGCCGCCCGCTACGACGCGGCTCCGCCGCCTGCTCAGACGCGGCCCCGCCGCCCGCTCAGTCGCGGCCCCGCCGCCTGCTCAACCGCGGCCCCGCCGCCCGCTACGACGCGGCCCCGCCGCCCGCTACGACGCGGCCCCGCCACCCGCTACGACGCGGCTCCGCCGCCTGCTCAGACGCGGCCCCGCCGCCCGCTCAGTCGCGGCCCCGCCGCCTGCTCAACCGTGGCCCCGCCGCCCGCTACGACGCGGCCCCGCCGCCTGCTCAGCCGCGGCCCCGCCGCCCGCTCAGACGCGGCCCCGCCGTCCCCTTCTAACGGCCCTGCAGCCGCGCCTGACGGCCCCGCCGTCCCCTCTACCGGCTCCGCCGCTGCACCCGACGGCCCCGCCGTCCCCTCTGCCGGCCCCGCCGCTGCTTCAACCGGCCCCGCCGCTACCCCTACCGACCCCGCTGCTGCACCTGTCGGCCCCCCCCGCCCCAGAAGCCGAGCCGCAGTAGCAGCCGAGCCGCCCCAGTAGCCGAGCCGCCCCTGCAGCCGAGCCGCCCCAGCAGCCGCGCCGCCCCAGCAGCCGTGCCGCCCGAGCCGCCGAGTCGCCCGAGCCGCCCAGCAGCCGCGCCGCCGAGCCGCCCGAGCCGCCCGAGCCGCCCGAGCCCTCCCTGCACTGCCCTGTCTGGTGAGCACTGAGCTTTACTCCGCGCACTGCCCTCTCTCTACTGCTGTCATGGCTACCCCCAGTGTCCTCACCTTTGACGCTGAGGGCAGAGCCATTGACTTTGACGTGTGGGTAGACGACCTACTGCTTTTCCTACAGTGCGACAGAGCTGACGGCCTCTCTCTCTTTGATCTCACTTCTGGTGCCTCTCCCGCCCCTGCTGCTACTGAGGATGCCACTGTTCGCTCACAGTGGGCCACACGCGATGCTGCTGCACGTCTTGCTGTGCGTCGCCACCTCCCTCCCGCTGAGCGTGCGCACTTTGGGTCGTACAAGAGTGCTCAGACCTTGTACGACGCCGTTATTGCACGCTACTCCACCCCTGCCACTGCTGCACTGAGCCGCCTCATGCTACCATACCTCTTTCCCGACCTTGCTGCTTTTGCCACAGTAGCCGACCTCATTACCCACCTGCGCACTAGTGACGCTCGCTTCCGCGCTGCACTTCCTGCTGAGTTCTGCGCCAAGAACCCCCCCCCCTAGTACTTCACTCTCTACTACATTGTCACCCGCCACCCTGACTCCCTTCGCGGAGTCAGGGACGACCTACTCGCAGTCTGCCCCACCACTCTCACTGTCGAGCTCCTCGAGAAGTCCCTCCTAGCAGCCGAGAAGAGCATTCTCGCTGTAGGGGCCTCTCGTGGTGACCCACGCACCCCCATCTTTGAGGGGTGTTCCCCCTCCCCCCTCCTGCCCTCTGTCGCCTCTGCTGCTACGGCCGACCTTGTTGGTTTTGAGTCGGTCGGTGCGGCGTCTGCCCCCAGCGGGAGACGTCGCTCTGGCAAGAGCAAGGGGGGCAGGGGCGGTGGTGGAGGCGGCGGGGGCGGTGGAGGCGGCGGGAGAGGCAGCGGAGGAGGTGAGGGTGGTAGCGGGAGTGGTAGCGGGAGTGGAGGTGTTGGCGGAGGCAGTGGAGGCGGGGGCGGCAGCGGCGGTGGTGGTGGGAGTGAAGGCGGAGGCGGCGGTGGCGGCGGCGACGGTGGGAGTGGCGGTGGCAGCGGAGGTGGTGGCGGCGGCGGCGGAGCAGGCGGCGGAGGTCGTGGCTCGTCGAGGAGGAGTGGCTCCGGTGGTGGTCACCGCCAGCAGCAGCAGCGTGGTCAGGAGACCCTCTCCTCGCAGCAGCTCCGTGAGTGGTACTCTGCACGTCAGCGGGGTGGGGGTGCTGGTCCGTGCACTTACGTCCTGCGCACTGGCGACCGTGCGGGTGAGCAGTGTGGTGGTCCACACCCCGCCCAGCGTTGCTTCGGCCGCCTGACTGACGCTTGGCGCCGCCAGTTTCCTGACGCCTCTGAAATCCCTCGCTGGGACCAGCTGTCTAGGTCAGGAGTAGCTATCTTTGATCTTGACTTTGATGCTATTCTTGCTGCCATGTATGCTGTGACTATTAGTGAGGAGGGTGACTGTTACCGGTGTTTCCCGCCCGACCCGGGCATTGGTACTGCGGCTCTAGGTGCTGTTGAGGCTACTGCTCCAGGTGCTGGTGAGGCTGTTGCTCTAGGTGCCAGTGAGTCTGAGTCCTCAGGTGCTGGTGAGTCTGCTCTCTCAGGTACTGCGTCGGCTCCGCCCTCTCTCACTTTCACTCTTGACTCCGGGGCGTCTCGCTCCTTCTTTCGAGACCGCACCACACTCACGCCGCTTAGTCGGCCAGTGGCGGTCTCCCTGGCAGACCCCTCTGGGGGTCCTGTTCTGGCTCGCTACTCCACTGTCCTGCCGTGCCCTGCGGTCCCGTCTGGCGCCCTGTCCGGTCTCTACCTCCCCTCGTTCTCTACGAACTTGGTGGCGGGTGCTGACCTACAAGATGCAGGGGTTGACCAGTTCACCCCTGCGCGCCGACGGGTCACCCACTGCACGGACGCAGACACGGGTCGACACCTGACCACGTTCACACGTGGGCCGGGGTAGAGCCTGTACACACTCACTGTTCCGTCTCCTCCTCCTGCGTCGGGTCAGGTGTTTGCTGCAGCGTCCAGGTCTGGTCCTGAGTCTGCCCCCTGCTCGTGTCGCCTCCTGTCCCACGAGACCCTCATGTGGCACCACAGGATGGGTCACCCCTCCCTGCCTCGTCTCCGGGGCATGGCCTCTCGCCTTCTTGTCTCTGGCCTTCCCAGGTCCCTCCCTCCCCTTCCTCCGGGGCCTGGCCCTCCCTGTGTCCCCTGTGTCGAGGGTCGCCTGCGGGCTACCCCTCACTCCTCCCCGTTTCTACCGACGGAGGCCCCGATGCAGACGCTTCACATGGACGTGTGGGGCCCAGCCCGCGTCCGTGGACAGGGTCACGAGCGCTACTTCCTGCTGGTGGTTGACGACTACTCGCGTTACACCGCAGTCTTCCCCTTGCGCAGCAAGGGTGAGGTCACTGAGGTGTTGATCGACTGGATCCGCGCAGCTCGTCTCCAGCTCAGGCGGAGCTTCGGCTCGGACTTTCCTGTTCTGCGTCTGCATTCGGACAGAGGCGGAGAGTTCTCCTCCGGCCTTCTGCGAGCCTACTGTCGGGCACGAGGCATCCGCCAGACCTTCACGCTTCCGGACTCTCCACAGCAGAATGGGATTGCTGAGCGCCGCATCGGCATTGTCATGGACGTCGCCCGTACGTCCATGGTGCATGCGGCTGCCCCCCATTTTCTGTGGCCGTTTGCGGTTCGGTACGCCGCGCATCAGATCAACCTTCAGCCCAGAGTCTCCCGACCGGAGACCTCCCCAGCTTTGCTGTGGACGGGGAAGGTTGGCGATGCGTCGGCGTTCCGTGTCTGGGGATCTCGGGCGTTTGTTCGCGACTTGTCTGCGGACAAGCTGTCCCCTCGTGCTGCTCCCTGTGTCTTCCTTGGCTTCCCCACAGACGCTCCCGGGTGGCAGTTTTACCACCCCTCCTCTCGTCGTGTTCTGTCCTCCCAGGACGTCACGTTCGACGAGTCAGTCCCCTTCTACCGCCTCTTCCCCTACCGCACTCCTTCCCTCCCCCCTCCGCCGGACTTCCTGGAGCCAGTTCCCCCCCCGGTAGACCCCCTCCCCCCTCAGGTTCCTGCCCCCTCAGGTGTGTCCCAGGTAGACGCAGTTGACCCGGTCGAGGTTACTGGTGACTCTGGTGCTGCTGCGGGTGCTGAGCCTGGGGGTGCTGACTCTGGGGGTGCTGTGCGCGGGGGTGCCGAGCCTGGAGGTGCTGCTACTGGGGTTGCTGAGCCTGGGGGTGCTGGGCCTGGACGTGCTACTGCGGAGGGTGCTGAGCCTGGGGGTGCTGAGCCGGGGGGTACGGTGCCTGGAGCTGCTGAGCTAGGGGGTGCTGGGTCTGGGGTTGCTGGGTCGGGAGCTGCTAAGCCTGGGGGTACTGAGTCTGGAGCTGCTGAGCCTGGGGGTGCTACGTCTGGAGCTGCTGAGCCTGGGGTTTCTCCTGCTGCTGCGTCTCGCCGGGAGCCCCTCTCTCCACAGGAGCTGCGCGAGTGGTTTGCTCGCCGCTGGAGGCGTGCTGCTGGAGCTGGAGCTTCTTCGACCGTCGAGGGTGCTGGTGCTGCCGGTCCCGGAGCTGCTGGGCCTGCGGGTACTCCTGGAGCAGGAGCTCCTGAGGGTGTTGTTGCTGAGACTACTGCTGTCTGTCCCGGCGGTGGTTCTGCTGCTGGTGCTGCTGGAGGTCCTGCCGCTGGAGGTGTTGGTGGCGCTGGTGCTGTCGCTGAGGGTGCTGGTGCTGTCCCTGCTGAGTCTGGAGCTGCCGCGCGGCCTCGACCGTACTTCGTTCCGCTCCTGCAGCAGGTTCTTGGTCTTTCTCCTCCGGTAGAGTGTTCACAGCCTGTCCAATCACAGTCACTACTGGAGCCTTCCTCTCCACTGCCTGCTCCCTCTCCTTACACTGGTCCTACTGGAGGTCTTGCTGAGCGTCGTGAGCCTCGTCCTGCGTCGCCTGTTCGTACTGCTCGCACTAGTGGTCGCGGTTCGCGTCAGCGTCCTCCTCCTGTCCCTGGCACACACCGGATGTCTCTGCGTCCGTCCACTGCTCCTCTGCGTGCCCCTTTGCCTTCTCCTCCTGAGTCCTCTCTTCTTGCGCTTGCCGACCCTGAGTCGGACTCTCTTTGTGCTGCCAGTCCTACTGTCACGCGTCTGCTTGCTACTGTCGTCACTGACCCCTCTTTTGAGTCCACTGCTGCGTCTGCTCTAGTCGCTGAGCTCGTTGACTTTGCTGCTCGCTGTCGTCTCGACTACGCTGCTAGTCTTGTTGCTGAGTCTGCGTCTGTCTGTCCTCCGTCCGTCGGGGGTGAGTGTGCTCTTGGCACGGACGTCCTAGAGGACAGGCAGGAGGAGTTACAGTGTCTAGCGGCTGCTTCACCTCATCTCGCGTCTGTACTGCTTGCCCCTGAGGGAGACCCGGATGCACTAGACATCCCGACTCCGCGTTCTTACGCGGAGGCCGTAGAGGGTCCCTACTCCTCTCAGTGGCAGGCAGCTATGGATGCAGAGATGGCTTCCTGGAAGTCCACAGGCACCTACGTTGACGCAGTTCCCCCTCCTGGGGCGAACATCGTCAGTGGCATGTGGATCTTCAGGGTGAAGCGGCCGCCGGGCTCTCCACCTGTCTTCAAGGCGCGGTACGTTGCTCGTGGCTTCAGTCAGCGGCAGGGAGTTGACTACTTTCAGACCTTCTCTCCCACCCCGAAGATGACCACTCTTCGGGTGCTGCTGCACATAGCCGCTCAGCGCGACTACGAGCTTCACTCTCTCGACTTCAGCACTGCGTTCCTGCAGGGTAGCCTGCACGAGGAGATCTGGCTGCGCCGTCCACCTGGCTTCACTGGGACTTTCCCTCCTGGCACCCAGTGGAGCCTCCGACGGCCAGTCTACGGTCTCCGCCAGGCACCGCGTGAGTGGCACGACACACTGAGGACTACGCTTGCGGCTCTTGGGTTTGCTCCTTCTACTGCTGACCCGTCGCTGTTTCTGCGCACCGACACTTCTCTGCCGCCGTTCTACATCCTCGTGTACGTCGACGACTTGGTCTTTGCCACAGCGGACACTGCTGGACTCGCCTACGTGAAGTCCGAGCTGCTGAAGAGACACACGTGCACAGACTTGGGTGAAGTGCGCAGCTACCTTGGCTTGCAGATCACTTGGGACAGAGCACGCCGCACCATTACCTTGACTCAGTCACACATGGTGTAGCAGGTCCTTCAGCGCTTCGGCTTCACGTACTCCTCGCCTCAGGCCACTCCTCTGTCTACTCGCCACTCGCTCTCAGCTCTGCCTTCGAATGAGTCCGTAGAGTCGAGTGGCCCGTACCCAGAGCTTGTTGGCTGCCTCATGTACCTGATGACCTGCACACGGCCTGACCTTGCATACCCTCTGAGCATTCTTGCACGCTATGTTGCTCCTGGGAGACACCGACCAGAGCACATGGCTGCAGCGAAGAGGGTATTGCGCTACCTGTGCAGTACGTCAGGCATGGGGCTAGTGCTTGGAGGGCGGAGTCCAGTGGTCCTTACAGGGCACGCAGACGCTTCTTGGGCTGACGACCAGGCTACGCAGCGGTCGTCACAGGGTTACACCTTCAGTCTTGGTTCCGGCTCTGTCTCGTGGCGGGCTACTCGTTCGTCTTCGGTTCTCAGCTCTAGTTGTGAGGCTGAGATCTACGCCGGGGCCATGGCTACACAGGAGCTTCGCTGGCTCACCTACCTGCTGACTGACCTTGGAGAGCCGCCTCGTTCTCCTCCAGTGCTGTACGTAGACAACAAGGCCATGCTGGCCTTGTGTCGAGAGCAGCGTCTGGAGCACAGAACGAAGCACATTGCTCTTCGCTACTTCCTTGCTCGTGAGCTACAGCAGCGTGGAGAGTTGCGGCTTGCGTACGTGGCCTCTGAGGCCAACACTGCTGATGTGTTCACCAAGGCACTCGCGCCTTGTGACCATCAGCGCTTCTGCACCCAGCTGGGTGTTGTGCCTGTCTTGCCTCACTTGCTCTCCTCTTGACTTTACTTGTACTGTGATTTATATATATACCTGCTCTTGCTTGTCTAGTTTTATATATATATATAAATGTCTGTACTCCTGCATGTGAACTGGCCTCTGGCCCTGCTCTTGTGCTCGGACTGTGTGGTGACTTTGTGATCCACCCCGAGCTTGCTCTGCTTTGCTTTGCTTGACTGGTCTTGTGACCCCTTGTTCTCCCCCACTTTGCCTATGGGGGTGTGTTCGAACATATCTATAGCTTATACTATTGTGTAGGCTGTAGTGGGGTATCCCATAGGGGGTACAACCCAGTTAGGGTTTCATATTTGTACTGACTTCTTTCATAGTCCACACCATTCCTGTTCTACAATTCTCACATACGCAGACAACAGGGAAGAGCAACGACCACGGCGCCTCTACTGCAAGATCTGCAGAAATTTCGGGCACCTGGCGGATCGATGTAAGCATCGATCTCGCCCTCGCCAGACCAATCCGAGCACTTGGTCCGGCCGACAAGACGCAAGAAACGACACGCGTCCCGCCCAGGGGTCTCAACCCCCACCGCGCAACCTGAATCCAACAACTCAGCAGCAGGAGCAGCCACCACAAGCTGCCCCCGTCCGCAATGTCATGGGGAGCATGACCATGACGAGCGGCTCTCGTCGCCCGCGTGCACGCTCACTCTCACCTGAGCCGGCGCCCGACCCAATCGAGGCATCTCCGAACAACAATCCATTCAACACGCATCACGACTACAACGATGACGACAACCAGGACTGGAATCTACCAGTCCAGCTGCTTGAGAGCCCTCCGCACGTACCTGACATGCGGCCGGCACCAATCGACTGGATCGCGCGCGAACGGTTTTTGAAGGTGGACACTCCACACATCGTCACTCCGCGGCTGGCTCTGCTCGCGCGAAACGACAACAGGCGCTACAACAACTGGTACCTGGACAGCTGCTGTGGGCAGCACATGGTGGGCTCCGAGCGTTACATATCCAACGCCGTCCCCACTCCCGTCGTCACTTACGTCACAGTGGCGAACAACACACGGCTGCGCGCAAGCGCGCAATGTATCGTGGTGCTCAAGGCACGAGGGAGCCGAACGCACATCACACTTAACGACGTGTTGATTGTGCAGAACCTGCGCTTTAATTTACTCTCGGCGGCGCAACTCCTGGATTGCGGAGTCATCCTCAGCACCAACCCCGAGACGCGCGACATCCTGCTCCACTTCACGATGCCGAACAAGAAGTGCAAGCAGATCGGACGGGCGCGCGCCGAGAACGGCGTATACGTTCTCGACTTCGACATTCCCTACTGCAACGGCGATTCGCAGGAATTGATTGACCTCGTCCCCCTGCGCTTCGAACACATTCATCGCCGCGATTGGAAGCACCCTGATGGACGCCCCTGGGTGCCACACTACTCACACCCCTGCGAGCTCGCGCTGCACGACCCTGATCCCGACGGCGTCTGCAGGAACTGCCACACACCAACGTCTTTGACGAGCGCAATCGCCAGCCGCGGCCTTGCCGCCATTCGCGAAACAGAGCGAGACGCACCGCCTGAAGAGGGTCTCTCCCAACTGGAGTTGGAAACAGCTACACGGGTCGTATTCGGCACACCAGAACTCCCTCTTCCCGGACCCGCATCCCAGCATCTCCAAGGAATTCTCCGCGGTGTTAGTGTCGGCACCTTCGACGCGCATGGGAATCCCCGGCCCTGCACCGAACGAAAGGCGGCAGAGATCTACTCTCACCGGCGCGATTCCAAGAAACGGCTCTCGCCCACGGAAGAAGAGGCATTGGCGCAACAAGAAGCCGAAGAGCCTCGCCGAGGTACGCGGAACGCTCGCCTGGGAGCAGGACGAGGAAAGCGCCTCCAATGAAGGGGGGTGGGGGAGCGCCGGCGGATGGGGAACGAGCGACACTAGTGGCTGGGGCGTCGCAACCGGCGGATGGGGCGCAGCAACAGGCGCATACATCGGCGGATGGGGCGCCGCACAAGGCGGCGAGACGAGCGGCTGGGGAGCTTTCCGCGAGGATCAAAGGGGGGAAGAGGAAGAAGAACCTGCGCATGCCGAGGTCGGACCTCCTGTTGTTCCTCTCGGACGACCTCCGTGCCGCCCTGCGTTAGGACCACCGCCGCCTGACATCCCTTCAGGTAGTGACCCCTGGGACACCATTGACTGGGGAAGTGAACCACTCACCCCGCGACGCACTGTCTATGGACCTGCCCCTGAACCACGCGAACCGGCGTTCATACTTGGCACGATCCCCGGAACCAACATCCCCTACTCCATCATCCGCGACAGAGAATTTCTCGCCCTCATGCTAACAACGGCAAACGAGGAAGAAGAAGAGAATGAGGGAACAGCGCCTTCACCTGCACCGGCACCTGACGAAGACCCCGCAGCCGCACTGGAGCGCTACATGCGCACATCTGGATTCCGCGCCGACGACGCCATCTGGCATCAGCGCCTAGGTCACCCTTCGCGCGTGACCCTGAAGAATTGCATCGAAGCCGGCGTCTTTGCACCTGGCGCGCTGTTGCGCCCTGACGACTCCGAAGTGAGAGGATGGACTCACCCGCGCAGCTGCACTGTCTGCCCCGAAGCTGCGCTGAGTCACCAGCCCTTCCCCCTACTCGAGCCAGGAACCAATCGCTACGCCAAGCTTGAGAAGGTTTACAGTGACTTTCACAACGTAGGACACTGCGGCATCAACGACGAACTCTACACACTCACCTTCGTCGACGCCGGAACGCGCCACGTGTGGGTCGTTAACGTGGAAGCGCGTAGCAGAGCCTACGAATCATTCCGTCTGTGGCTGGCGCACGCGCAGCGGCAATCTTGGGAGAAATTAAAGATTTAGCAGTCCGATGGTGCGGCGGAGTTCAGGAGCAAGGAACTGCAGGATTACCTCACGCAAAAGGGGATCGAGCATCACATCTCCCTCCCCTACGCGCACCAGCAGCAGGGCATAGCGGAGCGCACGAATCGCACCCTCATGACGAAGGTACGGGCGCTAATGCGGCAGGCAAAGCTCCCGCCGATCTACGGGACCTACGCGATGCACCACGCCGTGCGGGTGCACAACCTGCTGTCAACCACCGCAATCACCAGCAACTCCTCGCCGCACGTGATGTGGACGGGAAGAAAGGGGGACACCTCCATGCTCCGCGTCTGGGGCTGCATGGTTCAATACCGACCGCCAACATCAACCATCGGGAAGTTCAAAAGCCGCGCGCACTGGGGAATCCATCTCGGTATCAGCCACGAACACAGGGCGTGGATCATCCTGGATCTCCTAAGCCAAAAAAATCAAGAATGCGCGCGATGTCATCTTCTACGAGCGACTGTTTCTGCAACAATTTCGTGACGACGAGCAGACGAATGCAAACCGCGTCTACGCCAATGAGGGCCACACCTACGCCTCACCTGAGGACGAAGCAGCAGCAGCAATTCTGGAGCAAGATCCCAGAGGCGAGTTCACAAGGGGCGATCGCCGCGACGACGACGACGACGACGATTATTCAGGTGAAGGAGGAACAGACGCAACAGGAGGAGGCGCAGCAGGAGGAAGCAGAAGCGGCGCAGACACAGCACCGCCAGCACCGCCTGAACCAGAAAGCGATGATGACGACGTGCAGGAAGTCGTCACTCAACATCACCATGACAGCACTGTCACCGGTCTCCAGCTACTTGGACTACACGCTGCCATCTCCACTGCTCCGCGCATCATCGAACCAAAGAACCCACGACAAGCTCTCACAGGCACACACAGCAAGGAGTGGCGCGAAGCAATGGATGCGGAAATCCGAGCACTCGAGTTGCGCGACACCTGGGTGCTCGTCGACCGTGCAGCAGTAAAGGGGAGAAGGATTCTCTCCGGCAAATGGGTCTTCCGAGTGAAGACAGGAGCCGACGGAAGGATTGAGCGATTCAAGGCACGCTGGGTGGTGCGCGGCTACGATCAAAGGCACGAGATTGATTTTGACTAGACATTCGCACCGGTCAGCCGTCACACGTCCGTCAGAATTCTCCTCGCCAACGCAGCCGCACGACACCTACCACTCCGGCAGATCGATGCGAAGAATGCGTTCCTGTACGCATTAGTGGACGCCGTGATCTACGTGGAACAGCCACACACTTACGGCAACGGAGACCCACGCGTCTGTCAGCTACGCAAGTCCCTCTATGGGATCAAACAGGCACCGAGACTCTGGCAGCAGTACCTGCACAACATACTGCTTGAAATCGGGTTCAAGCAGTTGCCTCACGATCCTGGAATGTATAGCCGCGATTTCCGCGGCGAATACATCCTCCTCACGGTCTACGTCGACGACCTTCTCTATACAGGCTCAAGCAACGAACTGCTCGAGCAATTTGAGAGAAGCCTCGCAGGGCGCGTCGACATCACCTGCAATCATGACGTGAAGCAGTTTCTCGGACTCAACATCACCTACTCGCCGGAAGCCATTCATCTCTCAGCAGCGAAGTATGCGGAGGAGCTTAGCAAGCGCTTCAACATTGCGCCTGCACCACTCTCCACCCCTTACCGCACTCCAGGACCCAACCACAAGCCTGACAACAAAGCCCTGTCCCCTGCTGGGCTTCACACTTACCAGCAGCAGTTGGGATGCCTGCTTTTCGCATCTGTTACCTGCAGGCCCGACCTCTCCTACATTGCGAGCCAGTTGGCTCAGTACTCACGCAAACCAACGGCTGAGAATCTCTCAGATCTTCAGCGAGCCCTTCAATTCTTCATCTCCACACCCAATGTCGGGCTCAGTTATTCCACCATCCCAACCACATCCTTCAGCCTCGTCGGCTACGTGGATGCCGATCACGCCGCTGACCCTAACAATCGACGGTCCAGGACAGGGTTCCTCTTCCGCCTCGAGCCCAGTGGCCCCATCTCCCGGAACTCTCAGAAGCAGGAGTTGGTTGCCCTGTCATCGGCGGAAGCTGAATTTATCGCAGCAACAGCAGCTGTTCGCGAAGGTCTCTACCTTCAGGAACTGCTGCAGGAAGCCAAAATTCCGGCCTCAACGAACTTTCGCCTGCACTGCGACAATCAGAGCGCGATCAGGATCGCGAACAAACCTGGTTTCGTCAACCGCACCAAGCACATCGCACTGCGGTACTTCTTCGTCAAGGACGAAGTTGACGAAGGCAAAGTTGACCTGACATACTGCCCAACGGGTGACATGGCAGCAGACTTCCTCACGAAGAGACTGCCGCGTCAGCAGTACCAGCACTGCTCCGAACTCAGCGGGGTAGTCAAGCGGATCAATGCTCGCTACGGCCAGGAGTGAAGGGGGTGTTACGAATAGTAGTTAATGAAAAACATTGTTGCGCACTCCTCACCGTAGTAAGGCCGAAGCACGCACTATCGAGAGTGAAGACGAAAAGCCAGAAGAAAGGCGAAGGGACAGACGGTTACGAGGAGCATCTGGACAGTCGGGCAGACAGCATCAGGCAGCAGCAGTGGCGAGGATTCTGCCCGAACAGTTACGTAACCACTCGGAGTCGCACAGTTGGATTTCGCTGCAATAAGGGAATGTACCCCTTAGAGTACATGGCTAGTTAGGTCGTTTCGAATTCCCCTGTACTCGTATTTATATTCCTTGTACTGCACGTGTTTATTATCTCAAGCATTTACATTCACTCTACTATTGAGGTCAAGGGCCCACCACCACTAGACTAGAATTGTGCGAACTTTCCTGAGTAGATCCTAGGCCACGATCAACTTTTGATCGTAACAAATACTAAAAAAAACACTTGCACCACCATGATGCAACTGCTTCTGTTCGACATGATGCAGCACAGCAGGCGCCAGCACCATTGCCACATTGCAGAACTAGCAGCATTTAGCGTCGACATGGCTGTTGGAATCTGCCCCAGCTGTTCCGCTGCTATGACTCCATGTTTGCACACCAGGCGACACACCACGCCAAGCACCACTCCACCATGGCACACACCAGACCAGACAACACCATCACGCCATCAGACCACACCGCACCACACCGCAATGACACACATCAAAGCAGACAACATCACCACGCCATCAGACCACACCACACCACACCACACCACACCACGGCACACACTAGACCACCACACTACCACGTCAGGCACCACATCTCACCACACCATACCACACCACACCACACCACACCACGCCATGCACCACATCACACCACCACCACCACGCCATGCACCTTATCACACCACCACCACCACGCCATGCACCACATCACACCACCACCACCACGCCATGCACCACATCACACCATCACCACCACGCCATGCACCACACGTCACCACGCCGCCGCTAACATCACAGCCTAGTCAGTCATTGGCACATCCACTGCAGGCTGCTCCGATCCAGATCCAGAATTGAACGCTTTCCACGCCTCCGATGCTGATTTTTGAGGCGCCTCAAAAATCGCATCCTAATCAGTCATTGGCACATCCACTGCAGGCTGCTCCGATCCAGATCCAGAGATGAACGCTTTCCGCGCCTCCGATGCTGTCTTGGCAACCTCGCCGGCTGTACGAGCCGTAGTGATGATCTTATTCTGCAAATCCTTGTCTGTCCCCACTCTCACGACCGTGTTTGTGACGGTGCCGAATCCCTGCTTGACACCATTCCCAATCTTCTGTCCGGCGGCGTTGACCTTGTTCCTGGCGTCATTCGCAGCGGCGTTGACCTTGTTCCGGGCGTTATTCGCAGCGGCGTTGACCTTGTTCCGGGCGTTATTCGAAGCGGCGTTGACCTTGTTCCGGGCGTTATTCGCAGCGGCGTTGACCTTGTTCCTCACGTTATTCGCGGCGTTGTTGACCTTGTTTTTGACGTCATTCGCGGTGTTCTTGACCTTGTCCCCGAAGTTCTTGAACTTGTTCTTGATATCATTCCAGAACAGCTCTCTCCGTACATCATCCATGCCATCGTCCATCATAGCCCCCATTTCCTCCTCCTCTCCGCCGCCGCTCGCATAGAACCCGCCCATGTCCAGGTTCGTTGAATCTGCAGACGAATCAGCCGCCGCCGCCGCTGCGATCAGGACGCGAACGGAACTCGCGTCGATCTCGTCGGCACTGGGATGGGCCAGCTTTCGCAGCGAGGACGCCGCGTGGAGTGAAGACAAGCATGCGAAAGTTAGGGCGAGGACGAAAGCGACGCGAAGAAGAGCACCCATGGCTGCGTGGAAAGTTCGAAAACCGGGACAGTCGATTACAGCTTGTAATTTTCAGATCTGAATTCTTGAGGATGTGCTATATACTCGTAGCGGAGTGTAGGCTGAATACTGAATATTGACGGTTTAAAGTGACGGTAGCGGAGCTGTTAATCACCCTGAGCCGCCTTGAGGAATGGCGACGTGGGGTAGCGGCGCCAAAAATCTCGTCGCTCACAATTATTACTCGCACAATATTTCAAGGGCTGAGTGAAGTGAATTCCGGCTGGGCGCGTCGTGTAATAGCCTTGCGTCGATTGCGCCACCCAGCAGATGAGATGACCACCGCGGGTGGCGGGTCGGCGGTCCATGGGATAGGCCAAAACCTACTCTACGACTACTGATAGTCTCAGCTCGCCGCACATTTCGGAGAGCTATCTCGCGTCGCCAATAAAGTTTCTAGTACGCGGTTATTCTGTAATACAGAGCTACTATGCGCCAGCAGTAATCGCGCCTTGACGGCAGTAATCGCGCATGAGATGTTCACTTGAGGGTATTGGGCACCTATGCTTGGGATTCGGCGGTGTTCGCCAGCACCAATGAAGCAAAAAACCATGGGATAATGACGGGATCAGGAAGGTGGGTCTCGCCTTCCTGATGCCGTCAGTTAGGGTTCGTTTACCTCCGTCAGCCTGGTCAGCCCGTAAATAAGGTGCCGAGCCTCCCCAACGTCCAGACCTACAATAAAAGTGGGTGTCTGGCGAAAGCCCCCATTTGTCCACCAAAACGAACTGCTCGATGGCTTATGGAAGCGGGGACGCAACTTCGTCCTCAGGCAAAGTTCTATCCCCAAGCCATGCCATCGCCATGCCGCGTTTTTCGAAGCACAGCGATGGCACAGCCGTCGCATTGCCGTTCAGAGGGGAACCTCTGAATAAGCCTGTTGTTTGACAAAGGCGGGTTCGAATACCCCCCATTTTTCCCCTCCCGAACACACCTTCGTAGTAACCCCCGCGCATGACTTGGTCGAAATCAGATTGAGTTCGAGGGGTCTCGGGGGTTGTATTTGAGACTAGTTTTTTTTTTTTTTTGCGCTTGCTACCCTGGTTCGTATTGGCCCTCGGTCTGGCACTGGTCAGTGGCGCGTAAAATTCGCGCCACTAGATAAGGAAGGTGGGGCTGGGGGTTCCATATGCGGTTGTGAAATATCCTGTTTCGCGGACCGCTTTACGCCCAGACCTCTTGGGCGGGTTTCGACCCCGGTTCCGGATGCGGTCACCATGCCATGCCGCCAAAATGCCACAGTTTTCTGAGTTGCTGGCGAACACCGCCTTTGTGTCGAGGAGAATGCAGAAGCAATGTAACGAAACTGGGGATGTTGGGGGGTAGGCGTGCACTGCACAGGTTGGTGTTCGTGCGTTAGATTGTTGGTAACCACGCGTCGCACATTCAACAAACCTCTCGCCGCATAATGCGTCGACCACGGAAACCACTTAGTGTTGCCCCAATAATGCGAAGTTGCATCTTCGCAAAGAGGTTCTCCAATTTCGATGGACATAAGAAAGTGTTACGGGTGCAATGAATCGAAGTAGCGAGAATTGCACTAAGGTGTCAAACGAGTACAAAATGTGAGCGAAGGCATGAGCGAACATTTATACGCGAAACATGTAAAACGGTAACGCGGTGCGTGCGAGCTTGCTAGTGCTACGCTGGAGCGAGGCTCGGGCTAGTCCCGAAGCGTAGGCCGATACGGCCATGCCAGCAGTGCGAGGTTTGGCAAAACAGTGCGCGCGAAGTCGGCGAAGTTCCGTTAGCAGTAACGGGCGAACAATCAGCTGTTGCTGTACGCGATGTAGTCGGCTCCGTAAGGAATGCCGAGAAAATTCCTTACACTACCCCCCCCCCTTAAGAAGCCCCCTTCCGCTACGCGAGTGCGTGTATATCGCGGAATCCCCGGCTCCTCACGTACACTTGCAGGGCAGGGTGGTTTTTGATGTTGCTCAGGGGCACCCAGCTGTCTTCAGTTGGCGTGCGGTCCTTCCAGCGAACGAGGAATTCAATCCTCCTGATTCCCGTGGGGTGGCGGATCCGATGGCTCAGAATTTTTTCGGGCTCGATGATCGGCTCTGATGCAGGGCGAGTCATTGATTGTGGCCGGTGACGCGGCAGTTGACTTGTGGTCGGGATGTATGGGCGAAGTAGGCTGACGTGGAACGAAGGGCTGATGTACCAGTCGGTTGGCAACAGTAGGTGCGCGGTGACGGGTGTGATCATGTGACTGATTTGGAATGGTCCACAGTAGCGCGGTCGTAATTTTGGTACGTCGGGCAGTCGTAGATTTTGCGTGTCAAGCAGTACGTAATCTCCAGATTGGTATGTGACAGGACGGCGGTGGCGATCAGCGTTGCGCTTAGCGATGACGTTGGCCTTTTTTATTGCTTCGGCAGCTCTGGCGCGGGCAGCTTGCAGGATTTCGGCGAATTGTTGTGCACGTGGCGTTGGGTTGTCCGGACTCGGCGTCATGGGCACTGTGGGGTTTTGCCCATAGTTCAGGTAGAACGGGGACTGCTGCGTCGTGGCTGATGTGGCGTTGTTGTACGCGAACTCGATCAGCGGCAGCTGCTGCTCCCAGGTCGTAGGGTCGTCGCACGTGGCACGAATCAACTGCTCCATCGTCTGATTCGTCCGCTCCGTTTGGCCGTCGGTCTCGGGGTGGTACGACGAACTGAACTGTAGCCTGGTCCCGAACTGCTCCCAGAGGTTCTTCCAGAAGTTGCTGGTAAACTTCGTGTCCCTGTCGCTGATGATTGCTGCTGGTATCCCGTGCAGGCGAACAACGGCTGCGATGAACAGGCGAGCGGTCTCTTCGGCTGAGATCGACTTCTTGCACGCAGCGAAGTGTGCCATCTTCGTCAACCTATCCACGACGACCATCACCGCGTCGTTACCCCCAGGGTTCGAAGGTAACCCTGTGACGAAGTCCATGGTTACTTGCTGCCAGGCGCGTTCGGGCGGTGGGATCGGCTGCAATTGACCCGCCTTCCGCTTCCTTGAACTCTTCATCACCTGACACGTCGGGCACGAGCTCACGTGCTGCTGTACGTCGGTCAACAGCTCCGGCCAGTAATAATACCGCTGCAGTTGCTGTCGCGTTTTTTCTACCCCGAAATGTCCCGAGGTAATCCCGTCGTGTGCCTCCTGCAGTAGCAGCTCCCTCAGGAGTGAGTACGCGGGTACCCAAATGCGGTTGGTGCCTGTTTTTACGTAATAAACTCCTTTTGCTTCTGCCAGTTGCTGTGAGTTTCCGGTCGTGAAGAATGGGTCGGTGCGGTATCCGTGGGTGAATAGGCCAGTTAAAAGCGGGTTGGTCTGGGCGAGTAGGATGGCGTGGAGTTGGGCGGTGGGGCGGGTGAGAGCGTCGGCGATGTTGGATGCGCCTTTTTTGTACGTAACGGTGTAGTGAAAATTGGACTCAAGATAGTCCAACCAGCGAATCTGTCGTGGGTTGAGATTCGGTTGGGCGCGAAGGTACTGTAGCGAGCGGTGGTCTGTCCGTACTGTCACGTCGGCGCCAGTCAAGTAACATCGCCAAACTTTGAACGCGTGCACGATCGCTAGCATCTCGCGGTCGTGTATCGGGTAGTTACGTTCGGGCGGGTGTAGTTTGCGGGACTCGTACGCGATTGGCTGGAGGCCGTTCCCGAAGTCCTGCAACAGTACTGCTCCCACAGCGATGTCACTTGCGTCGGTGATGAGCTCGAACGGACGGTGGGGATCTGCAATGCGAAGGACGGGCGGGGAGCACATAATATTTTTGAGGGCCAAGAAGGCAGCTTGCTCTTTCTCCCCCCACGTGTACTCAACCCCCTTCCTCAACAGGTCGGTCAACGGGGCAGTCAGCTCCGCCAAGTCGGGGACGAACCGGCGCACGTAGTTGACGAACCCCAGGAAACTCTGCAACTCGGTCAAGTTGGTCGGCGCGTGCCAAGCCTGAATCGTCGCAATTTTCTTCGGGTCTATTTCCACTCCTGCAGCTGAAATAACATGTCCCAAAAACTCCAGGCGGTCCTGTAGAAACTCACACTTAGATGCTTTGGTCAGTAGGCGGTTTTCACTCAGGATTTTAAAAACTGCTTCGATGTCTTGTAAGTGCTGTGCTCTGTCAGGGCTATAAATCAGTATGTCGTCCAGATAAACGATGACGCACTTATCTAAAAGTGGGCGGAATGCTTCGTTCATGGTCATTTGGAAAGTGGCGGGGGCGTTGGTCAGTCCGAATGGCATGACGGTGTATTCGAAGGATCCGTAGCGTGTTCGGAATGCGGTTTTAGGGCAGTCGGGTGGGTTGACGCGGATTTGGTGGTAGCCTCCTCGGAGGTCGATTTTTGAGAAAACCCGGGCTGTGCGCAGTTGGTCGATCAGTTCGTCGGCTCGTGGGATGGGGTAACGGGATTTAATGGTAACCCTGTTCAGTGCCCTGTAGTCGATACACATGCGAAAACCCCCGTCTTTTTTCGGTGTGAACAGTATGGGTGCGGCGAAGGGCGACGAACTAGGGCGAATGAATTCCTTTTCGAGCAGGTAATCGAGCTGCTTCCTCAGTTCGTCTAGTTCGGGTTGGGTCAGTCGGAATTGTCGCTGTACTGTTGGCTGTGCCCCCGGTTCCAGTTCTATCCTGTGATCGTGCGGTCGCTGAGGTGGCAGTCCCGTCGGCAGGTCGTCCGGGAAAATGTCACTGTACTGTTTTAACAGTGCCGCCAGGTCACTCGGTACGTCGGTCAGCAGTTTCTGTAAATCGCCCCCCTTGTCTGCTGCCTCGGCTTCCCGAATGTCAACCGCGTACACGTCAGCTCCGGCCGCTACAGCGCGTTTCATCGTGATCGCATTGACACGCACCGACGAAGACTCAGGCGAGCCCCAGCGAGGTAAGGCGATGTTGTTACCGTTCACTCGCACGGTGCAGTCACCCGTCGTCCAGTCAATTCGCGGATTGTGTCGTCGCAGCCAATCACGCCCGAGTAAAATGTCGGTTCCGTCGAGGGTCGTTGCGAGCATTTCCTGACTAAACGTGAAGTTACCCCCGCATCGAATCCGAACTCGGTCTACGCGTTCCCGTATTGCCAGCGGCGTGCCATCTACCAGTCGTGCGTCGATCTCAGGTAAGCATCGGTCCAGTGGCAGTCGCAGTTTTCGTGCTGTAGCAGTGTTAATGAGGCTGTGACTGGCTCCCCCATCTACGAAGATCTTAACTAAGTCCGTCCCAATTTTCCCACTGAGCAGTATAGGGCTATCTACCGTGGTACCCTCCTTATTCGGCCGGGTGTGGTCGATTGCGTGAACCGGCACAATCACTCGGTGAGGGTCGGTTGGGTCGGGCGAGCGGCGTGACCTGTCAGTAGAGGGCCCGTCTGCTACTGACTTCCAGCGTTTCCCTGCTGCTTGGTCTGTGTCTGCTGCTCAGCTTCCCCCTTTCCCTTAGCGTTTTCCGGGCATTCGCTCTTGCGATGTCCCGGCCGATTGCACGCAAAGCAGCGCCCTTTGAACGGTGCGGCAGCGGCATTTGCGGCGACGGCGCGTATCGTGGCGCTTTCGTTCGTCCCACGAGGCCGATGTCCCCAGTTGTTGTTTCCGTAGGACCCCGGTCTCGGTCGGCGAAAGAAGTCGAGCTTCTCCGCCATAGCGAGAATTTCCTGAAATTCGGTGACGCCGCGAAGCTGGATTTCCTGAGCGATGTCCTGCTTCAGGCCGCCGATGTAGCGGTCGATGCGTTCGCTCTCATGCATGTAGCCCACCTGCTCGCATAGCGCCAGAAATCCGCTCGTATAATCCTGGACGGAACCGAGTTGGCGCCAAGTGCGGAGCTTCTGTCGCGCCGAGATCGAGGCCGCGATTGGCTCAAATCGAGCGCGCAGACCTGCGCACCACGCGTCCCACGTGCGATACTGGGGCACCTCCACGAAATATGACGGCGCCCAGGGTCCGGTTTGTCCTTCCCGTGTCGGTAGTGTCGCGTAGTCGGTCGGCTTCGTGACGATGACGCGCCACCAGTCCATGGCGGGTCCTCGCAGCAACGACACGGCGTATCGAATCTTCGCCGAGTCCTCCGAGACGTAGTTGGCGTCGAAGAAGACATTCATTGTGAACAACCACGCCTGGACGGTAGGACCACCCCGTTGACTCGGGTCAAAGCATGGCGGGCGCTGCGGCTTCAGCGGCATCGGTGACGGCAGTCCCGAATCGTGGGTTGGTGCCGAAATCGTGACGCGAGGCTGACTTGGGGCCGCAGGCGTCGCTCTGGGGTGTGTCGTGCCGTGGTCGTCGTCTCCGTCGGGGCGGACGACGCCATCACTGGCCGCGCTCGCGGGTTGCCCCACACTCCCGTGTTGTGATGTTGAGGGTGCGGGTTGAATCGGAGTGCCAGGTGCTTGAGATTGTGCTCTCATGAGGTCATTTTGCAGTGATGAGCGTTCTGCCGTTAATGCCGCGATTTCCTCGGAGCTTTCGTGCAGTTGTCGCATCAGCTCGTTCAAACGCTCCTGCGTGAGAGTGGTGACGTCGATATTTTCGGCCATGGCGAAGGGCGTCGGCTCGTCTTAGTCTAGGCGCAGTCGTGGCTGCACGCGTTTACGAGAGAACGCGAGGACAGCGGCTCCTAGGGGCTAAGGTGCGTGAGTCCCTTCGAATGAAAAATCAAAAGTTGATTTCCTGGTGTGCGGAGATGCGCGGTCCGAAAGAAAGGGGCTCTGATAACCAAGTGTTACGGGTGCAATGAATCGAAGTAGCGAGAATTGCACTAAGGTGTCAAACGAGTACAAAATGTGAGCGAAGGCATGAGCGAACATTTATACGCGAAACATGTAAAACGGTAACGCGGTGCGTGCGAGCTTGCTAGTGCTACGCTGGAGCGAGGCTCGGGCTAGTCCCGAAGCGTAGGCCGATACGGCCATGCCAGCAGTGCGAGGTTTGGCAAAACAGTGCGCGCGAAGTCGGCGAAGTTCCGTTAGCAGTAACGGGCGAACAATCAGCTGTTGCTGTACGCGATGTAGTCGGCTCCGTAAGGAATGCCGAGAAAATTCCTTACAGAAAGGCAGGAAAAACCTACACTACAGAAAATTAGGCACTAGGAAGTATTACACACCAAGGCATAAACAAACAAGGGAATTACGATATATGCCTTTGAGTAACCACCTCATATTTATAGATTTGGATATGAGGTTCCAAGATCCGGGTTTTCCATAACCATTACTCTGGCTCATCAGGTTAATGAATTATTAATGCTAATAAAGAACACTACATACTAAAGACTTGAATTCATCATGATAGGGAATCATGCATTTTGCTTCTCACATAAGTGTGCTTGCCAGTGGCAAGCCTCTGCTCCTGGTGTTACTACCATGAATAATATCTGTATTTCACTTCGTGGTGAACCATGATAATATCCACATGCCGTCAACAATGTTCTCCTCAAAAGGGGGGGTTGTGTTGCCGTTAGTGCTTTTGGACCTCCAATATGTCATCTCTGCATCCATGGTTGGTACCCACTTACATACCCAGTGTCGCGAGACTAGCTCAGTGTAAGTGCGAGGAGTCTATGTGTCTAAGGCGCCAGGGACAAGCACAGGAGCTGCATGACACAGAGATGCGGCGCAGTGGCCGCAAGGAAAGCCACCTCAAACTGCCTATCCTCTAGGAAGTCACAGCCAAGGGCAAACTCACCCCTTACGGATTGAGGTTGGGCAGTGTAAGAGACTATCTGAGTAGCTTAGTCAAGTCAGTGTGATTGGATTCAACGTCAATGACAGCAGCGACAAGTGAAGAGACAGACGAATGGGGAGCAGTATGGTGAGTGACAAGGAAGGAAAGGACACAACGGCTGTAGGATGAGCGGTACGAAGGAAGTCAGAGATCAGAAGAGGGAAAACAGTGAGAGAGGATGGAGGTGGGGATGGGAGTGGAGGAGGTGAATCACGAGGAGGAGAAAAACAAAGGCGCATAGGGTGAATTTCATGAATAGAAGACGAGGGGCGGGCGCAAGGAGAACTGCACGTAGTTCAAGAGGGAGAGAGACGAACGGTATTAGGGAGAAGAGCAAGAGACGGAGAACGGGGAGAGAAATGGGCTAGGGATAGGTCTGTGAGAGGCAGGGGGGTAGTACACGAATAGTGAAACAAAGGAAAGGGAAGACCAAGTATCTGAAGACCAATCACATGAGGTGAGAATTTCTGCTGCGGCTGCTGATGTGCCGTTTGTTGCTGTTACTGCTTCTACTGTAGTCTCGCCGAACGACGCGCACACACTGCATCCCAAGAGTCTGAGTTTCTTCCAGCAAAACCACTAGTGCTGGTACCTCCAATGTCGGCACCCCCTTAGTCAGCACCACCAGAGTCAGCACCCCCAGGACCAACACCCTCAGTAGCTGCATCAGCACCCCAACCATCCACAGTGACCGGCCGTTGCAACGCGAGACTTGGCTGTGGCGACAAAGGCTGTTTCGGCGACTGCGAGAATGACGTAGGCATCGGAGGGGGCTACAAGGTCACGTACGACAGACCACACAAGAGAACCGGGTGGGGGGGCTACCTGTTAGAATACTAGGATGGTAGACTAGTAGGAGATTAGGGTACAAGTATCGAGAGAGTTGTATTGTACCCTATACAAGGTACCACACTGCAGCCTATCAGAACTAATATAACTAACAACATAAAAACATGTTTTGATACACCCCCTTAGGCGAAGTGGGGGACAACAAGTGGTCACAAGACCAGTCAAGAGAAGAAGCAAAGCAAAGTAAAGCTCAGGGTGGATCAAAAGGTCACCACGCATTCTGAGCAAAAGCAAGTGGCCACAAGACCAGTTCACATGCAGAGTTTATAATAGCAAAGAGCAGTATATTGATCACAACCTAACAAGTGTAAGCATGAAGGTATACTCATATATATCAGTGTACAACAAGAGCAAGATCAAGAGACAAGCAAGTGAGGTAGAGTGGGCACAAGCCCAAGAGCAGTACAGAAACGCTGATGATTACTAGACCCAAGGGCCTTGGTGAAAACATCAGCAGTGTTGGCCCGGATGGCCACGTAAGCAAGACGAAGCTAACCATGCTGCTGCAGCTCTCGCGTGAGGAAGTAACGGAGAGCAATGTGCTTCGTTCTGTGCTTCGGTCTCTAATCCTGACAAAAGGCAATCATGGCCTTGTTGTCGACGTACAGAACGAGAACAAGGGTGCTCACCCAAGTCGGTCAGAAGGTAGGTCAGCCACCGGAGCTCCTGTGCAGCCATAGCCCCAGCGTAGATCTCAGCCTCACAGTTGGAACTAAGTACAGAGGAAGAGCGAGTGGACCTCCACGAGACAGAACAAGTGCCAAGGCTGAAAGCGTACCCTTGTGTCGACCGGTGAGTCATCTGGTCATCAGCCCAAGAAGCGTCTGAGTCACTGGTGAGAACAATTGGACCCCGTCCTCCAAGCACAAGCCCCATGCCCGATGTGCTGCACAAGTAACGCAATACTCTTTTCGCAGCATCCCAGTGCATCTTTTGATGCCTACCGGGAGCCACGTAGCGAGTCAGGAGGCTGAGAGAGTACGCAAGGTCAGGTTGTGTGCACGTCATCAGGTACATGAGGCAGCCCACAAGCTCTGGGTACGGACCACTCGGCTCTACGGACTCGTTCGAAGGTGGAGCTGAGAGCGAGTGGCCGGTAGACAGAGGAGTGGGCTGTGGCGAGGACCACGTGAAGTCGAAGCGCTGAAGGACCTGCTGCACTATGTTTGACTGAGTGAGGGTGATGGTGCGGCGTGCTCTGTCCTGGGTGATTTGCAAGCCAAGGTAGCTCCGCAGCTCACCCAGGTCAGTGCAAGCGTGTCTCTCCTGTAGCTCCGCCTTCACCAAGGCCAAAGCCTCAGTGTCAGCAGTAGCAAAAACCAAGTCGTCAACGTACACAAGAACGTAGAACGGCGGCAGAGAAGTGTCTGTGCGTAGAAACAACGAAGAGTCAGCGGTCGAGGGAGCGAAGCCAAGAGCCACAAGCGTGGTCCTCAGTGTGTTGTGCCACTTGCGGGGTGCCTGTCTGAGGCCGTAGACTGGTCGCCGAAGACTCCACTGGGTACCTTCAGGAAACGACCCAGTGAAGCCACGTGGACAGCGCAACCAGATAGCCTCGTAAAGGCTACCCTGCAAGAAGGCTGTCGAGAAGTCGAGGGAGTGCAGCTCGTAGTCACGATGTGCTGCAATGTGCTGTAGCACCTGAAGAGTGGTCATCTTTGGGGTGGGGGAGAAGGTATGAAAGAAGTCGACGCCCGCACGTTGACTGAAGCCTCGAGCAACGTAACGCTCCTTGAAGACAGGTGGAGAACCCGACGGCCGCTTCACCCTGAAAATCCACATGCCATCGACTATGTTCGCGCCAGGTGGGGGAACCTTGTAGGCGTAGGTGCCTGTGGACTTCCAGGAAGCCATCTCTACGTCCATGGCTATCTGCCACTGAGAGGAGTATGGATCCGTAATCGCCTCTGCGTAAGTGCGTGGGGTCGGGATGTCTGGCGCATCCGGGTCTCCCTCAGGGCAAAGTAGCAAGGACGCGAGATGAGATGCAGCGGCCGCGAGACACTCCAGCTCAAACTGCCTGTCCTCAAGAACGTCACAGCCAAGAGCAAGCTCACCCCCGACGGACGGAGGACAGGAAGAGTCAAAGACAAGACTCGCAGCGTAGTCAAGGCAGCACATAGCGGCAAAGTCAACAAGCTCAATGACTAAGGCAGACGCAGCAGCAGACTCAAAGGAAGGGTCAATCACAATTGTGGCAAGGAGACGAGTGATAGTCGGACTGACAGCACGAACAAGGTATGACTCAGGGTCAGGAACGTGAGGAAGAGAGGACGCAGGAGGAGAAGGCAGGACAACACGCTGTGAAACAGAGGAACGACGAAGTGCCATCCGTGAGTGCCTGGCACAGCTGGAGCACGAGGACAGACAACACGAAGACCACGAAAATGATTGGACGCACGAGTCTCAGTCTCACGACGCTCAGGAGTGGAAGCACGAGTCTCAGGCTCACGACGCGCAGTCAGGGATGCAATGACCTCAGTGTGAGGAGCAGGAGCATGCAGCAGGGAGCCAGGCAGTAGCTGTGGCTGAGACTGGTCAGTTGGTGGGAATAGTAACAGAGGAGTAGTACCAGGAACTGGGAACTTAGTAGCAGCAGGTGGGAGACTGAGAAGGCGACCAAGTGCAGACAGTTGCGACTGTGTAGTCACACCCCTAGAACCTCCCGCTCCAGTAGCAAAATCACCCCCAGAACCAGTGCCTCCTGCTCCAGTAGCAACAACACCCACAGAACCACTAGATCCTCCAGCTCCAGCAGCCCCAGCACCTCCGGATCCAAGACGGCTAGCTCCACCACCAGGGCTGCCCCACTGGATAGCCCACTCGCGCAGCCGCTCCGGCGAGAGAGCCTCCTGCCGACTAGCACCACGAACTCCAGTACCTCCAACAGCACCTCCAATAGTACCTTCAATGGCAGCACCTCTAGCACCGCCAGTGGTACCTGCACCTCCAGCACCTCCGGCAGCGCCTGTACCTCCAGTACCAGGAACACCAGTACCAACACCTCCAGGGCTAGCACCTCCAGAACCTGAACCTCCAGTAGCAGGAAAACCTGGATAGCACCTCCAAGGCTAGCACCTCCAGAACCTGCAGCTCCAGTACGTCCAGCACCAGGAGTGACCCAACGGACAGCCCACTCGCGAAGCCGCTCCGGCGAGAGAGACGCCTGGCAACGTGTACCAGGACTAACCGCAGCAGCACCCACAGCAGCAGCACCTCCAGTACCTCCAGCTCTAGGAGAGTGAGCACGGCTAGATCCACCACCAGGGCTGCCCCACTCTACAGCCCACTCACGAAGCCGCACCCGCGAGAGCTTGCCCGCAGGCAAGTCGCGGACAAGAGAGAGGGAACCTCATACGCGAAACGCCGACGCATCAACAGCCTCGCCTGTCCACCGCAAAGTGGGGGAGGTCTCCGGGTGGGAGACATGGGGCCAGCAATTGAGCTGCGCAGCGGCGTATCAGACCGCAAACGGCCACAGAAAGTGGGGAGCAGCCGCATGGATCATGGAGGTGCGGGCAACCTCCATGACAAGACCAATGCGGCGCTCAACAATCCCATTCTGCTGTGGAGAGGCCGGAAGCATGTACGACTGGACGATGCCCTCAGCACCACAGAAGTCCTACAGGAGGCGGGAGCAAAACTCACCACATCGGTCAGAGTGCAGCCGCAGGACAGGGAGGTCCTCACGGAATCGAGCACGAAGCTGGAGACGAACAGCGCGGATCCAGCGGATCAACACACCACGGACATCCGCCTTGCTCTGCAAGGGGAAGACCGTGGTGTAGCGCGTGTAGTCGTCGACCACGAGCAAAAAGTAGCGCTCGCCACCCTGTCCAGTGACGCGGGTGGGGCCCCACACGTCCATGTGCAGGGTCTGCAGAGGAGCAGTGGTAGGAGGTAACGAGGAGGAGTGAGGAGCGGCGCTCTGCCGCCCCTCGACGCAGGGAAGGCAGGGCGGCGCAAGCGACCTCGGGAGTGGGGGCAGGGACGTGGGAAGACCAGACACAAGGAGACGCGAGTGCATACCACGCAGGCGTGGCAGGGAGGGGTGACCAAGACGGTGGTGCCAGAGGAGAGTCTGGTGCGTAAGGAGACGACACGAACAAGACGAGGCGACCTCAACCGACGCAGCTACCTGACCTAACTCAGCTACTAGTGCAGACTCAGCGGTCAGTGTGTACAGGCCAGACCCAGGCCTCCGAGTGAACGTGACGAGGTGCTCACCAGTGCGTGAGTCCGTACAGATTGCCACTAGCTCGCCTCCAGGCTGGGTCACAGTGACCCACTGGTTCTGGAGGACAGAGGTAGCCACCAAGTTCTTAGCAAACGAGGGGAGGTGGAGACCTGTGAGGAGGCCAGAAGGGGCCGCCGGACAAGGGAGAACAGTGGCGCCACGCGCGACTACTGGGCCCCCGGAGGGGTCGGCTAGTGTGACAAGGACAGGGACTGTGAGCGGTGTGACTGTGGTGCTGTCGCGGAAGAAACAACGAGACGCGCCTAAGTCGAGAGTAAAAGTGTGCAAGGCCTCCTCAGGCTCTGCACCTGTCTTAGCTGAGTCAACAGCACCAAGACTAGCAGCCTCTACCCTAGAAACTCAAGGCATGCACAAGTAACAGTCCTCCTCAACACTATCAGAAGCAGCATACATCGCATACATGCCAGCATGGATCAAGTCTCAATCACAAGCAAAGACGTCAATGTCCAACTTCAGCAACGCTAACCAGTCTAGAGTCTTCAACCGCTCACCATGCTCCGCACGATACAGGTCGTCGAGGAGAAAGAAGCAGCGAGGCTCCGCGTGGTCAGTGCGGATGCAAGCCACGCCAGGCTGACCTGTGCGACAGAAGTACCCACAGCGAGCTGGGCCACCCGAGCTGCCACGCCTGATTGCCCACTCACGAAGCTGTTGCCCCCCAGAGCCGCCTCCACCACCGGCTGCACCACTAGACGTAGCAGTGCGTGTAGTCCAGCCTCCAGCTCCACCCCCTCCAGTAGCACCCCTAGTGCCACCCCCACCCCCGCAACCACCCCCACTGCTCCCTCCACCCCCTCCTCCTCCCCTGCCGCCTCCACCTCCTCCTCCCCCACCACCGCCACCGCCACCATCCCCATTGCCCCCACCACCCCCGCCACCCCCACCCTTGCCACCCTTGCCCTTGCCGCTGCGGCGCTTCCCACTAGGAGCAGAAGCAGCTCCGACCTCTTCAGCCCCGAAGAGGTCAACAGCAGCAGTAGAGGCAACAGACAACGCTAGCAGGGAGGGGGAGCACCCCTCAAAGACAGAGGGGTGGGGAGTGCCATGAGAGGCAGCGACAGCTAGGGCAGCAGACTCCGCCTCCAAGAGACGGGACTTGAACGTGTTGAGGGTGATCTTCGTGGGGTCTAGGGCGAGGAAGTGGTCGCGTACAGCACGAAGGGAGTCAGGGAGGTGGGTCGTGAGAAAGTAGAGGATGAGATAAGTGGGTGGCTTGTTTTCAGCTCTAAAAGCGGGCTCGAGGGCAGCAGCGTAGCGGGTCTCAAGGGAGCGCAGGTGAGTCATGAGGTCGGCTACAGTGGAGAACTCCGACAGCTCGGGAAAGAGGAACGGCAGCGCTAGACGACCTACAGTGGCAGACGAAGGGGACGAGTAGCGTGTAACTACAGCGTCGTAAAACGCCTTGGCCGTCTTAAGCTGGAGAAAGTGAGAGCGCTGGTCTAGCGGAAGGTGGCTACGGACAGAAAGAGCAGCAGTAGCGTCACGAGACGCCCACCTGGACTGGTCTACACGAGTAGTTGTGGGAGCAGGGGCGGCTAGGGTCCCAGAGGTATGCTCAAACAGTGAGACATCCTCCCTAGTCTGGCTCTGCATGTATAGGTGGAGATCCTCCAGCCAGGATTCGAAGTCTACTGGGTGACCCTCTCCATCAAAGGTGAGAACAGTAGGAGTTGCCATAGCAACAGAACAGTAGCAGTAGCAGCAGTAGCAGGCGGCAGCAGCAGCTCAGGCGCAGCAGCGTGGTGGGCAGGAGTTGCGCCGCAACAGCAGTGAGTGCAGCAGTAGCACGGGCCGCATGTGGGCCTGGCGCAGGCTGTACGGGCTGCGTTCGGGCCTGGCGCGGGCTGTACGGGCTGCGTTCGGGCCTGGTGCGGGCTGTACGGTATGCGTTCGGGCCTGGCGCGGGCTGTACGGGCTGTGGTCGGGCCTGGCGCGGGCTGTACTGGCTGCGTGCGGGCCTGACGTGGGCTGTACGGGCTGCGCGACGGCCTAGTGTGGGCTGTACGGGCTGTGCTCGGGCCAACGCGGGCTGTACGGGCTGCGCGCGAGCTGACGTGGGCTGTACGGGCGGCGCGAAGGCCTAGCACGGGCTGTATGGGCTGTGCACGGCAGGACAGGGCAGGGCAGCGTGAAGCGCTGGGCAGGACAGAAACGAACGGCCGGGCAGGGGAAAAAAAACCTACACCGGGCAGAGGGAAACGAATGTGGTGGACCCTAAAAAACGGTCCTAGGCTAGGAACGCCCTAGCTCTTAATACCATGTTAGAATACTAGGATGGTAGACTAGTAGGAGATTAGGGTACAATGTCAGAACTATGCATTTATATGCTCTAGGCTGTAGTCGGGCACTCCTTATGGGGTACAACTCAATTAGGTTTTGCTATACAAACCATGTACTGCTGTCACTCTAGTCATTCATTCTTCCTACATTCTGACATGGTTTCAGAGCAGTTTCCCTAGTGGGAACGTTTTTTTTTTTTGAAGGGCCCACCACGATAGTTTCTTCTGCCCTGCCCAAAGCGTGCCTCGCACCTGCCTCACCTGCGCCGTCACGCGCCCTGCCTTACTGGCGCCAGTAGCGGCCCTGAACTCCCGGCCCATCGCAGCCCTGCCCTAACGGCCCGTCGCGGCCCTGACCTAGCCACCCGACGCGGCCCTACCCTGTCGCCGCCCGTCACGGCCTGACCTAGCCGCCCGTCGCGGCCTGACCTAGCCGCCCGTCGCGGCCTGACCTAGCCAACCGTCGCAGCCCTGCCTTGCTGCCACCCGTCGCGGCCCTGCCCTGCTGCCGCCCCGTCGTAGTCCTGCTCTACCCCCGCCCCGTCGCGGCCCTGCTCTACCGCCGCCTCGTCGCGGCCCTGACCTACAGCCGCCCCGTCGCGAGCCTCACCTAACCGCCAGTCGCGGCCCTGCGCTGCACCCGCCCTCGGTAAGCGCCTGCCCTGCTTAGCGCCCGCCCCGCATCGCTGTGACTGCCTGCCTGCCACGCCGCGCCGCCCTGCCGAGCCGCGCCGCCCTGCCCTACTGCTACTGCTGCTGCTACTGCCGCCATGGCTAGCCCTACTGTTCTTACCTTCGCTGCTGAGGGTCGTGCGGTCGATTTCGAGATTTGGTTAGATGACCTGCAGCTCTATCTTCAGTGCGACTCTAGGGACGGAGTCTCGCTTTTCGACCACACGTCCGGCGCCTCTGTTGCACCTGTTGCCGATGCTGACAGTACGGTTCGCTCCCAGTGAACTACTTGTGATGCTGTTGCTCGCCTTGCTGTTCGTAGTCACCTGCCGTCCGCTGAGCGCACGCACTTTGGCCATTACAAGACCGCTACGTCTTTGTATGACGCTGTTGTCGCACGCTACTCCTCCCCTGCCACTGCTGCCCTCAGCCGCCTCATGCTGCCGTACTTGTTCCCAGACTTGGCCGCTTTTGCTATAGTCGCTGACCTCATCACCCACCTCCGCACTAGTGACACCCGCTACCGTGCTGCGCTTCCCTCCGAGTTTCGCGCCAAGAACCCCCCCCCCATGTACATCACCCTCTTCTACCTCGTCACCCATCTCCCTGACTCTCTTCGCTCAGTCAGGGACCACTTTCTCTCCCTTTGCCCCACCAAGCTCACCGTTAACGTGCTCGAGGAGCGCCTCACTGCAGCTCAGACTAGCATAGTCGATGTAGGAGCTTCTCTCGGCGACCCTCGCGCCCCTTTCTTTGAAAGGTGTTCCCCGTTCCCCTTTTGCCCTCTGTTGCTTCTGCTGCTGCTGTCAACCTCGTTGGCACCGAGGAGGTCGGGGCTGCGCCTGCTCCTTGTGGGAGGCGCCGCAGCGGCAAGTGCAAGGGGGGCAAGGGTGGTGGAGGGGACGGCGGGGGCGGCGGTGGTGGCGGTGGAGGAGGTGGAGGGGGTGGGGGTGGAGGTGGGGGTGGTGGCGGGAGTGGGGGCGCCGGTGGCGGCAATGGAGGTGGGGGCGGCAGCGGCAGCGGCAGTGGGGGTGGCGGCGGCGGTGGTGCTGGTCGGGGTGAAGCCGCGCAGCGTGGAGGCTTTGGCAGTAGCCAGCTTCGTGAGTGGTACGCTGGGCGTGGGAGGTCTGGGGGTGCTGGTCCCTGCGCTTACGTTCTCCGCACCGGCGAGCGCCGTGGGGAGACGTGTGGACTGCCACACGCGACGCAGCGCTGTTCCGGTCGCCTGTCTGACGCCTGGCGCGCACAGTTTCCTGACACCACTGAGCTCCCTCGCTGGGCTGATCTCCTTAAGTCTGGTGTTCCTATCTTTGATCTTGAGTACGATGCTACCCTTGCTGCCATGTATGCTGTGACTATTAGTGCTGAGGGTGACTTTTACCTGTGTGTGCCGCCCGACCCAGGAATAGAGGCTGCTGCTCTAGGTGCTAGTGAGTCTGATCTCTCTAGTTCTGCTCCTGCCGAGGCCTTGCACACCTTCACGCTTGACTCAAGTGCTTCCCGCTCCTTCTTTCGTGACAGCACCACACTCACGCTGCTTAGTCAACCGGTTGCAGTCTCCCTGGCGGACCCCTCTGGGGGCCCAGTCCTTGCGCACTCCTCTAAGGTTCTGCCGTGTCCGGCGGTCCCGTCTAGCTCACCTCCGGGTCTTCACCTCCCCTTGTTCCCTACGAACTTGGTGAGTGGAGCTGACCTCCGGGACATGTGGGTTGACCAGTTCACTCCTGGAGGTCAGCGGGTGACCCACTGTACGTGTACTCGAACGGGCCGCCACCTGGCCACGTTCACCCGTCGGCCCGGGTCGAGCCTATACACACTACTGAGTCTCCTCCGGTTGCTGCGTCTGTCAGGTAGTCGCGTCTGGTCAGGTGTTTGCTGCCACGTCCAGGTCTGGTCCGGAGTCTGCCCCCTACTCGTGTCGTCTCCTGTCACACCAGACTCTCCTTGGTCACCACCGCCTTGGTCACCCCTCCCTACCTCGTCTCCGAGGTATGGCCTCCCATGTCCTTGTCACTGGTCTCCCCCCGTCTCTCCCTCCCCTCCCACCTGCCCCTACCTGCGTTCCTTGCGTCGAGGGACGGCAGCGCGCCGCTCCTCACTCCTCCTAGTTCCCTCCGACGGATGCTCCCCTACAGACTCTCCACATGGACATGTGGGGCCCAGCCCGCGTCCGTGGACAGGGTCACGAGCATTACTTTCTGCTGGTCGTTGACGACTACTCGCGTTACACCATAGTCTTCCCCTTGCGCCGCAAGGGTGAGGTCACTGAGGTGCTGATCACCTGGATCAGCGCTGCCCGTCACCAGCTCAAAGAGAGTTTCAGCTCGTACCTTCCTGTTCTGCGTCTGCACTTCTACAGAGGTGGAGAGTTTTTCTCCGACCTTCTGCGGGCCTTCTGTCGTGCAGAGGGCATCCACTAGACGTTCACGCTTCCGGCCTCCCCACGGCAAAATGGGATAGCTGAGCGCCGCATTGGCATGGTCATGCACGTCGCTCGTACGTCCATGATTCATGCGGCTGCTCCCCATTTTCTGTGGCCGTTCGCGGTCTAGTACGATGCGCATCAGCTCAACCTCCAGCCCCGTATCTCCATCCCGGAGACCACACCTGCTCTGCGGTGGACGGGAAGGTTGGCGATGCGTCTGAGTTCCGTGTCTGGGGATCTTGAGCTTTTGTGCGCGATTCTTCTGCGGACAAGCTGTCCTCCCGTGCTGTTCCCTGCGTCTTCCTTGGCTTCCCCCCTGACGCGCCTGGTTGGTAGTTTTACCACCCCACCTCGTGTCGTGTTCTGTCCTCTCAGGACGTCATGTTTGACGAGACGGTTCCTTACTACCGTCTCTTCCCCTACCGCACTGCCCCTCCCCCCCCCCCCGGCTCTTCCTAGCACCAGGTCCTCCTCCGGTAGATCCCCTCCCCCCTCAGGGTCCTGCCAGGGCAGCCCGTTTTTCTTACGGGCTGATTTTGAGAAATTGGGGTATCAACCCGGATTACTTAAGGGCTGGTTTGGGGCCATTCCCTGAGATCCCGGATCAGGAATTTAAGAAACCCTGCGAGTTTCCTAAGTTGCCACTCTTCTCCTCCCGTACTCATTATCTCGGTAGCTCCCACATTCTATCTACTTGGTATGAAAGGACCTTCTAGTGTTGATGCTTATGGATGTGGTTGCAAAATATTTCTAATACAGTCTTCACTCCTCACAGTTCTGAAGTACTCACGCTGGACTCAAGACATTGACACCCTTACGTGGCGATGAGGGACTCATCCCCATCGGTTCACACTAGTAGTACTACATGAGAACGACCTCCTCGGAAGTGCTTTTCAAATGTACACAAGAATTCGAACTTCTTTGCTGACGATGTTTTGCCCTACGAGCCCCCTCCCCCCTCCCCCAACCCTTTCCCCTCCCTCCCCTCCCCTGCTGTAGGTTTACAGACAGTCGTTAGCAAGGTCCTTCACGCTGCGAAGTAATATTTGACATCTGCCTTAGTGACAATAGGGCAAACGTACATTTGTTTTGAGGCCCGGATTTCAAGTTTCGAATTCGACCTGCACCCGTGATCGTTAAGGGCTAAAAAACAATCACCTTCGAGCAGCTCAGGACTCAAAGTGTTCGCCCCAGGAACTTCGACAGGCCTGGGTCGTGCCCCCTCAGGTGTGTCCCAGGTAGACCCTGTCGAGCCTGTCGAGGTAGCTGTCGAGTCTGATGCTGCTAGGGGTGCTGGGCTTGCGGGTGCGGGGCCTGGGGGTGTTGAGCCTGCGGGTGCGGGGCCTGGGGGTGCTGAGCCTGAGCGTGCGGAGCATGGGGGTGCTGAGCCTGGGGTTGCTGAGTCTGAGGGTGCGGGGCCTGGGGGTGCTGAGCCTGAGCGTGCGGAGCCTGGGGGTGCTGAGCCTGAGCGTGCTGAGCCTGGAGGTACTTTGTCCTCTGGAGGTCCTACGGGTGTCTTGTCACGGCGTGAGTCACTCTCTCCACCGCAGCTACGCGAGTGGTTTGCTCGGCGCTGGAGCCGTGCTACCAGAGTTGGGGGGCCTACTGCTGGAGGTGCTGCTGGAGCTGGAGGTACTGCTAGTGCTGGAGCTGCTGGAGGTGCTGGAGGCGCTGGTCCAAGAGGTGCTCGTACTGGAGGTACCAGAGCTGCTGGAGCTGGAGGTGCTACTGGAGCTGGAAGTACTGCTGCTGCTAGAGCTGCTGAAGGTACTGGAGCCGCTGGTCCCGGAGGTGCTCGTACTGGAGGTACTGGAGCTACTAGGGCTGGTGGTGATGCAGGAGTTGGAGTTGGAGGCGCTGGGGTTGTTACTGCTGGAGGTGCTGCTGGAGCTAGAGCTGTTGGAGGTGCTGGAGCTGGTGGTGCTGCAGGAGTTGGAGCTAGAGACCCTGGCGCTGGGGGTACTAGTGCTGTCTCTGCTGGTTCTGGAGGCGTTGTGCGGCCGCGGCCATACTTTGTTCCGCTCCTTCAGCAGGTTCTTGGTCTCCCGCCATCTACTGGTCCTACTCCTCCCTTCCTATGTCCACCACCTGACCAGTCGCAGTTACAGCCACCCTCCCCACTGCCTGGTCCTTCTCCTTACACTGGGCTGACCGGAGGACTTGCGGAGCGTCGTGAGCCTGAGTCTCGTCCTGCGTCGCCTGTTCGCGCTACTCACACTGGTCGTCAATTCCGCGTCAGCGTCCTCCCCCTGTCCCCGACACACACCAGATTGCACTTCGTCCTTCCTCTGTTCCACTGAGTGTCCCTCTGCGGTCTCCTCCTGCATCCTCCCTCGCTAACGGTCCGGACCCGGAGTCTGAATCCCTTCGTGCTGCTAGTCAAAATGTCACGCATCTTCTGAACACTGTTGTCACTGACCCTTCGTTTGAGTCTGTTGCTGCGTCTGCTCTTGTTGCTGAACTGGTTGACTTTGCTGCCGCCTCTCGTATAGACTACGCCGCTAGTCTTGTTGCTATGTCTGAGTCTGTCTGTCCTCCGTCCGTCGGGGGTGAGTGTGCTCTTGGCACGGACGTCCTTGAGGACAGGCAGGAGGACTTTGAGCGCTTTGCATCTACTGTACCTCATCTCGTGTCCATGCTGATTGCACCTGAGGGAGACCCGGATGCACCAAACATCCTGACCCCGCGCTCTTACACAGAGGCGATAGAGGGTCCCTACTCCTCTCAATGGCAGTCAGCCATAGACGCAGAGATGGCATCCTGGAAGTCCACAGGCACTTACGTCGACGAGGTTCCCCTCCTGGGGCGAACATCGTCAGTGGCATGTGGATTTTCAGGGTGAAGCGGCCGCCGGGTTCTCCGCCTGTCTCCAAGGCACGTTACGTTGCACGAGGCGTCAGTCAGTGACAGGGAGTTGACTTCTTCCAGACCTTCTCCCCTACCCCGGAGATGACCACTCTTCGGGTTCTGCTGCACGTCGCCGCTCAGCGTGACTACGAGCTTCACTCTCTTGACTTCAGCACTGCTTTCCTACAGGGCAGCCTGCACGAGGAGATCTGGCTGCGCCGCCCACCTGGCTTCACTGGGTCTTTTCCTGCAGGTACCCAGTGGAGCCTCCGGCGGCCAGTCTATGGTCTTTGCCAGGCGCCTCGCGAGTGGCACGACACACTGAGAATGACTCTTGCGGCTCTTGGGTTTGCTCCTTCCACTGCTGACCCGTCGCTGTTTCTCCGCACCAACACTACTCTGCCGCCGTTCTTCATCCTCGTGTACGTCGACGACTTGGTCTTTGTCACTGGTGACACTGGTGGACTCGCCCACGTGAAGTCGGAGCTGTAGAAGAGACACACGTGCACAGACTTGGGTGAGCTGCGCAGCTATCTTGGCTTGTAGATCACCCGGGACAGAGCACGGCGCACCATTACCTTGACTCAGTCACACATGGTGCTCCAGCGCTTCGACTTCAAGTACTCCTCGCCACAGTCCACTCCTCTGCCTATTGGTCACTCTCTCTCAGCTCTGCCTTTGGATGAGTCCGTAGAGCCAAGTGGCCCATATCCAGAGCTTGTGGGCTGCCTCATGTACCTGATGACCTGCACTCGACCTGACCTTGCTTACCCTCTTAGCATCCTCGCACGCTACGTTGCGCCCGTGAGACACCGATTAGAGCACTGGAAGGCCGCTAAGAGGGTGATACACTACTTGTGCAGTACGTCGGGCATGGGGCTTGTGCTTTGAGGGCGGGCTCGAGTTGTCCTCACTGGTCACGCAGACGCTTCTTGGGTTGACGACTTGGCTACGCAGCGGTCGTCACAGGGTTACACCTTTAGCCTTGGCTCCGAATCTGTTTCATGGTGGTCTACCCGCTCGTCTTCTGTTCTCGGCTCCAGTTGTGAGGCTGAGATCTACGCAGGGGCCATGGTTGCACAGGAGTTACGCTGGCTCACCTACCTGCTGACCGGCTTAGGAGAGGCGCCTCGTTCTCCTCCAGTTCTGTACGTCGACAACAAGGTTATGATTGCCTTGTGTCAGGAGCATTGACTGGAGCACAGAACGAAGCACATCGCTCTACGCTACTTCCTTGCTCGGGAGTTGCAGCAGCGTGGTCAGCTTTGTCTTGTTTACGTGGCCTCTCAAGCCAACACTGCTGATATCTTCACCAAGGCACTTCAGCCTTGTGATCATCAGCGTTTCTGTACTGTTCTAGGCTTTGTGCCTACTTGGCCTCACTTGCTCACTTCTTGACTTTGCTTGTACTGTGATCTATATTTATACCTGCATGCTTACACTTGCTAGGTTGTGATCACTGCACTGCTTGTTCTTCTTTATATATAACTCTTCATGTGATCTGGCCTTGTGGCCATTTGCTTATTCTCGGACTGCGTGGTGACGTTGTGATCCACCCTGAGCTTGACCTTGCTTCTTTCTCTTACTTGTCCCCCACTTTGCCTATGGGGTTGTGTCAGAACTATGCATTTATATGCTCTAGGCTGTAGTGGGGCACCTCAATTAGGTTTTCCTATACAAACCCTGTACTGCTGTCATTCTAGTCATTCATTCTTCCAACACACTAACATAAAAGTATCGAGAGAGTTGTGTTGTACCCTATACAAGGTACCACACTGCAGCTCAACAGAGCAAACACAACTAACATCATAAAAACATGTTTTGACACTACCGAGTGGATGGGACCATGAAGAGGAGTTGGAGTGGGGAACAAGGTAAGGGGGGGAACCAGAGTAACTTGGTGGGGGAAGCGAGTGTAAATGGAGACAATGTTGGAAATATTATATCTACATATATATATATATATATTGAATTTATTATTTATAATTGCATTTAGTTGTAGTTGTGTTGTAGTTATACTAATTGTTATACGTGTGCACCTTCTTTCTTGTTAGTTTGCTTTTTGTACCTTTGGTCGTATTGTGAGCTCTTTCCATTCTCAACATTCCTTGGCACAAACTCTCTCAATACCCTTGGCCTAGGCTCGTAACCCTGGCCCCTTCCTAAACCCCGCTATATCAGCCTACATTTTATTGCTTGATAGACAGACTCATCAAATGTGACGTTAAGAGAGCTAAGGAAGCGGCAAGAGAAAGGGCGGTAGAACAGACAGACAAAAGTGTCTAGAGGGAAACCAAGGAAGACACAAGAGATAGTGCGGGCTGAGAGCTTGTCCGCGTGAGAATCACGGATGTGAGCAAGACAACTTTACACACGGAATGTAGACCCAAGCGCAGGGGATCCTGTCTAGAGTATAGTCGGCGAAACTGTGGGCGTGAGGAACGGGGCCACAGGTTAAGCTGGTGCGCAGCGTAGCGAACGACAAAGGGCCACTGAAGATTGGGTGCACTGGCATGTCACATGGGCAGGGCCCCGGAGTCTGAAGAGGCTAAGTGGTGTGAGACAGCGAGGAGGAGAGGGGGACGGCAGGTAGCTGGTCAACGCAGGGAGTGCATGGCGGCACAGACGAGGGAGGAAGTTGTGACAAGATGACGTAAAACTATCTGACGTATACACGGAAAGGAGGAGTGACCTAAGCGGTGGTGCCAAAGAAGCTATGGGTGGGTGAGCAACCGACACAAGCAGGAAGCAGCTACTTGACCAGAAGAATACATTAGGGAGGACTTAGTGTGTCGTGAGAGAAGACCTTATAGGATCCCGCAAGAACGTGACAAGAGGAGGCTCAGTGGTAGAGTCCGTGCAGGTCGCAAACTGCCCATGCCCAGGGAACATGGTGGTGACACCCAGGTCCTAAAGGTGACCTACAACAAACAAGTTCCTGGAGAACGAGGGGATGTTTAGAACCGTAAGGGATCCAGAGAGGTTTGCCGAACACAAGAGAGTTGTGGAGCTGCGCACGACAACCGGGGTCGCCCAGCGCAAATACGACATGAGCTCCAAGGGGCGCAAGACTCGTGTGGACGCGAAAGAAACACTGAGAGGCGCCGGAGTCGAGCGTGAAGGAGAGCGAGGCGTCATAAGTAGTCACACTTGTGCTAGAAATAGTGGAAGATCCCACACATGCATGAGAAAATCCTGCATCTGCATTAGGTACTGATCCTACACTAGATGTTAAGAATAATAGGGTCCAAGAACTCTTGAGTAAAAAACATACAAAACGGTTGAAACATCAGCATTATCCATATAAAAGGTAGGTACACCATCAAAGAGTACCTGTCCAAGAGAGCAACCTCAAGGCTGACGCACAAGCAGTAGAGATCGTCAGGAGGCGGAAGTAGCGTGCCACCGAGTGATCCTGACGTCTACAGACAGTGCAAACGCGAAGGCCAGTTTGAAGACGAGACTCGCACGGTCCAGTGTTGTGGCGACGTGACGCCCAGCCGCCGGAGTTGCCATCGCAGCCAGTGCTCTCCGAACCCTTTGGGCGAAGCTGTTGTTGAGAGACCCACTGCCGCACAGACTGCCGCTACTGCAGGAGCTGCGGCCGATGCTGCGACACCACCACACTCCTAGATGTGAAGAATGAGGAATGAATGAACTAGCAAGCAGGTGGGTACAAGTAGGAAAACCTAGAAATGTTGTACCCCATATTGTCTACCCCACTATAGCCTACACACACTATAGCATAAGAGTTTGACACACCCCCATAGGCAAAGTGGGGGAGAACAAGAGGTCACAAGACCAGTCAAGCAGAGCAAAGCAAGCTCAGGGTGGATCACAACGTCACCACACAGTCCGAGCACAAGAGCAGGGCCACAAGGCCAGTTCACATGCAAGATCATATATATAGGTAAACAAGCAAGTGCAGGTATAGAAAGATCACAGTACAAGCAAGGTCAACAAGTGAGCAAGTGAGGCCAAGTAGGCACAAGACCTAGCATCGTACAAAAGCGCTGATGATCACAAGGCGCAAGTGCCTTGGTAAAGATATCAGCAGTGTTGGCCTCAGAGGCCACGTAAGCAAGGCGCAGCTGACCACGCTGCTGCAGCTCACAAGCAAAGAAGTAGCGAAGAGCAATGTGCTTCGTTCTGTGCTCCAGTCTGTGCTCCCGACACAAGGCCAGCATGGCCTTGTTGTCTACGTACAGAACTGGAGAACGAGGCGGCTCTCCGAGGTCAGTCAGCAGGTAGGTGAGCCAACGTAGCTCCTGTGCAGCCATGGCCCCCGCGTAGATCTCAGCCTCACAGCTGGAGCCGAGAACAGAAGACGAGCGGGTAGCCCGCCACGAAACAGAGCCGGAACCAAGGCTGAAGGTGTAACCTTGTGACGACCGGTGCGTAGCCTGGTCGTCAGCCCAAGAAGCGTCTGCGTGACCGGTGAGGACCACTCGACGTCGCCCTCCAAGCACTAGCCCCATGCTCGACGTACTACACAAGTAGCGCAACACCCTCTTCGCTGCAGCCATGTGCTCTGGTCTGTGTCTCCCAGGAGCAACATAGCGTGCCAAGATGCTAAGAGGGTATGCAAGGTCAGGTCGTGTGCAGGTCATCAGGTACATGAGGCAACCAACAAGCTCTAGGTACGGGCCACTCGGCTCTACGGACTCATCCGAAGGCAGAGCTGAGAGCGAGTGACGAGTAGATAGAGGAGTGGCCTGAGGCGAGGAGTACGTGAAGTCGAAGCGCTGAAGGACCTGCTGCACCATGTGTGACTGAGTCAGGGTAATGGTGCGCTGTGCTCTGTCCCGGGTGATCTGCAAGCCAAGGTAGCTGCGCAGTTCACCCAGGTCTGTGCACGTGTATCTCTTCTGCAGCTCGGACTTCACGTGGGCTAGTCCAGCAGTGTCAGCTGTGGCAAAGACCAAGTCGTCCACGTACACGAGGATGTAGAACGGCGGCAAAGAGGTGTCGGTGCGCAGAAACAGCGACGGGTCGGCTGTAGAAGGAGCAAACCCAAGAGCCGCAAGTGTAGTCCTCAGTGTATTGTGCCACTCACGGGGCGCCTGGCGGAGATCGTAGACTGGCCGCCGGAGGCTCCACTGGGTACCAGGAGGAAACGACCCAGTGAAGCCAGGTGGGCGGCGCAGCCAGATCTCCTCGTGCAGGCTGCCGTGCAGGAAAACCGTGCCGAAGTCAAGAGGGTGAAGCTCGTTGTCGCGCTGAGCGGCTATGTGAAGCAGCACCCGAAGAGTGGTCATCTTCGGGGTGGGAGAGAAGGTATGAAAGTAGTCAACTCCCTACCGCTTACTGAAGCCTCGAGCCACGTAACGCGCCTTGAAGACAGGCGGAGAACCCGGCGGCCGCTTCACCCTGAAAATCCACATGCCACTGACGATGTTCGCCCCAGGTGGGGGAACCTCGTCGACGTAGGTGCCTGTGGACTTCCAGGAAGCCATCTCTGCGTCCATGGCTGACTGCCACTGAGAGGAGTAGGGACCCTCGATCGCCTCAGCGTACGATCGAGGAGTTGGGATGTCTGGTGCATCCAGGTCTCCCTCACGGGCAATCAACGTGGACACGAGATGAGGCAAAGCAGCATCAAAACACTGGAACTCCTCCTGCTTGTCCTCAAGAACGTCCGTGCTCAGAGCACACTCACCCCCGACGGTCGGAGGACAGACAGACTGAGACTCAGCAACAAGACAAGCGGCGTAGTCGAGACGACAGCGAGCAGCAAAGTCGACAAGCTCAGCCACTAAGGCAGACGCAACGGTGGACTCAAAGGAAGGGTCAGTGACAACAGTAGCCAGGAGACGCGTGACAGTAGGACTGGCAGCACGAAGAGAGTCAGACTCACGGTCAGCAAGAACAGGAAGAGAGGACTCTAGAGGAGACGGCAACGGGACATGCAGAGGAGCAGTGGAAGGACGCAGTGCCATCTGGTTTGTGCGTGGGACCGCATGAGGACGCGGATGCGGAACACGACGACTAGTGCGAGCAGCACGAACAAGCGACGCAGGACGAGACGCAGGCTCACGACGCTCAGCATGACCTCCAGTGGGACCAGTGTAGGGAGAAGGAGCAGGAAGAGGGGAGGCGGGCTGTAACTGTGATTGTGACTGGACAGGCTGCAGACTCTCTAAGGGAGGAGCAGGACCAGTAGAGGGCGGGAGACCAAGAACCTGCTTAAGGAGCGGAACAAAGTACGGCCGCGGCCGCGCACCGTCTCCAGAACCAGCAGGGACAGCACCAGTACCCTCAGCGGCAGCACCAGCGCCAGCAGTACCTCCAGCTCCAACAGCGCCAACTCCAGCACCCTTAGAAGCACCAGCGCTAGCAGAACCACCAGCACCAACACCCTCAGCAGCTCCAGCTCCAGCAGGACCGGCAGCTACAGTACCGCCAGCAGCTCTAGCAGTACCTCTAGCAGGACCAACTCCAGCACTCCCAGCAGTACCCCCAGTCCCAGCAGCTCCAGCACCGCCAGTACGAGTACCTCCGAGACCAGCAGCAACAGCAGTACCTCCAGCTCTAGCAGCACGGCTCCAGCGCCAGGCAAACCACTCGCGCAGCTCCTGTCGAGAGAGTGGCTCCCGCTTCGACGAAGCACCGCCGGCGGCCACACGAGCAGACCCAGCACTCCCAGGCTCCGCACCCCCAGACTCAGCACCCCCAGGCTCAGCACCCCAAGACGCAGCACCCCCAGTCTCAGCACCCCCAGACTCTGTCAGTAGAGCTACACTATGAGATCCCCGATCGATCCTAGGGGGGGTTACAGGCGCGTTCGCCTGGGGGTTATGGGCGCACTGACCCGCTACTGAAACAAGCACTTTTATCCCAATGGTCTAGTGGTTGGGATTCTGACATGGTATCAGAGCGGTCTCGGGTTCGATTCCCGGTGTATGCACATGTAGGCCGTTGCCGCTGTGCTTAGACCTGAGCCTCCCATTGTGGGGGGGTGTCAGTAGATCTGCACAGTGGATGCCCGATTGATCCTGGAGAGGGTTACAGGCGCGTTCGCCTGGGGGGTTATGGGCGCACTGACCCGCTACTGAAACAAGCCCTTTTATCCCAGTGGTCTAGTGGCTAGGATTCTGACAGACTCAGCACCCCTAGGCTTGACACCCCCAGACTCAGCACCTCCAGACCCGGCACGCGCAGGCTCAGCACCTCTAACAGCACCAGAGTCAACAGCTACCTCGACAGGCTCGACTGCGTCTACCCGAGACACACCTGACGGGGCAGGACCGTGAGGGGGGAGGGGGTCTACCGGGGGAGGACCTGGCGCAAGGAAGAGCGGCGGCGGGGGGAGGGGCGCAGTGCGGTAGGGGAAGAGACGGTAGTAAGGTACCGACTCGTCAAAGGTGACGTCCTGGGAGGACAGAACACGGCGCGAGGTGGGGTGGTAAAACTGCCAACCACGCGCGTCAGGGGGGAAGCCAAGGAAGACGCAGGGAACAGCACGGGGGGACAGCTTGTCCGCAGACAAGTCGCGGACAAACGCCCGAGATCCCCAGACCCGAAACGCAGACGCATCGCCAACCTTCCCCGTCCACCGCAAGGTGGGGGAGGTCTCTGGCAAGGAGACCTGGGGCTGAAGGTTGAGCTGATGAGCTGCGTACTGAACCGCAAACGGCCACAGAAAATGGGGGGCAGCCGCATGGATCATGGACGTACGAGCGACGTCCATGACCATGCCAATGGGGCGTTCAGCAATCCCATTTTGCTGTGGACAAGCCGGAAGCGTGAAGGTCTGGCGGATGCCTTGTGCACGACAGAAGGCTCCCAGATGGGCAGAGGAAAACTCCCCGCCTCTGTGAGAGTGCAGACGCAGAACAGGAAAGTCCGAGCCGAAACTCTCTCTGCGCTGGAGACGAGCTCCGCGGATCCAGTCGATCAACACCTCAGTGACGTCACACTTGCTGCGCAAGAGGAAGACTGTGGTGTAACGCGAGTAGTCGTCAACCAACAACAGGAAGTAACGCTCGTGCCCCTGTCCACGGACGCGGGCGGGGCCCCACACGTCCATGTGGAGAGTCTGTAGCGGAGCCTCAGTCGGAGGAAACTCGGAGGAGTGAGGGGCGGCGCGCTGTCGCCCCTCGACGCAGGGGACGCAGGTAGGGGCAGGCCCCGGAGGTAGGGGAGGGAGAGATCGGGGGAGACTAGAGACAAGGACACGGGAGGCCATGCCTCGGAGACAAGGCAGGGAGGGGTGACCAAGACGGTGGTGCCAAATGAGTATCTGGTGGGACAGGAGACGACACGAGCAGGGAGTAGACTCAGGACCAGACCTGGACGCTGCAGCAAACACCTGACTCGACGCAGTTACCTGGCCAGACTCAGCAGTGGGAGGAGATTCAGTAGTAAGTGTGTACAGGCTCGACCCTGGCCGACGGGTGAACGTGGCCAAGTGTCGGCCTGTCCGAGCACACGAGTAGTGGGTCACCCGCTGACTCGCAGGAGTGAACTGGTCAGCCCCCCTATCCTGTAGGTCAGCTCCACTCGCCAAGTTCGTAGAGAACAAGGGGAGGTAGAGACCTAACAGGGTGCCAGAGGGGGCTGCCGGGCACGGTAAGACAGTGGAGAAGCTAGCAAGGACAGGACCCCCAGAGGGGTCCGCTAGGGAGACCGCAACCGGCCGAGTAAGCGGCGTAAGCGTGGTGCGGTCTCGAAAGAAGGAGCGGGAAGCACCCGAGTCAAGGGTGAAGGTGTGTAAGGCGTGAGCCGACGTAGTACCTGAGAGAGCAGACTCACCAGCACCTGGGGCAGCAGACGCACTAGCACCTAGAGCAGCAGCCTCACCAGCACCTAGAGCAGCAGCCTCAATGCCCGGGTCAGGCGGAACACACAGGTAACAGTCACCCTCAACACTAGCAGACACAGCATACATGGCAGCAAGAATTGCATCAAAGTCAAGATCAAAGATGGCAACCCCCGCCCTAGACAGATCTCCCCAGCGAGGGATCTCTAACGCCTCACGGAACTGGTGACGCCACGCTTTCGTCAGGCGGCCGAAGCAGCGCTGGGTGGAGTGCGGGCCCCCGCACTGCTCTCCAGCGCGGTCGCCGGTACGGAGGACGTAAGTGCAGGGACCAGTACCCCCACCGCGCTGACGCGCAGCGTACCACTCACAAAGCTGCTGAGGGGACAGGGTCTCACGACTGCGCTGCTGCTGCTGGCGCGGACCACCACTGGACCCACTCCTCTGCGCAGAGTCGCGACCAGCTCCACCGCCGCCGCCGCCTCCGCCGCCTCCGCCACCTCCGCCGCCTCCGCCACCTCCGCCGCCACCGCTCCCTCCGCCACCACCGCCGCCTCCTCCGCCTCCACTGCTGCCACCGCCGCCGCCACCCCCGCCACCACTCCCACCACCACCCCCACCCCCTCCACTGCCTCCACCACCACCTCCACCGCCCCCGCTAGCCCCTCCAGCTCCCTTGCCCCCCTTGCCCTTGCCGGTGCGGCGTTTCCCGCTAGGGGCAGACGCAGCGCCGACCCGGTAGAAACCAACGAGGTCAGCAGCAGCAGCAAAAGCAACAGAGGGCAAGAGGGGGGAGGGGGAACACCCCTCAAAGACGGGGGTGCGAGGGTCACCACGAGAGGCTCCTACAGCGACTATGCTCTTCTCTGCTGCTAGGAGGCGCTCCTCGAGGAGGTCAACGGTGAGTGTGGTGGGGCAAACTGAGAGGAAGTGGTCCCTGACTAAGCGAAGAGAGTCAGGGAGCCGGGTGACTATGTAGTAGAGGGTGATGTACATGGGGGGGGGGTTCTTGGCGCAGAACGCAACAGGAAGCGCAGCGCGGTAGCGAGTGTCTCTAGTGCGGAGGTGCGTAATGAGGTTTAGCGACTGTGGGAAAGGCAGCAAGGTTAGGGAAGAGGTATGGTAGCATGAGGCGGCTCAGTGCAGCAGTGGCAGGGGAAGAGTAGCGTGCAACTACAGAGTCGTACAAGGTCTGAGCACTCTTGTACTGGCTAAAGTGCGCACGCTCAGTGGTCGGTAAGTGACGACGCACAGCAAGACGGGCAGCAGCATCGCGTGTCGCCCACTGTGAGCGAACAGTGCTGTCAGCAGTAGCAGGCGGGGCAGGGGAGGCACCAGAGGTGAGGTCGAACAGAGAGAGGCCGTCTGCCCTATCGCACTGGAGGAACAGCTGGAGGTCATCGACCCAGACCTCAAAGTCAACAGCACAACCCTCAGTATCAAAGGTAAGAACACAGGGGGTTGCCATGAATGCAGTGGCCTAGCAAGGAGTGAGCTCACCAGTCCGAGTAAGTAGGGCCGGGGCGCGCCGGTAGGACTAGTAGCGGCTCGACGGCAGGGCGGCTCGGCGGCTCAGCGGCTCGGCTGCTGGGCGGCTCGGCTGTCGGGCGGCTCGGCGGTTGGGCGGCTCGGCTGTCGGGCGGCTCGGAGGTTCGGCTGCTGGGCGGCTCGGCGGCTCGGCTGCTTGGCGGCTCGGCCGTTGGGCGGCTCGGCGGCTCGGTTGCTGGGCGGCTTGGCGGCTCGGCTGCTGGGCGGCTCGGCGGCTTTGCTGTTGGGCGGCTCAGCTGCTGGGCTGCTCGGTAAAGGCGGCATTGGGGCTGCTAGGGGCAGCGACGGGGCCGTGTAGGGAGGTGAGCGGCGACGGGGCCGTGTAGTGGCGGCGACGGGGCCGCGTAGGAAGGGGGGCGGCGACGGGGCCGCTAGGGGCGGCGACAGGGCCGCGTAGAGGCGGCGACAGGGCCGCGTAGGGGCGGCAACGGGGCCGCTTAGGAGCGGAGACGGGGCCGCTTAGGAGCGGTAGCGGGGCCGTTTAGGGGCGGCGACGGGGCCGCGTAGGGTGAGAGGCGGCGACGGGGCCGCTAGGGGCGGCGACGGGGCCGCGTAGGGTGAGAGGCGGCAACGGGGCCGAAAGGGGCGGCGACGGGGCCGCTAGGGGCGGCGACGGGGCCGCGTAGGGGCGGCGACGGGGCCGCGTAGGGTAAGAGGCGGCGACGGGGCCGTTAGGGGCGGCGACGGGGCCGCTAAGGGCGGCGACGGGGCCGCGTAGGGGCGGCGACGGGGCCGCGTAGGGGCGGCGACGGGGCCACGTAGGGTGAGAGGCGGCGACGGGGCCACTAGGGGCGGCAACGGGGCCGCGTGGGGGGCGGCGACGAGGCCGCTAGGGGCCACTAGGGGCCTGGAAAAGGCGGCGAAAAAAGCGCGCCTCGGGCAGGAGCGACTGGCGCTCCGGTCAGAAAGGAAATTTTCAGTGGTGGGCCCAAGGAAGCGTTCCCACTAGGGAACCTGCTCTATACCATGTGAAGAATGAGGAATGAATGAACTAGCAAGCAGGTGGGTACAAGTAGGAAAACCTAGAAGTGTTGTACCCCATATTGTCTACCCCACTACAGCCTACACAGACTATAGCATAAGAGTTTGACACTAGAGCCATCACCTCCTCTTGCAGTACCACCGGATGCGAACCACCTCCAGCTTTAGATCCTTAAGTCGCACCAGAACCTCCACCACCACCACGAGCATGACCCCCCTTGTGTCTGCTGCATCCACCCGAGGCAGCAGCAGCAGCTGCAACCTCTGTAGGAGGAGCGGGCTCTGCAACCGAAGCAGAAGCAGCAAAGGCAGGGAGATTGGGAGGAGCACACCCCTCAGAGATACAGGGTACATGCTCACGCGTGGTCGAGGCATCTTAGTAAGACTACTTTAATAAATATCGGCAATCGGCTCACTAGGGTGTAGGGCGATGAGGGCGTCGCGTGTAGTAGCAAAGTGGTCATGGAGGCGGATCGCGACGAGGTGAAGAGTGAGATACATGGGGAAGGGGCATGTGGAGAGTTGCTCACTAGTGCAAGTGTCGCACCAGCGTGCGTTAAGGGTGCGAAGGTGGGTCATCAAATCAGCGACAGTTGGGAAAGTAGGTAGGCCATGAAAGAGAAACGGTATAATGAGGTGGCCAAGGGTAGCAGACGAGGGATGGAGTAACGAGAAGTGATGGCGTCAAAATACTCCTTCGCCGTCCTGACCTGGCACTAATGAGCGCTCTCAGTAGGGAGAGGAAGCTACTAAGGGCAAGACGTGGAGTTGCGTCGCACGACTTCCAGATCCCGTACCTATCCTGAGCTGTTGCGGGGTCTTGTTTTTCTGCGTCTGTGGCGGCATCAGTGAGAGAAGGAGGGCGTGGAGGTAGACGATATTATGGCGCTAGGTCTGCAGATAAAGCTTATCGACACGCAGCCACACGTTGAAATCTAGTGCCTAACCCTCCGCATCAAAATCGCAGCACGAACTAGGGAAGCGTCGAGGACTCCATAACGAGTAGCGACGATAGGGACCGGTATCTAGTAACGACAAGAGGAACATCGCTAGGAATGGCGGCTAGGCCAGCTAGGACGGCTCGGGCAGTACGGGCAGCTCGGGCAGTACGGGCAGTTTGGGCAGTACGAGCAATTCGGGCAGTACAGGCAGCACGGGCAGTACACGCAGCTCGGGCAGTATGGCCAGCACGGGCAGTACAGGCAGCTCAGGCAGTACGGGCAGCTCAGGCAGTACGGACAGCTCAGGCAGTACGGGTAGCTCAGGCAGTACGGGTAGCTCGAGCAGCATGGGTAGTGCAGGCCGCCCCAAGGGAGGCAATACGGGTGGAAGTGAGGGGTGCTGGCTGCTGTTGCTGGCGCTTACCGTTGCTGCTGGTGCTAGCAGCTGCTGCCAACACTCAGTGCTGCTGGCTACAGTGCTCTGTGTCAGAATCCCAGCCACTAACCAGTGGGATAAAAGGGCTTTTTTGTGTAGCGGGTGAGTGCGCCCATAACCCCCCAGGTCAACGTGCCTGTAGCCCTTCCCTAGGATCAATCAGGGATCTCAAGTGGACCTCTGACACCCCCCCGCACTGGGATGCCCGAGGTGCACACACCGGGATTCGAACACGAGACCTTCGCTCTGATACCATGTCAGAAATCCTAGCCACTAACCACTTGGAAAAAGGGTTTTTTCTGTGTAGCGGGTGAGTGCGCCCATAACCCCCCAGGCCAACGTGCCTGTAACCCTTCTCTAGGATCAATTGGGGATACCTCTAACACTCTGCTGCTGTTGCGCGCGCTAATGGGCAGCAGCACGCTGGTAGTGCTGCTCCTCACGCTAATGAGGCAGAAGCGTTCTGTTGCTGCTGTTGCTCATGCTAAAAATGCAGGGTGGCCAGTGGCAGTGGTGGTGGTGGATATGGATGCTGCAGGCGGCAATTACAGCAGCAGCGCGAACATTGGCAGTGGTGGCTAGTACGCAGTGGTGGCTAGTGGGCTGTAGGCTGTAGGCCGCGTGCTTTATTCGAGTGTAATACGATAGTAGTTAGTGCGCAACCTCGTTATGAGGTGATGTGATGTTGCGATAGGGAATGCTTTCACAACCTTTCTGTTATTCCAACAGGGAGTAGAGTACCAAGTGAGGAACGAGGGGGAGAGGAAATGGAGGAGAGATACAAAGAGAGAGAGAGAGAGAGAGAGAGAGAGAGAGAGAGAGAGAGAGAGAGAGAGAGAGAGAGAGAGAGAGAGAGAGGAGATTAGAGGACACAGGCAGAGAGAGAAGGGAGGGGAGGGAAGAGGAAGAGATAAAACGGATAAATAAGAGGGAAGTTAGAATTTAGATGAAGAGGAAAGGGAGGAGAGAGGCGACATTTGCACCCAACAAAGGAGCTGGAGTGGTTGAGAAACGTGAACATTGACGTAGAAACATGTGGTCTCCCTAGAGAGAGTATGTAGGCCAGGGCCTATTTTTGGATTTTAGGTACTCTGATTTCCAGAGTAGTTTTTTTCCCAACTCTGAAATCTAGGGTTGTTCCTGCGCCTTACTCTGATTTGTCAGAGTAGCCCTATACTTTAAAACAAAAACCCAGGCACGTCAGAGTAATATTTTTCTCTACTCTGATGTTAGTTAAGTTTGGTGTACCATGACCTCAATAGGTTTTTGTTACGCCTTTTGTACTTGCATTTCCGCGTCGCCCACGTTTCCCCCCTCACTGCGATGTTTCAGAGTGAGGTGTTGGCGGCACCGATAATCTGACTAAGGGCGTGTCCGAAGTGAAACGTCAATAGATGTCGCTCGATGTCGGTGAATGTCATCCCTCGGATCGACAGTTCCAACCGTCAGGATTTACCGACATCCCCAAACGGATGTCCACGGATGTCGACGTTTCACTTCGGACACCCCCAAAGAGCGTGTCTGAAGTGAAATGTCGACGGATGTACAGTTTCGTCGGGGAATGCTGGTGAATCTCAACCCTCGGATTGAGCGTTCCGACCGTCAGGATTCCTCAACGTCCCTCAAAGTTTCGTCGGGAAACGTCGACGTTCACTTCAGACATAAAGAGAGAGGGGACTGGCTGGCATCGTGCGCTGGTTGGGAAAGTTGTCAAACTACGGTAGCCAATCAGTGCTCATATTGCCGCCAACACACGACAGAAATCAGGAGAATGATCTCGACGATTCGGGGAAAACCCGCTAAACGCAGGGGGAGGTGGGGAGGGGAGGGGGGCGGGGGAGGGGGGGCCGACAGGTATTCCCTATACAGAGTAAATTTGGTCCCCGAAAAAAAAAAACCCGGAGGCCTCAGAGTAAACTACAGCATAACTCTGGCAAATCAGAGAAATCGGAAGTCCCAAAAAAAATTACCCAGCGGGTACAGAGTTACTTTCAAAAATGACTCTGATTTTCAGAGAAACAGAGTAATTTACTCTGAAAACGTGAGGCCTGGTGTAGGCTGGCCGTTTGTGAAGAATGTAACGAGTAAATTGCCAACTAAATGTTTGTTTCTTTAGTTGAGAATGAAAGGCAGTGTTTAAGATGCGCCTCCCTCTTTGAAGCAAAATAGTATTGAACTTTATATCAAGCCTGAGTACGACATTCACCCAACGCTCGCAAGGTTTGAATGCCACCCCACCCTGCCATACCAGGCACATCAACCCACCCCCACATAAACATGCACCACCCAGCCCCCTCGCACACACATGCACTGCCCAGCTTGTTCATACACACACATCATCCCCATTAGAAGCGCTACCCTGCTACTCTGGAGAAAAACGTAAAATGGCCAGCAAATGCTTTAAGGCAGTGCAAATATCTGAAGTCCCGAGTGTGATATTCACTCCTCCTGGCGCCGCTACTGCAGCTTGCAGATCACAGAGGCAGTGCTCACACTGTTCGGCATGCTCACACGTTAGGAGCCACACCACGCAGTACATCAAAGCACACCACCACAGCAAACACCAGACCAGACCATGCGATGCAACGCACTCACACACACCATGACCATCATCACACCGCTCCACCACGCCATGCACCACATCACCGCACACCACCACGCCATACACCAGAACCCACCCATGCCACGCACCACACCACACCATACATCGTCTCTGTTTACATAGCAGGTTTGTGGCTGCTCCTACGCAGCACGTGCTGCGGGTGCACCACGGATCTTGATCCGGCGCATCGTCGCGGCCTCTGCGCCGCGCAGGAGCGTTCCGCCACCCGCCGCCGCTGCCCCTGCCAGTCCGCCGGCGGCGAAACCCACACCTTCATTCACGAGCGCGTCCTTCCCGCTCGTTGACACCGTTTCCTTGGCGATCTCCCCTACAGTGCGCCCCGCATCCTTGATCGTTTTCTGCACATTCGGATCTTTCGCGACGGTCACGACCGTGTTTTTCACGGTCACGACATCGGATTTGACGCCATTTGCGACACTGTTTTTGGCGTTGTTGATCTTGTTTCTGGCGCTGTTAAACTTGTCCTTTACGCCCTGCGGCCACCCAAACAGCTCTCGCCCTACCTCACCCACAACGCCATCCGTGGTATTTCCTCCTCCTCCCCGCCGCTACTCGCGGCCATGTCCAGGTTCACCGAATCTGCTGAATCAGCCGCTGCAAGCTCGCTTTTTAGTAGACTACGGTAGTAGTAGGCCTGGAGAGCGCGCATGGAGCTCGCGTCGATCTCGGCGGCACGGAGAGGGGTCGCTTTTCCAGGCGAAGCCGCCGCATCGAGTGACAGGCATACGAAGGCTAGTGCGATGACGAGAGAGAAGCGAAGAAGAGCACCCATGCTGCGTGGAATGTTCGGAAACGGGAACTGACGGTGAGACCGTTGGGTGATAGTAAAAAAGTCTCGGCAATTCGGTTCTCTGGTGGTATTAGTATACTTGGCGATTGCAGTCTGATAACGGAACCTGAGTCGTAGTTACTGAATCTGACGACTTAAATAAGCGGAGGAGAGATGATTGGCATTTCGGATGTGCAGTAGCTAGAAGTCTAAACCGTCACTCGGGCCGAGCCGCCAACGGTTGGAAATTATTTCCTAGATGTGAAATTCTAACGGCTGGTGATCTCTCGGCCTCGCTTCAGTTGCGCAGCGCGGCTGAAATGATCGTCTGGAGCAGGGTGGCGGTCCGTGTGCAGCGCATAAACATCTAGTCTCGTCTGGGCAGGTCCCAGCTCGCTGTTCCACTCGCCGCATATTACGGAGATGATTAAGTTTCTGAGACGCGGTTCTTTCACGATGCAACTGTATGCGAGAGTTATTGCAGCGCGCATGTAAGAGTAGTTACGCAATAAGTGCTGCAGAATATCCGCCGTGCGGTGCGGAATCGTAAGTCGCGCTGAAGGGTTTCTTGTCTGAATGAGCAGGTCTTCTCGTCAAAGCCCCCACTCGTTGTCGAATGTAGGAGCAGCGACCTCCCCATTCTTGGACAGTGTGAGTGCAATGCCAGTTGTTAGGCCCGACGGCCTAAGTCCGCAAAATAATTAGCGGGGTTGACTATGTTAGAAACTAAGGACGGAGTCTATGAAGATTAGGTGCCCAAATTTCTCAAAATCGTTGGTCTCAATTTCTGGACAGAAACGTCGACTTCACAAGAAACGTTGTCGACGAAAGGTGCACTGTTAGAATCCCACGAAATTCGAATATGTTATAGCCCTAAACCGTGGCTACATTTCTCAATTTGAATCGTATCAAAATATGAAGCATATCTTGAGTTATGCTTTTCGGCGCACTAGGGGGTATGCTGCCACAGAAATTTAACTCTATCACAATTAACTCACAAGTCCCACAAAAGAACATTAGAGTAGCACTAAACCTGGTAGGAGGGGAAGAGGAGGACGAGAGGGAAGGTCCCAAGAGAGAGTCCCCAACCAAGGAAACCCCATGCCACACAATTCCCTTCCCCATAGGCAACAAACTTTGACCTTTGTCACTTTCCAACCCATGCCATCCACCTCACCTCAACTTGGCCACACTTACCAACCTGGTTTGGCTTCACCCAACCTCTTGGCAGCATCTACAGTGATGGGTTCGAATTTCCCAACCCCCACAAGTATGTACCCCATATTGAGTCAATGCCACAACTTCCCAAAGTAGCTGCAACCAAAATATATAAGCATACGAACTCCAATGTTCGTAACTTTCTTGGTTGTGCTCCGATCGCGACGATTCTTGGTTCGTCGGAAAGCTCTTGAGTAGAGGAATCACTTCAGATATCTGCTCAAGCCAAAAAACATACACACACACACATAGAAAATCCAAACCACACAAGACACAAATTTATTGCACACGCTCACACCACGCATGCAACGCACAAACACATGATGGGGGGCAGACAGACGTGAATGCATATGGTTGCATCACACAACAAACTCCCCTTCTGGCTGCCAACCATCATCCCACATGCCATAACTCAAGCATGCACCCTCAATGCACACTCATTCCCGCAAGCTTCATGCCCTTCCAATGCTCAGGTTCTGCCAGGCGCTTTGTGAGAATGTCAGCCGCCTACTGCTGGGTCTTCACAATCTCCAGCCGCACCTCCTTGTCCAGGAGCCTCCTTGTCCAATGCCACTTTGGCCTGATGTGCTTTGTCAAGCCATGAAGACAGGCATTCTTCGCAAGCTTCACCGCCGACTCATTGTCACAGAAAATCACAGTCGGCTCCCTCTGACACACTCCGATTTCCTCCAACAAACGCCTCAGCCACACCACCTCCTTTGCCCCATGATGCAGGGCCATGTACTCTGTCTCACACGAGGACAACCCCACCTCATTCTGCTTCTTGCTGCGCCAGCTCACTGCACCACCTCCAAAGAGGTACACATAGCCTCCAATGCTGGTGCCATCCGTCTTCACAGAGTTGAAGCTAGCGTCGGTGTAGCAAGTCAAGCGCATCTCCCCCTTGCTCAAATCAGCTGCACCCCTCTGTAGCCTCTGTCGCACAGCACTGTACTCCAAGCCCACTGATGCTGTAGCGCTCACATAGCGGACCAACCTCTTGGCCGCTTCCAGCTGCTCATGACTTGGGCATGAAACCACACTCGCAAGCCTGGATGTAGCAAAGGCAATGTCAGGCCGCGTGTGGTTAGCCGCATAGTTGAGTGCCCCCACCATGGAGTGAAACAACTTCCTGTCACTCTCCCCCACCACCTCCTCATCAGCAGAGGGCTCCACAGTGAACCCTGAAGGCAGCGGGGTGGCTGGCTTACCTGCATCTTGCAGCCCATACTTCTCAGCCAGCCCCTCACAATACTTTCTCTGGTGCAACCTCAACACTCCCTTGTCAAGGTCCCTCTCCACGTGCATCCCAAGGTTGTACTTCACATCTCCCATCTTGGAGCACTTGAACTGCATTTCCAGCATCTCCTCCACACGCTCAATCATCGCAGATGACTCTGAGAAGAGCAGGATGTCGTCCACGTACACCAGTAGCATGAGGAACTGCTCCTTCTCTTGCAGCAGGAACAGGCTGTGATCACACTCGCTCTTCTTGAACCCCCCGGCCAGCAGTGTCTCCTCCAGCTTGTGGTACCATGCGCGAGGAGCCTGCTTCAGGCCATAGATGGCCTTCTTGAGCCTGCACACCCTGCCGCTCCCATCATCCAACCCCTCAGGCTGCAGCATGTACAGCTCCTCTAGAATGATTCCATTGAGGAAGGCAGTGATTATGTCCATCTGCTTGATCTTCCAGCCACGGTTTGCAGCCATTGCCAACATCGTCCTCAGTGTAGTGCCTTTCCCCACAGGAGCAAAGATATCATCAAAATCCTTCCCCTTTGTCTGTTGGAACCCCTTAGCCACAAGCCTTGACTTGTAGCGGGTCAGCTCCCCATCAGGTCCGTACTTGTGCCTGAAAATCAGCTTGGAAGAAATGGCCTTCTTCCCTAGAGGCAGCTCACACAGCTCCCACGTCTCGTTCTCCAACAGAGACTCATACTCCTCCTTCACACTCTGCTTCCACTTCTCAGCATCGGGCCCACTCAAGGCCTTGGTAAGTGTCTTGGGCTCAAGGACGGCTGCCCAGTAACAGTGCGCTATCTCCTCCTCATAACACTGCTTAGCCACACTCCCAGCCCTTACCACACTTGGCTTCCCAAAGCTCGGATAGGTCAGCCAGTTAGGAGGGCGCACATCCCTCCTTGGACGGTCAGCCGGACGTACGGCACCTTGTGGAGCATCTTGCTGCTGCTGCTGCGGCTGCTGCTGCTGCTGCTGCTGCTCCTCCACCTGAGGCTCTCCCCCATCCTCAGTCACCCCAAAAATCTCCTCCTCTGAGACAGTGACCTGCCCTTGCCTCGAAGGCCGCTGCACCTCATCAGCCTCAATGATCAGCGGTGTAGTGGGAAGCTTCTGCTGCTGCTGCTTCCACTCCTTGTAGTACAAGGACTCAAGGAACTTCACATCCCTCGACATGGTCAGCTGCTGGGTGGTCAATTCCCAAATCAGCCAGCCCTTGTGATCCTTAGCAAGCCCCAAGTGCACACCCCATCTCGCAGAAGCTTCCAGTTTTCCCCTCTTCTCCTTAGGCACATGAAACACCACCATGCAGCCGTAGGCTCTCAGTATGTTGACTGCTTGTGCACTCCCATACCACTTGGTGTAGGGGACCCATTGCTTGTCCCCCACTGTCGCCAGCACCCGGTTCTTCACAACAGCGACCTGCCGCAGTGCTGTCACCCAAAACGGATCCGGCAGCCCTGCACGCCCAAGGAGAGTGCGAGCACCTTTCTGCAGGGTCCGGTTGAACCGCTCAGCCACGCCGTTCTGCTGAGGGTTGTATGGCATCGTGAGGTGATGCTGGATCCCCTTCTTCTTTAGCACCGCCTCAAAATCAGCGCCAATAAACTCTCCCCCATTGACGGTGCGGATCACCTTGACCTTCTGTCCGCTCTCCCTTTGTGCTCTCGGCATCCACACCTTAAGAACAGCCGCTGCCACCTCCCCTTTAGTCTTGAGAGGGTAGACCCACACCGCACGTGTGTGGTCGTCCACAATGGTCAAGAAGTAGCGGCTGCCCGAGAGAGAAAGGGCCCTTGTGGGGCCCACCACATCCATGTGCACAAGCGCGAGTGGAACCTTGGCTGGTCCCGTGCTGCTGCTGAAAGGGAACTTTGTGAACTTTGTCTCAAGGCATGTAGGGCAGCTCCCAATCTCCTTCGCTGCCCCCTTCACCTCCAATCCCTTCAAGCTCCCATCCTTCACCAACTTCTACAGCATAGGAACGTTGATGTGGCACAGCCTCTCATGCCACGTCTCCCAATCGGCCTCACCACTCCCAGACGAAGCCTTTGCCCATGCACCCGTTGCATCCACACCAGCAAGCACCTCACCATGTGATTGCTGTGGCTGCTGCACCTTCTTGACTGCATCCAGGGCCCCAACAGTTGGTGCAGTCTCCTCTCCTCCCGCAGTTGCCTTAGCCACTGCCGCTACCTTTGCCGTTGCTGGAGGTTTCCCATTCCAAGGGATGATGGGCAGCTGCCACAGGTCCTTGATGCAGCTGCTCTTCTCCTCCAAATCCCACAGCAGCAACTTCCCAAGCTTTGCACGGTAGCTGGTTGGGCCGAACGTGACTTAGGCCTTGCTTTTCTGCAGCCGGCGCACAGAGAGGAGGTTAGCGGATAAACCTTCAACCAACAGCACATTTCCCAGCCCCACAAGCCCCCCATTAGCTCCCATAACCTTGGCATTCCCAACACCAATTACAGGGAGCAAGGCACCTGAAGCGGCAGCCACAAACTTTATCTTCCCAGGGGGCTTCACCTCATCAAGCAAATCTGCCCGTGGAGTCATGTGACTCGTGCAACCTGAATCGATCACCCAATGAGTGAGGGCACAACCTTCCCAACTGAACCCACATCACCCCCACTCCCTTGCACATCCTCAACCATGAGGAACATCCCAGGGTCGGCTTTACCTTGTGCACCATCACCTTGTGCACCTGAACCTTGCACAGCACCACCGCGTGCACGTTCACCACTTGGCGGCTTCATGCCTGGAGGGGCCCATCCCTCAGGCCGGCTGAAACACTTGAACCACGGGTGTCCAACCTTCTTGCAGTACCAGCACGCACCCTCCATTCGGGTGCTCCCCCTGCCACCAGAGCTCCCATGCCCCTCATTGTAGTCACCTCGGCCTCTCCCTCTGCCAAAGCCTCTCCCACGGCCTCGGCCTCTCCCTCCCCCTCTCCCTCTGCTGCCTCCTGCAGCTCCATACCCCTCAGCAGTTTTGTTGGCAGCACCACCTCCCGTGTGGCGCCTGCGGAATTCCTCCTGCAGAATCTGCTGCCGTAGCCACTCAGGCGTCCATTTGTCCTGCTGAACGTTGAGGGTGGGGATAAGGTTGTCACACGAGTTGTCGAGAACCGAGATGATCTTGGTGCACTGCTGCATCCGCGACAACTCGCTGCCCGCCGCAGCCATCCTCGCATAGGTGTCTTTGATCTTGTCAAGGACCGGTTTCACATCATCTCCCGGTTTCATGGAGAGGGCAGCCAACTCCTTCTCCAACACAATCACCATCGGCAGCGTGTTGGGCTAAATCATGTCGCGTAGCAGCTTCCATGCCTTCGGTCCGGAATCATCCAACTCCACCAAATCCTTGATGTGCTGGAACATGTCGTTGTTGACCGATTGAAGGATGAGGTCGTACAGCACCGCGCTCTTCTCAATCCACCGATCGCGGGCATCTCCTTCCCCCGGCATCTTCTCCTCTCCCATTGCAATTTTCAGCAGCTTGTAGCGCTTGAAGGCGCTCCGCATCCGCCCGATCCATTCCTCATAGTTGGAGCCATCCAATGCCTCAATCTTGGATGGTGGCGGCTCACTCTTCTTCTCAGCTCCTTCTACACTCCCTTGATTCATCTCCTCTGCTCCCAATCAGAGGTTTCAGCTCCCCCCTTTGCTGGTCACAATGTAGATCTACACAATCTTCACAAGTGTCGGCGCCAACGAAATTTCGGCAGAGTTTCCCCTTAATGGAAGTCACATCCAACCTCCAGAACTCCACTTAGGCACGCCCACAGGCCATGGTGGGTCTAGGAGGGTCTTCACACTTCAGTAGACTCTCCACAAAGTCCTTAATCAGCTCTGATACCACTTGTTAGAAACTAAGGACGGAGTCTATGAAGATTAGGTGCCCAAATTTCTCAAAATCGTTGGTCTCAATTTCTGGACAGGAACGTCGACTTCACAAGAAACGTTGTCGACGAAAGGTGCACTGTTAGAAACCCACGAAATTCGAATATGTTGTAGCCCTAAACCGTGGCTACATTTCTCAATTTGAATCATATCACAATATGAAGCATATCTCGAGTTATGTTTTTCGACGCACTAGGGGGTATGCTGCCACAGAAATTTAACTCAATCACAATTAACTCACAAGTCCCACAAAAGAACATTAGAGTAGCACTAAACCAGGTAGGAGGGGAAGAGGAGGACGAAAGGGAAGGTCCCAAGATAGAGTCCCCAACCAAGGAAACCCCATGCCACACAATTCCCTTCCCCATAGGCAACAAACTTTGACCTTTGTCACTTTCCAACCCATGCCATCCACCTCACCTCAACTTGGCCACACTTACCAACCTGGTTTGGCTTCACCCAACCTCTTGGCAGCATCTACAGTGATGGGTTCGAATTTCCCAACCCCCACAAGTCTGTACCCCATATTGAGTCAATGCCACAACTTCCCAAAGTAGCTGCAACCAAAATATATAAGCATACGAACTCCAATGTTCGTAACTTTCTTGGTTGTGCTCCGATCGCGACGATTCATGGTTCGTCGGAAAGCTCTTGAGTAGAGGAATCACTTCAGATATCTGCTCAAGCCAAATAACATACACACACACACACACACACACACACACACATACACAGAGAAAATCCAAACCACACAAGACACAAATTTCTTGCACACGCTCACACCACGCATGCAACGCACAAACACATGATGGGAGGCAGACAGACGTGAATGCATATGGTTGCATCACACAACAGACTAAGTCTAGGATGAAATGCGGCGGAAGACTTTGGCGAAAGAACTATTGGCAAAATAGGCGAGGAAGTTACTGAGTAATTGAAGAGGAGTTGAATGAGAATTGATTTATATTGGTGGATACAAGCAAGGATGATATAGCATGCAAGATCGAATGTCGGAAAGTACTCAGTGGGACTAGGAAATGTGAGGAAAAGAAAGTAGAGTGCCACGTGGCACTAGGAAATCTAGAAAGTACTGTTCAAAAGGAACAGTAAATCCCCCTTTAACACTAACCCCCTCCCGAGGAGGCGACGTCCGCGGCGCCTGCAGACTGAAGGTACGCTTGGAGGCAAGCGTTGTCAGGAGACAGCGAGGACGAAGGAACCCAGCTGTCGTCGGCTGCATCGTAACCACGCCAACGAACCAAGAAGTCGATGAAAGAGACACCCCCCTGCAGACGGCGATGGTGCCTGAGGATGCGTTGGATCTGGTAGTCGGGCTCGTCGGTGTCAACAGCTACCGGTAGTGGAGTGCGGTCACGGCCCGAGAAGGTAGCGTTGGGATCGGTGTAAGGACGAAGAAGCGACACGCGGAATGACGGATGCATGCGGAAATGAGCGGGAAGGCGGAGGCGGTATGCGACGGAACCAAGTGTGCGCTCAATGACAAATGGACCAATGAAACGTGGACAAAGCTTGCTGTCCTGTGGCAGTCGGAGGTTGCGGCTATCCAAGAGAACACGGTCGCCGACTGCGAATGACACCTCACGACGACTGCGGTTGGTGGTGCGTGCCATGCGTGCATTTGCGTGCTCAAGGTGCTTCCTCACGTGATCATGGATGAATGTGAGATGCTGGTGGAAGTTGTCCGCACGAGGGACTGTGGATGTGAGATCGACACGAGTGGGGACGTTGGGGTGCTGACCGTATAGTGCGAAAAACATTGACATGCCTATGGACGAGTGGTGCGTGTTGTTGTAGGCGAACTCGGCCATGCTCAGCTTCTTGTCCCATGCGGCTGCATCGTGCATCGTGATGCTGCGAAGAATCTGCTCCAAGGTCTGGTTCAGACGCTTGGTCTATCCTTCTGTCTCTGGATGGTACGCAGACGACATGGCTAAGCGAGTCCCGAACAGTGCGAAAAGCTGCTTCCAAAACTTCGAAGTGAAACGAGGGTCGCGGTCTGAAATGATGGAATCTGGAACCCCGTGCAGTCGGACTACGTTACCTACGAACAGCGTCGCGGCTTCCTCCCCTGTGACCTTGCCGTGCGTGGGGATGAAGTGCGCTACTCGAGAGAACTTATCCACTACCACGAAGATGGCGTCGTGACCCCTAACTGTGCGCGGTAAAGCCATGATGAAATCCATCGTAACTACCTGCCAAGGGCGGTTGGGCGGTGGAATCGGCTGCAAAAGTCCTGCTTTGCGCTGGCGAAAGGACTTCGTACGCTGACAGGTATCGCACGAGCGAATGTAATCCTCTACGTCCGCTGCAAGCCCTAGCCAGAAGTATGTGCGACTAAGCGTCTTAGCCGTCTTATCTGCTTCGAAGTGACCTGCACTAACTACGTCATGCGCCTCTGAGAGAAGGAGCTGTCGAAGAGGGCGGTAGGCTGGAACCCAAATCCGTGTGGTACCCTTCCGTATGTAGACACTACCCTGCACCTCTGCTCCTGCGGGCGACTGCTGTGTGAAGTCGGGATCTACTGTGTAACCATGCTCGAAGAGGGCTGTGAGACGAGGATGGCCGGCAGTGACTGTGAGGCTAGCGAGCTGGCAACTAGGGCGAGTGAGCGGATCTGCTGGGTTGCACACGCCTGGCTTGTACTCTATCCTGTAGTGGAAACTCCCCTCCATGAACTCCATCCATCTAGCCTGGCGACGACTCAGCTGCGGCTGCGACTTGAGAAAGCGAAGCGAACAGTGGTCCGTACGTATAACACTCTCTGCCCCCTCTAGGTAGCACCTCCACACCTTATACGCATGGATGATCGCGAGCACCTCCTTGTCGTGTATGGGATAGTTCAACTCCGCTCCCCTAAGCTTACGCGACTCGTACGCGATCGACTGCAACCCGCGTCCTTGGTCCTGAAGAAGCACTGCACCTATGGCCTGATCTGAAGCGTCGGTCACTACAACGTACGGGTGAGTGGGATCAGGGTACGATAGTGTCGGTGAAGACGTGAGCGATTGCTTCATCTGCTCGAACGCCTGCTGCTGCGCTGGACCCCAAACGTACTCTATGCCCTTCCGAAGTAGGTCGGTGAGTGGACTAGCGATCGATGCGTAACCCTGAACGAAACGACGGTAATAATTTGCGAATCCGAGGAAGCTCTGCAACTCCTTGACTGAGGTCGGTTCCACCCAATCCTGTACTACTGCGATCTTCTTTGGGTCGGTCCTAATGCCACTAGCGGATACGACGTGACCTAGAAACTCGACCTCGGGGAGGAAGAACTCGCACTTTGACTGCTTCGCGTACAACTGCTCCCTCCTCAAGACCTCAAAGACCTTCTGCAAGTGCTGCACGTGCTCTTCTTTCATCTTGGAAAAGACTAAGATGTCGTCTAGGTAGACTACAACGAACGAACCTAAGAACTCCGAGAGGACTGTGTTCATAAGCGTCTGAAACGTCGCTGGGGCGTTGGTCAAACTGAACGGTAGAACTCTAAACTCGTTCAACCCCTGCTTCATACGAAACGCCGTCTTATGCTGGTCCTCTGGAACTACGCGAATCTGGTGGTAACCCGAACGAAGGTCGATCTTGGAGAAAACTCTAGCGCCTTGCACTGCATCTAGGAGATCCTCTACTCTTGGCACCGGAAACCTAGTCTTGACGGTGGCGGCGTTCAGTGCGCAGTAATCTATGCACATCCGTAACCCTCCGTCTTTCTTGGGTGCGAAAAGGATTGGTGCTGCCCAAGGCGATCTAGATGGCTGAATGAAACCTTGCGCGAGAAAGTGCCTAACCTGCTGCGTCATCTCCTCTGTCTCTGCTGGACTCAACCTCCACTGCGGCTTCGCTACTTGCATGCTCCCCGGCTCTAACTTTATCCGATGGTCGGCTGCTCGGCTAGGAGGTAACCCCGGGGGCAACTCGTCGGGGAAGACGTCTCTAAACTCTGCTAAGAGTGCACTCACTTCAGCAGGAAGAGTTGTCTTATCGCCAACTGTTGCGCTCCCTCCTTTCCCCTCCTCAGCTTCCACCTCCTCAAGGAAAACCGCGAAGATCCGTGCCGCACGCTTCACTAATTGTCGCACACGAACAGCACTAAAGATAGCTATGGATGATGTGGTCCCATCGCTCCACCGTGGCAGCTCCCGGAACTCCCCGTCTACCTTGACGCTGCAGCTTCCCTGAGCCCAATCAAAGTGAGTACTAACCGTGCGTAGCCAATCCCTCCCGAAGATAAAATCGTATCCGTCCAGCGTTGCAGAGTCGAAATCACGCCTAACTGTGATCGGTCCTAGCACTACGTGCAACTTGCGGATGATCAGTCCTATGTGAAGCGGCGTCCCATCTACCATGCGAGCATCCTTGAAGTTGACTGCTGAATCTGCTTCAAGATGGAGACGACTAACTAGCGATGAAGACACGAACGAGTGGCTGGCTCCGCTATCTACGAGAATCTTGACTGGTACTCCGCGAAGCTTCCCTAGAAGCACAACTGGACGATCAACCGTGTCTATCGAGTTCTCCGTAGATGACTACTGCGAGGCCGTCTCCTCTACGTTGGTAGACGTGGCGGGTACGACAACCTCCACACCAGCTAGCGACCCGCTATCTACTGGCGGTTTCCGTTTCCCTGCTGCCGCTCCTTAAGCTGTGGGCAGTCCCGCTTCATGTGTCCCGGCTTTTTGCTATAGTGATAGTTCCCCCTAAATCCCGTTTTCTGTGAGCCGTCACTGTTAACTGCACCAATCTCCATGGGCGACGGTCCGTCCCTCGATCGAGCATCGTTGATCGGTTTGTATCCCCTATCGCGATCGTCACGACCCCGTCGGCTTCGTACTGTGTCGACGCGTTCTGCTGCTGCGACTACCGACTCGAAGGTGGACAATCCGTGAATCGCTATAACCTCCGCTATGTCCGGCTTCAACCCTTCGAGGTAGCGATCGCGCATCTCTGCTTCCGTGATGTCGTCTATTTTGTTGCAGATGCTCAAGAACCGTCGTGTGTACTCCTGGACGTTGCCTATCTGTCGGAAATGACGCAGACGCTTCCTAGCAGCTTCGGAGGCATTCACCAAATCGGACCTACTTTTCAGCGCCGCTTCAAATCCTTCCCATGTGGTCGGAACCGTGGTAACACCCAAAGCTAGACTACCTAAGCTCGAAGTTGCAGCTGCATGCCCCACGCCCTGTTGATGCCCGTCTGACTGAGCCCTTCTAACAGTAGTCTGCGTAAGTTGGCGCCACCACTCCAAGGCCGGGCCCCTCAGCAACGTCACAGCGTACTCGATCCGCTGCTGCGCGTCCGCCTCTTGCACCCCGCTCGCGGCGAAGTAGTTGTTCAGCATGAAGAGCCACGTCCGCACGTTCGCGTCGCATTGACTTGGGTCGAACGACTCGGGTTTCTGCGGCTTGAGTGCGCTTCGACGTTCCGGCAGCACTTCCGCGCCAGTCGACGTGTTGAGTGCAGGAGATGGTGCGGCATGACCATGAGAAATTGACGCGAATTCACGAAGCTGTTGCATTTCAGCTTGTACCTGGCGATTTTCCAACGTCAACTATTCGAGTTGGCGCATGAGTTGAGCAAGCGCATTGCCCATGTCGTTGGGGAGGGCGTTCATGGTCTCGTCCATGTTGGCTCGACGACTCCAAGTCTGCAAGTCGGCACCGCGGGACGATGACGTCGTAGTCTCGTCATCGACGGTTGCTCGTTGGAAGTCGCTCCCCGCGAAGGCTCCTGATACCAAGTGTTAGGCACGATGGCCTAAGTCCGCTAAATAATTACCGGGGGCGACAAAGTCGAGGATGAAATGCGGCGGAAGACTTTGGCGAAAGAACTATTGGCGAAATAGGCGAGGAAGTTACTGAATAATTGAAGAAGAGTTGAATGAGAATTGATTGATATTGGTGGATACAAGCAAGGATGATATAGCATGCAAGATCGAATGTCGGAAAGTACTCAGTGGGACTAGGAAATGTGAGGAAAAGAAAGTAGAGAGCCACGTGGCACTAGGAAATCTAGAAAGATAAGATCAGGATGAGTTGGATGGGTTGGGAAAGTACTGTTCAAAAGGAATAGTAAATCCCCCTTCAACACAGTGGTGGTGGGTGGATTCATCAGGTGTTCAGGCAGGTGGTTATGCGGACAATTATTGGTAACTACGCGCCGCTAAATCAATGCAAGACTTGTCGTCGCGTAATGCGGCGACAACAAAATTTTCGTCTCGCCGATGATTGTTGAAGAGATAATGACATGACTAAGACTGTAACAGAACCTTTAGTTATAATGAGTTTCTCAAAAATGAAATGATATTTTCTCTAATGTACTCCTCAGCACATCTGACTTCAGTTACATACCATCATACCCAATTTGCTGCAATCAAGAACTGCTCTGCCTATCGAACCTTTTCAAACCAATCCTACCCCTTTGGACTCTTGTATGCCTAAGTCGGTTTGTTGCCTCTCTTTTTGCGAATCAATTAGCCATTAACCCATATACTGTCAAGAAAGGAACTGATGATGTCATTGATGTGAGTTGGGGTACATATGACAAACCCTAATCTCTGTACCCCCTAAGACAAACCTTACTATAGGCTACAACATTTGACACACCCCCATAGCCTAAGTGAGGGGTGTCTAGCAAAACCAAAAGTGTATGGTCACAAGACCAGTCACAAAGATACAAAGCTCAGGGTGGATCACAACGTCACCACACACTCTGAGCACAAGCAACAGTAGCCACAAGGCCAGTCCAAGAGTTCGCAAGTGTGTATAGCAAGAGTACAAGCAAAGCAAACAGTAAACCCAAGCCTATACACGATTAGAACCTGTGTCAACAAGGCCTAACTGCACACAACACCTCTGGTGGTCAAAAGGTGGAAGCGCCTTGGTGAAGATGTCCGCAGTGTTGGCCTCGGACTCCACAAACTCGAAGCGAGCCTGTCCACATCTCTGCAACTCTCGCAGAAGGAAGTACCTGACGTAAATGTGCTTCATGTCAGAATGTTATTATCTAGCCTGTAGTGGGGTGCTCTGTAGCGAGTACAACCTTGTTAGGGTTTGCTATATGTATCCCAACTGCTGCTAGTGAAGCCCTTCCTTTCTTCATTTCTCTCTTGCCTAGCTAGCTAACCCTAGCTATGGCTCCTCACTATGCTTATGATTCTCACACTTCACTCTGCTCTCCAGTCGCGGCTCACGACAGAGGAGAATCGACGCCTTGCTGTCAGTGAACAAGGTCAGTGCAGAGCTCGGCCGCTCACCAAGGTCAACGAGAAAAAACGTCAACCAACGCAGCTCCTGTGCCGCCATGGCACCAGCGTAGATCTGAGCCTCAGCTGTAGAGTTCGAGACCGAAGAGGAGCGCATGGACCGCCAGGAAACAGCTCCAGAACCCAAGCTGAAACAGTACCCCTGAGTAGACCTGTGAGTCTCAGCGTCGTCAGCGTAAGAAGAGTCACAGTGACCAGTAAGTACGACAGGTTGCTGCCCTCCAAGAACTAGCCCCACGCCTGATGTCGTCGCTAGGTACTTTGCCACCCTCACAGCTGCTGTCCAGTGAAAAGGACGGTGCCTCCCTGGCGCAACAAAGCGAGCAAGGACGCTGAGAGGGAAGGCGAGGTCCGGGCGAGTACAAGTCATCAGGTACATGAGGCAGCCCACTAGCTCTGCGTAGGGACCACTGGACTCAAACGGCTCGTCAGGAAAGGGTCCAGTGAGTCTGTGGTCAACAGCAAGAGGTGTGCGCTGTGCTATGGAGTGCTGAAGCTCGAACCGCTGAAGGACCTGTTGCACCATGTGTGACTGTGAGAGTGTAATGGTGCGAGCAGCTCTGTCCCTGGTGATCTGCAGGCCAAGGTAGTGACGCAGCTCACCAAGGTCAGTGCACGTGTATCTCTTCTGCAGTTCAGACTTCACATCTGCCAAGGCAACTCTGTCTGCAGTGGCAAAAACCAGGTCGTCGACGTAGACTAGAACAAAGAACGGTGTGGAGCCACGACGAACGAACAGCGACGGGTCGGCAGACGAAGGCTTAAAACCAAGGTCAGCGAGAGTGGAACGAAGGGTGTCGTGCCACTCACGAGGAGCCTGACGGAGACCGTAGACTGGTCGCCTCAGCCTCTACTGGGTCCCAGGAGGGAAAGTGCAAGGGAAGGCAGAGGGACGACGCAGCCAGACCTCCTCGTGTAGGCTACCCTGAAGAAACGCAGTGGAGAAGTCGAGAGAGTGTAACTCGTAGTCTCTCTGTGCTGCTACGTGCAGTAACATCCGAAGACTGGTCATCTTCGGGGTGGGCGCGAAGGTCTGAAAGAAGTCAACTCCCTCGCACTGACTGAAACCTCTAGCCACGTAGCGTGCCTTGAAGACCGGAGGAGATCCCGGTGGCCGCTTCACCCTGTAGATCCACATGCCATCGACTACGTTCGTCCCGGGGGGGGAACCTCGTCGACGTAGGTGCCTGTGAATCTGTAGGAGGCCATCTCTGCGTCCATGGCAGCTCTCCACTGAGAGGCCCAAGGCCCTGACACTGCCTCAGCGTAAGTGCGAGGAGTCGGTATATCAACGGCGTCGGGGTCTCCCTCAGGGGCGAGCAGCATGGCACAGAGATGAGGGGAAGCAGTTGCCAGGAACTCTAGCTCAAACTGTCTGTCCTCTAGGGCGTCACAGCCAAGAGCAGACACACCCCCGACGGCAGGAGGACTGGAAGGAGGAGCAGCCACAAGACTCGTGGCGGAGTCAAGGCAGCGAGTAGAGGCAAACTCAGTGACTGCGGCAGTAAGAGTGGAGACAAAGGACACAGAGGCACGAGGGTCGGTAACAAGAGAGGCAAGAACACGAGAGAGAACAGGACGGTACGTGCGGTAGTAGTCAGTGACAGGAGTAGAAAGCGAAGCAGTGAGGGCCGACTCAGGAGGAGACTGAAGCACAGACTAAGACTTACGAGGCCAGTGAAGGGAACAGGGGACGAGGGACGAGCACGAGGGGAGCGACGAGAGGCCCAAGTCTGAGAAGGAGGAGGGGACAACGAAGACTGAGATCGAGGGAAAACAGCTGGAGAGGGGTCAGGAGGAGGAAGCGGAGGACCCGAGGCGGGAGGAGATGGGGAGGAGGAAGGAGAGCGGGAGGGGAGACCGAGGGCCCGAAGACCAGAGACAGGAGGAGGAGGCTGCTGCTGCTGCTGCGGCGGTGGCGGCGGCGGCGGCGGCTGCTGCTGCTGCTGCGGCAGCGGCTGCTGCTGCTGCGGCGGCGGCTGCTACTGCTCCTCCTGCTGCTGTAGCGGCTCCAGCTCCTGCGCCTCCTGCTACTGCGGCGGCTCCAACTCTAGCTGCTCCTCACGGGCACGGCGAACATGAGCCTGGTGCCGGGTCGGGTAGGGGTGGGGGGGAGGAGTAATGTCGGGGGCTGCGGCAGCCCCGGGACCGCCCTCCAAAGCACCTGGCGCACCACCCCTAGAGTCAGCACCACCAACAGCAACACGACCAGGCTCACCAGGACCCGAAGAGGGTGCACCCGCACCCCGAGACATAGCACCCCAAAAGTCAGCAGGTACAGCACCAGCTCCCGGAAGACAAGAGTCTCCTGCAACCACGGGCTCAGCTCCAACTCCAGCACCCCAAGTGCTAGCAACTGTAGGGCCCTCTCCACAAGCACCGACTCCCACAGGGTCTGCAGCAGGCTGCGAGGAGGACTGCAGGGAAGGAGGCTGCACCTGAGGGGCTACCGAGGGGGGAGGGGTAGCCTGGGACACACCCGACAGGGCAGGACCAAGGGGGGGAGGCTGTACCGGGGGAGCAGGAGGGGGAGCGGAAGTTAGGAAGAGAGGGGGAGGAGGAACCGGGAGACCTCGACTGGGGTACCTGACGTAGTAGGGGGTGGACTCCTCGAAACGGACGTCACAGGAGTCAAAGAACCGGTGAGAGGGAGGGTGGTAAAAGGTGAAGTCAGAGGAGTCCTCAGGGAAACCAAGGAAGACACAGGGAACGGCGCGTGGCGAGAGCTTGTCCGCGGTTGTGTCGCGGACAAGAGCCAAGCAACCCCAGACACGAAACCTCGACGCAACACCAGGGGACCTGGTCCAAAGACTGGTCGGTGAAGCCTCTGGCCAAGTGACGCGTGGCCACAGGTTCAGCTGGTGAGCGGCGTACCTACCCGCGTAGGGCCACAGAAAATGGGGGGCACGGGCGTGAGTCAAGGAGGTGCGGGCGATCTCCATGACCAAGCCTATGCGGCGCTTAGCAACCCCATTCTGCTATGGGGACTCTGGAAGCGTCCAGGACTGGCTAATGCCCTGCTCGTGACAGAATCCACCGAGAATGCCGGAGCGAAACTCACCCCCACGGTCAAAGTGAAGACAGCTGACACGACGACCACGAGTGCCCTCTGTGGTAAGCAGCCACCTGATCAGCGTAGAAGTCACCTCAGACTTCTTTGCCAGGGGGAACACTGTGGTGTAGCGGGAGTAGTCGTCAACGACCACCAAAAAGAAACGCTCGCGCTCAGGGCCAAGGCAAGGGGCGGGGCCCCAGACGTCCAAGTGGAGCGTCTCAAAAGGCTCGGTGGCCGGACGAAGGGAGGAGGAGTGAGGGGTGGCGCGCAGCCGACCCTCGACGCAGGGATCGCACGGCGGTGCAAGCGAAGGCGGCAGAGACGGCAAGACACGCGGGAGGCCTAAGACAAGACGCTGACGAGACATAGCGCGCAGACGAGGGATGGATGGGTGCCTCGTCCGGTGGTGCCACAGAACGGTGGGGTGTGCAAGTGACCGGCAGGAGCACGACGCAACAACTGGACCAGACACGGGAACCTGACCAGACACAGCTACCTGGGAGGACGCAGCAACCTGGTGAGACGCAGGGACCAAACTGGGGGAAGTAACCGGGGCCAGGGGCAGGAGTCGCTGCTGCTGCTGCTGTTGCCGCCGCCGTTGCTGCTGCTGCTGTTGCTACTGCTGCACACCAGGGTCAGTGTGAAGTGTGTAGAGACCTGAGCCCGGCTCCGCTGTAAAGGTGGCAAGAGGCGCGTAAGTGTCTCCGTCAACACAAACCGCCGTCTCACCAGAGGGCTCAATCCACACACCCACGTGCTGACTCACAAGAGGCCTCACGCCCACCAAGTTCCTCAAGAACGAGGGGACATGGAAGCCAGTCAGAGACCCAAAAGGGACAGCAGGGCACGAAAGAGAAGTAGTGTAGCGAGCAGTGACTGGTCCCGAGGTGGGATCAGCCAGTGCCACAGAGACTGGCGCAGGAAGCGGAGTAAGTGTCGTGTGGTCCCTGAAGAAGCAGTGCGAAGCCCCAGATTCCAAAGTGAAAGACAGCGAAGCGTCCTCAGAACGATCTCCTGGACTAGTGTCTACACAAGTGCCTACACTAGCAAGAGGCAACTCAGCAAGATAAGCACCTAAGCTAGCAACACTCAAGTAAACAAAGTCAGAAGCACTAGAGTCAACAACAGCTTACAAAGCATGAGGAGTTCCTAAGAGATCAAGCAACTGAGAAGCTGGCATGCCTCAAAGGGCAGGGCCGTACGTCTAAACAAGAGGAAACTAGTCAGGGGCAGGGCCTCCAACGCTGTAGGCCAAGCGAACCGTGTCAGTGAGCTGAGCAAAGCACTGACCAGGAGTGTGGGTGCGACCACAAGGCTGGCCTCGGCGAGCACGTGTCAAAAGTTGATAGGTGCATGAAGGGTGAACAACACCTCGTTGAGGCTGACGCTATCCTGGCCCCAAAACATGCTGCTGCCGCTGTTGCTGCGGGGCTGCTGCAAGGGGAGGGGCTGCTGCTACTACTGCTGCTGATGCTGCTGCTGGGCCAGATACCACGCCGCTGCTCCACCCGCCGCGGCTGGCAGACCAGAAGGTGGCTGACGAGCCCGGGCCTCGCCTCCACCAGCTGCAGTAGCGGGGTCGCCGGCCGCTGCACGAGACGCCTCTCCAGGCCCTGCACCCCCGCCGCCACCAGACGGCACGCCACCCCCGCCACCTCCGCTGCCAACGCCTCCACCGCCGCCGCCACCTGTACAGCGACCGCCCCTCTTGCCACCTCTACCTCGAGACCGCGAAGAAGTCGTAACAGCAGCTGCGGTCACGTCAGTAGCAGCTGTGGCGAGAGAGTCTGTAAAGGTGGGCAGCTGAGGGACAGTGCACCCGTGGAACAGTGGAGGGGGCACAGCACCAGAGGCGGAGGCTACGGAGCGGAGGTTGCTCTTGACGTCCTTGAGCGCAGACTCAAGGACCTCGATACTGAGCTCACTAGGGTGCTTCAGAAGATGCGTGTCACGGACTGAGGCAAGGCGGTCAGGGAGGGTAGTGGCGATGAAGTAGATAGTAATCGCCATGGGGGGAGGGAGCAGTGCAAGCTGTGCGTCAGTGCAGGCAGCGCGGTAGCTAGAATCAAGCGAGCGGAGGTGAGCAATCAAGTCAGCACAGCGCTCAAACGAGGCGAGGTCAGGGAACAGGAACGGTAGGAAGAGTCGGCCAAGAGAGACAGTGGTGGGAGTAGCGTAGCGGGCCTTAATCGCAGTCAGGAACTCACTAGCAGGGCGAGCCTGAGTGAAGTGGGCCTCCTCAGACTGAGGGAGGAGGCTGCTAAGAGCGATGCAGGCCGCAGCATCACGCGACTTCCACGTCGTTAGGTCAGCACGCTGGCTGGCAAAGCGGGCTCTAGCAGCGTCGTCAGGGGCAGAGCCTAAAGGCGTAGGGTCGTCGGGCGCAGGAAGGTCACCAGTAGCGTGCGCCCAGAGGGACTCATCCGTCTGGACCTGACTCTCTAAAAGGCGACGCGCGCGCAGGAGCTAGATCGAGAACTCGAGGGGTCGACCGTCAGTGTCAAAACGAAGAACTCTAGGAGTCGCCATAGTGGAAGTACGAGCGACAGGCAGCGTAGAAGAGCAGAGGGAGGGCTCGCAGCAGGCCTAACAGGCAGGCGCAGCGGCGGAGAAAACGAGTAGACGTGGCAGCGCGAGCAAGCAGGCACGCGTGCAGAAAGAGACAAGACAGCACAGCGGGCGAAGGGCGGGCGTGCGTAGAAACGGGTGCAGCGAGCACTCAGGCGCAGGGCGTGGGGAGGCGCGGGCGCAGGGCGCGGGGAGGTAACAGGCGCAGGGCGCGGGGAGGCGCGGGCGCAGGGCGCAGGGCGTAGGGAGGCGACGAGCACCGGGCGCAGGGCGTAGGGCGCGGGGAGGCACGGGCGCAGCGGGCGCGCGGGCGTAGGGACGACGCGGCGGGCGCGTAGGGCAGGGGTAGAGACGCGACGGCGGGCAGGCGCGACGCGACGGGCGTTTGGGCAGCGGGGAGAGGGCGCGTCACGACGAGTAGCGGGGGAGGGCACGACGGGACGACAAGCGGGGAAAGCGCGACGGGACGACGGGCGGGGAGAGCGCGACACGACGGGGGCCGGGGAAGGCGCGATTCGACGGGCAGCGGGGTGAAAAACGCGACTCGACGGGCAGCGGGGGGAAAAACGCGACTCGACGGGCAGCAGGGGGGGGAAACGCGACGGGCAGCAGGGGGGAGGGGGGGGGGAAAAGGTCGCTACGCTACGAGAGCAGTGGATCGGCGGAACGAGTGGTAACGAACGAACGCGAATAGAGCGGGCCGGCGCTAAGCTCGGGCAAGACGTGCGCAACTAGTACGACAGAGTGAGACAGGCTCAGGCGAAACGAACGAGGTCGGGAGGAGCGGGATCCCACAGGATCCGAACCTAGGTGATACCATGTCAAGAAAGGAACTGATGATGTCATTGATGTGAGTTGGGGTACATATGACAAACCCTAACCTCTGTACCCCCTAAGACAAACCTCACTATAGGCTACAACATTTGACATATACTCCATGATCCATTGTTTTACGATCACAAAATTATTTATCAATACAGAACTTCTTGTGAGCTGCCCTATCTTAATACAATCAAATGGTGATTCCTATGTCAGTATATGTCTCCTACCGTATGTCAGCTTTGTCTTGCTCTCTCTCAGCCAAACCATTCTGGCCAGTGTTGTCTCATACGGCCAAGTGGTGATAGTCAGGGGGTAGACCATAACATTCTCCCATGCTATTTCCCTCAGCTCTTTCCTGTGCTCTCTCAGCCATGCCCCAGTGTCAGCCACATTGACTCCTTGCTTATAAAATAGATGCCGTAGATTCAAAGGGTCAGCGCATGTCAGCCATTCAGCCCTCTCCTGTGCTTTCTCAGCCATGCCACCGTGTCAGGCACTGTTGTCTCATGCGGAAGAGGGGTGGAAGTCAAAGTTACTCGTGCTCAGTCGCTCAGCTCACTCCCTTGTGCTCTCTAAGCTAACGTTAGCTGGTTTCTTCTCTCTTCCTTCCCACACTGCTCCTTCAGATTGGGTGAGACCAGGAGGTATAAACCAAGAGTGCAGGGAGGAGGAGCCAGGAAGCACGGGTCCAGAGAAACAGGAGTGCAAGCGGTCCGTTTAATCAGTGAAGGATGTGACAAGGGTGATACGCGCGGACGGAGTGCTGTACTAACAGGTGTTGAAATACGTAATTCAACTGAATCCACCCTCCCACAAATGCATATGCACGCACCACCTAACCCTCTCACTCACGCATGCACCAGCCCAAACGCTACCCTGCTACACTAGAGAAACAACGGGAAAAAAAAATCTAAATAATAAAAAAAAATCCCATGCACCACACCTCACCACTCCATGCACCACATCTCACCACTCCATGCACCACATCTCACCACTCCATGCACCACATCTCACCACTCCATGCACCACATCTCACCACTCCATGCACCACATCTCACCACTCCATGCACCACATCTCACCACTCCATGCACACATCTCACCACTCCATGCACCACATCTCACCACTCCATGCACCACATCTCACCACTCCATGCACCACATCTCACCACTCCATGCACCACATCTCACCACTCCATGCACCACATCTCACCACTCCATGCACCACATCTCACCACTCCATGCACCACATCTCACCACTCCATGCACCACATCTCACCACTCCATGCACCACATCTCACCACTCCATGCACCACATCTCACCACTCCATGCACCACATCTCACCACTCCATGCACCACATCTCACCACTCCATGCACCACATCTCACCACTCCATGCACCACATCTCACCACTCCATGCACCACATCTCACCACTCCATGCACCACATCTCACCACTCCATGCACCACATCTCACCACTCCATGCACCACATCTCACCACTCCATGCACCACATCTCACCACTCCATGCACCACATCTCACCACTTCACCACGTCACGCAACACACCTTACCACACCACATCACAACCCACGCCACGCACCACACCACACCATGCTTCGTCCCTGTTTACGGCTATGGCTGCCCCAACACTGGCAGGTGCGCTACTCCCGCGGCCTTCGCGCCAAAGCTCCCAATCTCCTCCATCGTCGCGGCGTGTGCGTGGCGCGCAATCGTTCCGCTTCCCGCCATCAGTCCCCCCGCCACTCCGCCAACAACGAGCCCCGCAGCCGTATTCGCTAACACTTCATGCCCGTGCTCGATCACCGCTTTGTGCGCGATCCTCCCCGCGCTGCGCGTCAAGTCCGACGCGCTCTTCGTCAGAGTCTTACCCGGGTTGTTGACAACATAGCCGGCCGCGTCTCTGACAGCCTCGGCGCTGTTTTGGAAACCCTTCGTGAACGAGTTCCCTGCGTTCGTGAAGCTGTTACTGAGTCCCTTCGTCCAGCCGCGGAAATATCCTCCTCCTGACTTTGAGTCTGCCACGGGTTCAGCCACGCGATCAGCCACCTGGTCAGCCGCGTGGTTACCCGCGGGGACATTCGTGGTAGCCCCCATGGCCCAGTGCGCGCCCTCTTCCTCCTTCTCCTCCACGCCGCCGCGCGCCTTGTCCACTTTCACCAAATTTGCAGACGAGTCTGCCCCTCCCCCCAAGTGGGAGGGCAATTCCTCCTCCTCCTCCTCCAAGCCGCGCGCCTTGTCCAGGTTCACCGAATTTGCAGCAGTCGCCATGTCGTAACGTTCCGCCAGTCTGCGGGGGGTCTGCAGAGCCGCATTCGCGTTGATCTTGGGGTCATCGGGACGGCCCGATGCTGCCGCCGCGTGGAGAGAGGACAGACATACGAAGGTTAGGGCGAGGACGAAAACGAAGCGAAGACTCTTCGTTGGTGCCGCCATTGCTGCGTAGAATGATCGAAAAAGGAACGAACGGTGCAAAGCGATAGGTGATGAGAAAATCTCGATCCGATCGATAACTTGTGGTGGGCTATTACTAATCACTAGAAATTGCTGAGTGGGGAGTGACGACTGAAAGTGAGTATTGGTTTCTGGACACACGTCTTATAAAGGCAGAGCCGCTGCTTATGACCGCCCGATGCGGGCTCGTCTGTCTCCTTCGGCTCGCCAGGCCACTCTTCTTGACAGTACCAGTTTGCTCTCTACTCCACACACCTCAATAAATCGTACCTCAATAATTCATGTTACAATGGCTGAAAGGGGTGCTCGGCCGCTGGGGGGCAAACTGGTCGTGTCGCCTGCGCCAAGTGCGCTAAGAGTGGACATTGAAGGTGCGCAAAAAAATATCGCGCACTGACTGGAGCAAGGTTGGCGGGAACAGTTTCCAAACCAGAATTCCCAGAGGTGGGTGGAGTAGGGTGAACAGGTGTGTGTAGGTGTCGTGCTGTTGAGTAGAGCAATGTTGGCTGCGTCGCGTCACACACTCAACCAGACCTCTCGCCGCATCATGCGGCGACAGCGGAACTTGCGCTGTCCGTACTTGCGTCTCGCCAATAATTGCGGAACACGATAATGACACATGTAGTTACCAACTAACACGGTTTACCACCTGTTTCGTATAATTCATCAAGAAACATCTAGGTTTTTTCATATTAGGTTATCTAGATGCTTCCTTTAGCCAAACACCTCTGCTGCCCTAACCTCAGTGAGCTGCTCCTAAACGTTGAGAAACACCTGCCACTCTTAAGTTCTTTCGTGATGTTAAATTACGTCAGCCATCGCCTTTTGCAGTCAAATGGTCAATAAGTGTCGTTACAATTAGTCCCTCGGCTGTCCATGCCTCACTCATGTGTATCTCACTTCCCTATGCTTAGTCCCTCCTCTGTCCAAGGTGTATCTCTAATCTTATACGGGCGAGGGGTGAGGATTGAGTGAGCATACTCAACCCTCACGCATGTCTATCTCACTTCCCTATGCTTAGTCCTTCAGCTATCTCCTGTGCTCGCTCACCCTCAGCCATGCCACCGTGTCAGCCACTGTCGTCTCGCATGGCAGAGAGATGAGGTTTGAAAGGTTGATCCTGTCAATCTCTGTCTCCTATACTCAATCCCTCAACTCTTTCCTGTGCTCTCACCCTCAGCCATGCCACCGTGTCAGCCATTGTCGTCTCGTATGGCCGAGAGTCAAGCGTTGAAAGGTTGATCCTGTCAATCTCTGTCTCTTCTCAATCTCTCAACTCGCTCCTGTGCGCTCTCAGCCATGCCACTGTGTCAGCCACTGTTGTCTCATACGGCCGAGGCGCAAACCCAAACTCCTTCTCTGCCTTGCTCCAGTCAATGTACCTGGTGGAATATTGAAGAGAGGAGAAGGGTAGGGGACAGGTGATGGAGTGACTTTTGAGTCGACTCAAAAGTCCTTCTCTGCCTTGCTCCAGTCAATGTACCTGATGGAATATTGAAGAGAGGGGAGGGGAGGGGACAGATGATGGAGGTGTACTCATGCTCACTCACTCTCCCACTCTCATGCTCACATTTTTGCACTCACTCTTGCACTCCAGTGATCACACTTGCAACTAACTCTCACAGTTGTATTCTCACGCACTCGCACACACACACATACACACACGCACGCACACATGCACGAACACACACACACACACACACACACACACACACACACACACACACACACACACACACACACACACACACACACACACACACACACACACACACACACACACACACACACACACACACACACACACACACACACACACACACACACACACCACACACACACACACACACACACACACACACACACACACACACCACACACACACACACACACACACACACACACACACCACACACACACACACACACACACACACACACACACACACACACACACACACACACACACACACACACACACACACACACACACACACACACACACACACACACACACACACACACACACACACACACACACACACACACACACACACACACACACACACACACACACACACACACACACACACACACACACACACACACACACACACACACACACACACACACACACACACACACACACACACACACACACACACACACACACACACACACACACACACACACACACACACACACACACACACACACACACACACACACACACACACACATACACACACACACACACACACACACACACACACACACACACACACACACACACACATATACACACATACACACATACACCAACGCACTCAACTTCACTCTTACGTTCACTCACTCACACATACAAGCACTTACACACTCTCTCACACACAAACACACAACACAACCACTCTTTCACTCTCTCAGCTACCAGTAAACCTACGCCATTTCAAACACAACAGGGTGAACCAAGAAATCCTTTCGGCCAATCAGACTCTCCCTCTCACTCTCACTCACACACCTCACCCCCTCTCACACTCACACTAAATCTCACTCCCACTCTCTCCCTCACTCACCAATAAACCTGCGCCATTTCAACAACCACAGGGTCAAGCAAGGGGTCCTTCCGGCCAATCAGAGGCAAGAGTTTCGACGCAGTGGCGGCCAATAGCCACGCAATACCTGGCGGCACGAACAGAAACGGCGGCGCCACGTCAGCGCAGCGTGCGATGACGTGGAAGTAGTCGTATAAGGTCATGTTGACGGCTCCAAGGAGGTATGTGGCATTGGGAGCGGCGAATTGCATGGCAGCAATGAAAGTAGAGGCTTGCAGCCAGACGCACAGAGTGGGAAAAGGGTGGAACAAACTCGGATTAATACTGTTACAACTATTCCCACAGGGTAAGGGGCACATTAACTCTATAGAGGTATGTTGAGCTTTAAAACGGCAACTGGAGGAACACGTTGGCAGCATTGAAAGCAGAGGGCCTCCAGAAAAGGTGCAGCTGGTGGGGAACTTGGGGTCTGGTGCGGTGGCATGCGGTGGTGTGTGGTGGCGTGTGGAGGGATTGCAGTGCTATGTGGTGGTGTGCGACATGGATGGATGGGTTGGCTCCACATACCACCGCACATACCACGTGATGGAATGATGGGCGGCACATACCACGTCCCGCACGTCGACGAATGAGAGGCCGCCATATGGCACAAAGGGGATGCGCCGCTCCATGATGTCCAGCACTGTGCGGCTCGAGCTGAGGCGGTAGTCTCCTGGTAGGGGGAGTTTGGCGTGTGGTGTATGGCAGATAATACACAAAGGGTAGCGGGTGGGGACGTGGGGAGGAGAACACAGAAGGCTTGCACTCGGCGCCCCATGATACCCAGCACCGTGCGGCATGAGCTGAGGCGGTTGTCTCCTGGAGGGTGGGGTGGGGTGAGGTGGAGTGGGGTGGGGTGGGGTAGGGTGGGGTGGGGTGGGGTGGGGTGGGGTGGGGTGGGGTGGGAGAGAGGGGTGTGGGTATGCAGGGCTTGCTATCATCGCTCCATGATGCCGAGCACTTGGCGGCATGAGCTGAGGCAGTGGTCACCTGGAAGGTGGGATGAGTGTGGGAGTGAAGAGCAGATAATACACAGGTGAATAGGGGGAAGGCTTGCACTCATCGCTCCTTGATGCCGAGCACTTGGCGGCATGAGCTGAGGCAGTGGTGACCTGGTTGGGTATGGTGTTACGCATGGGGTGGGATGGGGGATGCAGTCACACACTCCATTACGCCGGCCATCATCCCAGCTGGATGCACCAGCCAGATCCAGCTGCTCGATGTGTCCATCAATCGTTGTTTCAAGGCGGGAGTGCGCGAGCGTTACTGCCGGTGGTTCATGCGGCACGGCATCAACCTCCGAACCCCCAAAGGTGATTCAACCCTCTCCCTATCACATGACACTTATGTGTAGTCCAATTATAGCAGTGCATGTTTGCCTGAAAACCGTGTGTGTGTGTCTGTGTGTATGTGTGTGTGTGTGTGTGTGTGTGTGTGTGTGCTTGTTTTCGGTACTGTATGTGCAGGGAACCTCAGGCGGCCACTGTTGTAGAGGACTCTCCTCTAGTTGGCAGGAACTTGGAGTTGTATAAACCACTAGAGCTCTGTCTCAGCTTTCCAACAAGCCGTCAATCACTTCGTTCGCCTAAGTAACGAGTGAGCTATGGCTGGAAACGTGAAGACAATGCTCTAGGAATAGAGATTAGGAGCTCTCTGGAATTTTGTCGAGTTGTACAATGTACAAGGAGATTCAGGATTTCACTATGATTCCATGCAACACAAAGCGCACAAATATATATGAACTGTAAACATCGAGTCGCACAAGTAACCTCGAACCGCGGTACACTCGCGAATGTTCGAGTAACATTTCGAAGGGGTGAAATTCGAGTCTTGAATTTCACCGAATCGAATTCTACTTCAGTCTCGATTGTTCTTGTGCTGCCATGTGGCACCGAAGTGCAGGTTCTTCCGAAGTCAACCTGCAACTTCACGAAACCTGCAATGAACATATTCGGAAGCAACACATTCGGTGGGTTGGGGGCATATCAATCGCCCCACCACCACCTTGCTTCCAACACACGCTACCTCCAACACTTCACCTTGCACCCAACCCACTAGGTGTGCAATCCAACATGCTCGTCGCATGCACGGGGTGGATCTTTAGGGGGTGGTTCCATGAGAGATTCCGCGTGTTCATCATCATCCTTGGTCGCGAAGCAATATGCCACGCCCTCCTTATCCTTCTCCCCAACGGCTACCGTAGCATAGTCGGCGTACTTGGAGGGAGGACGAACCTCACGACGCCCGCGGGTTAAAGCCAATGGTTGGGAGGAAGGTGTGGAGGTAGTTGCCGCCTCGGTTGGTGACACCTCCACGACATTATCAACGCTCTCCTCGTTGTTCTCTCCCCCTCCACCTTGGGATCCTTCTCCACTTGAGGTGGAACCTCACTTTCTTCAACCTCCTCTTGTGCCGGAAGGATGAAGGTGACTTGTTGAGTTGGTTTCTCCTTCGCCGGGAACTTGTCTTCGTCGAAGACCACATCCCGAGACGTGACGACACGTTTGTCGCCCAAGTCCCACACTCGCCACGCACGCTTGTTTGGCGCAACTCCCAAGAAGATCGCCGCACGAGCTTTCGGTTGCAACTTGTGGCGAAGAGGATCCGGGACATGGTAGTAGCAAAGGCACCCAATGGTGCGTAGGCGGGATAGATTCGGCTTCGTTCCGTTCCATGCTTCGAAAGGAGTCATGCCCGGGAGCACCTTCGTCGGCAAACGGTTGCGAATCCACGCCGCTAGCGCACTCGCCTCTCTCCACCACTCGTTCCCAAGCTTGGAGTGTTGAAGTAGTGAACGAACGGCCTCCACCAATGTGCGATTAAGCCGCTCCGCCACTCCATTTTGTTGGTGTGTGTAGGGTGTTGTGACGTCGTGCTTTATGCCCTTGCTCTTCATCCATTTTTCAAGCTCGTTGTTCACGAATTCGCCGCCACCGTCGGTGCGAATACACTTGATCCGCTTCTTGTCGTCGTCGCAAACATCGATCGCCCACTCTTAAATCGCCTTGGCCGCATCGCCCTTTGCCTTCAAGAGTCGGGTCCAACACATCCGCGTCGCGTCGTCGAGCATCACCAAGAGGAACCGTGCTCCTCCATTTGATGCGCACCGCATCGGTCCACACACGTCCATGTGAACAAGTGCAAGCGAGTCCTTAGTGAGGGGAGAGGTACGGCTACCAAATGGCTTTCGAGCCATATTTCCTTCGAGACACGCCGCGCACACGCCCTTCTCGCCATCGCCGGCGATCATGTTGACTCCCTTCGCAAGACCCTTGTTGGCCAACTCCTTGACCGACTCGTAGTTGGCGTGCGCAAGCCTATTATGCCACGCCTTGAGAGTCGCCTTGGAGCCTTGCGCCACGTTGGATGAAGCCGCTCTCGGGTACGTCTTGAGTTGGTAGATATCTCCGTTGAGAACACCTTGCGCGAATTGCTCCCCCTTCCAAAAGAGGTTCATCTTCGCACCGTCGATGGTGGCTATCACGCCCTTCTTCGCAAGTTGCGGGACGGATAGAAGGTTCACCTTCACCCCCGGGACGTGAAGCACGTTCATGACGTCCACCGGTCCGCTATCGACGATGAGGCGCGTACTCCCAACACCAACCACCGGTAGCGATTCGTTGTTTCCGAACACGATGCTCGTGACGTCTCCCGGAGCGCCAATGTTGTTGAGGAGCGACGCCGAGTTCGTCATGTGTTGCGTTGCGCCGGTATCGAGGAACCACGCGTCGCTTGGAGTTTTGTCCCCGTTGCTGGCCACTAACACGAGCGACTCCTTTCAATCATCGGCCTCGCCGGATGCCGTGTGCGCGTTGCCCTCTTGGTCCCGCGCCATCGATGGAGTCCAATTGCTCGGCCGCTTTCGACACTCACGCCAAAAGTGTCCCGGTTTGCGGCAATAGTGACACTTGCCGCGATGCTCGTTCCCACCGGACGATTCCTTCGTTGCGCCCTTGCTCCACTTGGACTTCTTTCCGGAACTCTCTCCGGAGTACATGGCGGCACCCTCGCTCTCATTAGCGAATTGTCGGCGACGCGATTCTTCATGGAAAAGCCGACCAACCACCATTTCCTTCGTCCAAGTGTCTTGCACGCTATCGAGTGTCGTAATCACCGTCGACCACTCTTCCAGAAGGCCGCATAGCAATGTCAAAACCCAATCCTCCTCCGTGACCGTTCCACCAAGGTCCATGAACGATTCCCCGAGTTCCTCCACACGAGTCGCATACTCGTGCATCGATTCGCCCGCGCGCATCTTCACCGTGTAGAATGCATTCCGGGCTAGGATCTTGCCGTGGAGAGTCTTGTTCACGTGGATGGTCTCGAGCCGCTTCCACGCTTCATGCGCCGACGCTTCGAGCTTGATGCACATGCGCACCGAGCTCACGAGATTGATGCCGATGCGCGAAAGCAACGTAGCGAACGCATTTTGGTCCTTCTTCTTCCATGCCGCGATGCCGCTCTCGTCGTCCGGCCTCTTCTCCGTTCCATCGAAGAAACCCCAAAGTCCCCGCTCCATCATGAGCACTTGGAACTTAAACTTCCACGCGGAGTAGTTTTGTCCTGTGAAAATCGGTACCGCCGACGTGTCGAACATTGTCGCGGTTGCCCGAGATTCGCCAGAATTTACAACGACACCATCCAAGGAAGTGCGGGAGGCCTCGCTTGACGTCATCATGCTTGCTCCTTGTCGCGCGAGTAGACTCCTCCGACCAGCTCTGATACCACTGTTGTAGAGGAATCTCCTCTAGTTGGCAGGAACTTGGAGTTCTAAAAACCACTAGAGCTCTGTCTTAGCTTTCCAACGAGCCGTCACTCACTTCGTTCGCCTAAGTAACCAGTGAGCTATGGCTAGAAACGTGAAGACTATGCTCTAGGAATAGAGATTAGGAGCTCTCTGGATTTTGTGTCGAGTTGTACCATGTACAAGGAGATGCAGGATTTCACTATGATTCCATGCAATACAAAGCACACAAATATATATGAACTGTAAACATCGAGTCGCACATGTAACCTCGAACCGCGGTAACCACAAGTGGGGGAGAACTAGGGGTCACAAGACCAGTCAAGTAAAGCAAAGCAAAGCAAGCTCAGGGTGGATCACAAAGTCACCACACATTCCGAGCACAAGTTCAAGGCCACAAGGCCAGTTCACATGCAGGAGTACATATATATATAAGGCTAGACAAGCAAGAGCAGGTATATATATATGTAACAGTACAAGCAAGGTCAAGAGGTGAGCAAGTGAGGCAAGACAGGTACAAGACCCAGCTGGGTGCAGAAGCGCTGAAGATCACAAGGCGCAAGTGCCTTGGTGAAGACATCAGCAGTGTTGGCCTCAGAGGCCGCGTACGCAAGCCGCAACTGACCACGCTGCTGTAGCTCACGAGCAAGGAAGTAGCGGAGAGCAATGTGCTTTGTTCTGTGCTCCATTCTCTGCTCTCGACACAAGGCCAGCATGGCCTTGTTGTCTACGTACAGGACTGGAGGAGAACGAGGCGGCTCTCCAAGGTCGGTCAGCAGGTAGGTGAGCCAGCGAAGCTCCTGTGCAGCCATGGCCCCTGCGTAGATCTCAGCCTCACAACTGGAGCCGAGAACAGAAGACGAGCGAGTAGCCCGCCACGAAACAGAGCCGGAACCAAGGCTGAAGGTGTAACCCTGTGACGACCGCTGCGTAGCCTGGTCGTCAGCCCAAGAAGCGTCTGCGTGACCAGTGAGGACCACTGGACTCCGCCCTCCAAGCACTAGCCCCATGCCCGACTTACTGCACAAGTAGCGCAACACCCTCTTCGCTGCAGCCATGTGCTTTGGTCGGTGTCTCCCAGGAGCAACATAGCGTGCAAGAATGCTAAGAGGGTATGCAAGGTCAGGTCGTGTGCAGGTCATCAAGTACATGAGGCAGCCAACAAGCTCTAGGTACGGGCCACTCGACTCTACGGACTAATCCGAAGGCAGAGCTGAGAGCGAGTGGCGAGTAGGCAGAGGAGTGGCATGAGGCGAGGAGTACGTGAAGCCGAAGCGCTAAAGGACCTGCTGCACCATGTGTGACTGAGTCACGGTGATGGTGCGGCGTGCTCTGTCCCGGGTGATCTGCAAGCCAAGGTAGCTGCGCAGTTCACCCAGGTCTGTGCACGTGTGTCTCTTCTGCAGTTCGGACTTCACGTAGGCGAGTCCACCAGTGTCAGCTGTGGCAAAGACCAAGTCGTCGACGTACACGAGGATGTAGAACGGCGGCAGAGAAGTGTCGGTGCATAGAAACAGCGACGGGTCGGCAGTAGAGGGAGCAAACCCAAGAGCCGCAAGCGTAGTCCTCAGTATGTCGTGCCACTCACGCGGTGCCTGGCGGAGACCGTAGACTGGCCGCCGGAGGCTCCACTGGGTGCCAGGAGGAAAAGTCCCAGTGAAGCCAAGTGGGCGGCGCAGCCAGATCTCCTCGTGCAGGCTGCCCTGCAGGAAGGCAGTACTGAAGTCAAGAGAGTGTAGCTCGTAGTCACGGTGAGCAGCTACGTGCAGTAGTACCCGAAGAGTGGTCATCTTCGGGGTGGGAGAGAAGGTATGAAAGTAGTCAACTCCCTGCCGCTTACTGAAGCCACGAGCCACGTAACGCGCCTTGAAGACAGGCGGAGAATCCGGCGGCCGCTTCACCCTGAAAATTCACATGCCACTGACGATGTTCGCCCCAGGAGGGGGGACAGCGTCAACGTAGGTGCCTATGGACTTCCACGAAGCCATCTCTGCATCCATAGCTGCCTGCCACTGAGAAGAGTAGGGACCCTCTATCGCCTCCGCGTAAGAGCGCGGAGTCAGGATGTCAAGTGCATCCGGGTCTCCCTCAGGGGTTAGCAGTACGGACACGAGATGAGGTGAAGCAGCGGCCAAGCACTGGAACTCCTCCTGCCTGTCCTCAAGGACGTCCGTGCCAAGGGCACACTCACCCCCGACGGACGGAGGACAGACAAACGCAGACTCAGCAACAAGACTGGCGGCGTAGTCTAGGCGACAGCGAGCAGCAAAGTCGACGAGCTCAGCAACTAGGGCAGACGTAGCAGTGGACTCAAAGGAAGGGTCAGTGACGACAGTAGCAAGGAGACGCGTGACAGTAGGACTGGCAGCACGAAGAGAGTCCGACTCCGGGTCGGCAAGAGCAGGAAGAGAAGACTCAGGAGGAGAAGGCAAAGGGGCACGCAGAGGAGCAGTGGACGGACGCAGAGACATCCGGTGCGTGCCAGGGACAGGAGGAGGACGCTGACGCGAATCGCAACCACTAGTGCGAGCAGTACGGACAGGCGACGCAGGGCGAGACGCAGGCTCACGACGCTGAGCAAGACCTCCAGTAGGACCAGTGTAGGGAGAAGGAGCAGGCAGTGGGGAGGCGGGCTGTAACTGTAACCGTGACTGGACAGGCTGTGGACACTCTAAGGGAGGAGGAGGACCGAGAGAAGGCGGGAGACCAAGAACCTGCAGAAGGAGCGGAACGAAGTACAGCCGCGGCCGTGCAGCGACTCCAGAACCAGCAGAGACACCAGCGCCAGGGTCTTCCGCACCAGCAGCAGCTCCAACGCCCGACTCCACAGCACCAGCTCCAGGGTCCTTAGCACCAGGAGCAGCTCCAACGCCCGGGTCCTCCGTACCAGCAGCAGCTCCAACGCCCGGGTCCTCAGCACCAGCAGCAGCACTTGCGCCCGGGTCCGCAGCACCAGCCGTAGCTCCAACGCCCGGGTCCGCAGCACCAGAAACAGCTCCAACCTCTGGGGCCGCAGCACCAGCAGAACTAGTAGAGTCTCCAGCACCAGTAGCACCAGCAGCAGCAGCGGGGTCCGCAACACCAGGCGCGCCACTCCGAAGAGTGCAGCGCCGCTTGTACCACTCACGGATCCGCTCACGGGAGGGGAGCTCCCGGCTAGGAGGAGAAGCACTAGCACCAGTCCCAGTAGTACGCCTGACTCAAGAGGTACCTCTCTTGAGGCTGCAGTACTGGAAGTACCACTCACGCAGCTGCTCCGAGGAGAGGGCTCCGCCAGGTGTAGGACCCTCAGGCTCAGGACCTCCAGACTCAGAACCCCCAGACTCCGGACTCTGCGGCTCAGCACCCCCAGGCTCAGTACTCCCAGGCTCAGCACCCCCAGGCTCCGCACCCCAAGGCTCAGCACCCCCAGGCTTCGCACCCCCAGGCTCCGCACCCGCAGGCTCCGCACCCCCAGGCTCAGCACCCCCAAGCTCCGCACCCACAGCAGGACGAGAGTCGACTGCTACCTCAACAGGCTCAACCGGGTCTACCTGAGACACACCTGAGGGAGCGGCACCCTGAGGGGGGAGGGGGTCTACGACAGCAGCACCTGGCGCGAGGAAGAGAGGCGGGGGCAGTGCGGTAGGGGAAGAGGCGGTAGTAGGGGACGACTCGTCAAAAGTGACGTCCTGAGAGGGCAAGACTTGGCGCGAGGTGGCGTGGTAAAACTGCCAAGCAAGCGCGTCCGGGACAAAGCCGAGGAAGACGCAGGGAACAGCACGGGAGGAGAGCTTGTCTGCAGACGTATCGCGGACAAAAGCTCGAGATCCCCAGACCCGGAAATGCGACGCATCGCCAACCTCCCCCGTCCACAGCAGTGTGGGTGAGGTCTCCGGCAGACATGCGAGTACCTGGAGCGGCAGACGCACTAGTCCTAATGCCCGGGTCGGGCGGCACACACAGGTATTCAGCACCCTCTCCACTAGTAGACATCACATACATAGCAGTGAGAATAGCATCAAAGTCTAGAGCATAGATATCAATCCCCTTCTTCAGGAGATCAACCCAGCGGGGCAGCTCAGTGGCCTGAGGGAACTGAACACGCCAAGCGTCGTTGAGACGAGTGAAGCAGCGCTGTGTGGCGTGCGGTCCCCCACACGGCTGACCAGTGCGGTCACCACTGCGAATGACGTACGTGCAGCTAAAGCCACCCCCCCCCCCCCCCCCCGTGCTGAGAGTACCACTCACGGACCTCCTGGGGCGACGGAATGTGCTGCTGGCTCTGGCCACCGCCAGTGCCTCCACGACCACCACCGCCGCCGCCACCCCCTCGACCACCCCAACCCCTGCCGCCGCCGCGTCCACCGCCACCCCCACCACCGCCTCCGCCCCTGCCACCTCCCACGCCGCTGCCGCCACCACCCCCGCCGCTGCCGCCACCACCCCCGCCGCTGCCACTAGCCCCTCCAGTCGCGCCACCACCCCCACCGCCGCCACCGCCCCCACCACCGCCTACCTCGCTGTCACCGCCACCGCCCTTGCCCCCTTTGCCCTTGCCGCTGCGGCGCCCGCTCGAAGCAGACGCAGTCCCGACCTTCTCACCACCAAGGAGGTCGACAGCAGCAGCAGAGGCGACAGAGGGAAGAAGGGGGGAAGGAGAACACCCCTCAAAGAACGGGGTACGGGGGTCGCCACGAGAGGCACCTACAGCGACTATGCTAGCCTCAGCTGCAAGGAGTTCCTTCTCGAGGAGGGCAATGGTGAGCTCAGTGGGGCAGCGAGCTAGGAAGTGGTCCCTGACAGAGCGCAGAGTGTCAGGGAGGCGCGTGACTAGGTGGTAGAGAGTGAGCCAGAGTGGGGGTGGGTTCTTGGCAAGGAACTCATCAGGCATGGCGGCGCGGAAGCGAGCCTCACTAGTTCGGAGGTGCGTAATGAGGTCAGCGACTGTGTGGAAAGAGGCTAAGTCGGGGAACAGGTAGGGAAGAGAGAGACGGCCTAGTGCGGCAGAGGCCGGTGAGGAGTAGCGGGCAACGACAGCAGTGTACAGTGCTTGTGCAGTATTGTGCTGCCCAAAGTGCTCGCGCTCATCTATCGGTAGGGAGTTGCGAATAGCGAAGTGAGCGTGGGCGTCACGAGTCTGCCACTATGAGCGGGCAGTGCTGTCAGCAGTAGCAGCAGGAGCAGGAGCATGGCCTAGGGCGTGATCGTACAGTGAGATGTCCTCCTTGGCAGTGAGCTGTAGGAAGAGGTGTAGGTCATCTAGCCAGGTTTCGAACTTCACTGGGCGGCCCTCAGCATCGAAAGCCAGTATAGGAGGGCTAGCCATAGCAGTAGTAGGAGTAATATCAGTAGGGGCACCCCAAAAACAGTAGGCAGTGCGACTCAGGTAGGGCGGCTCGGTCCTGTACGGGCGGCGCGGCTCGGTTCAGGTAGGGCGGCGCGGCTCGGGAAGGGCGGCGCGGCTAGGTTCGGGCGGCGCGGCTCGGTTTGGGCTGGGCGGCTCGGTTCGGGCGGCTCGGTTCGGGCGGCTCGGTTCGGGCGGCTCGGTTCGGGCTGGGCGGCTCGGTTCGGGCTGCTCGGGTCGGGCGGCTCGTTCTTGGGGGGGGGGGGGGGCGTTCGGGGCCTCTAGGGGCGAGCGCGGGGCCGTAAGGGGCCGCTAAGGGCGAGCGCGGGGCCGATCGGGGCCTCTAGGGGCGAGCGCGGGGCCGTAAAGGGCCGCTAAGGGCGAGCGCGGGGCCGTTCGGGGCCTCTAGGGGCGAGCGCGGGGCCGTAAGGGGCCGCTAAGGGCGAGCGCGGGGCCGTTCGGGGCCTCTAGGGGCGAGCGCGGGGCCGTAAGGGGCCGCTAAGGGCGAGCGCGGGGCCGACGGGGGCCTCTAGGGAGGTGAGCGTGGGGCCGACGGGGCCGTTAGGGGCGATCGCGGGGCCAACAGGGTCGCTAAGGGGCGAGCGCGGGGTCGTAAGGGGCGAGCGCGTGGGCCGACGGGGCCTTAAGGGGCGGCGCGCGAGTCGCTAAGGGGCGGGTCGCGGGTCGCGGGGCCTTAGAGGGCCAAGAAAACCAAGGCGCCCTAGGGCGCAGGTAGGTAGGTAGGTAGGTAGGTAGTGGTGGGCCCTAAAAAATTGGTCCTAGAACAGTACAGTGATCTCTACCTAGCAATGCAAACATGCAGGTATATATATATAGATCACAGTACAAGCAAAGCCTACAGCAAGTGAGGAAAAGTGGGCACAAGCCCCAGCATAGTGCAGAAACGCTGATGATCACCAGCCTGAAGTGCCTTGGTGAATATATCAGCAGTGTTGGCCCGAGTGGCCACGTAACACAGACGAAGCTGACCACGATGCTGCAACTCTCGAGCTAGGAAGTAACGCAGAGCGATGTGCTTCGTTCTGTGCTTCAGTCTGTGCTCCTCACACAAGGCAATGGTAGCCTTGTTGTCAACGTACAGCACTGGAGGGGAACGAGGCCGCTCTCCCAAGTCGATCAGCAGGTAGGTGAGCCAGCGCAACTCCTGTGCAGCCATGGCTGTGGCGTAGATCTCAGCCTCACAACTGGAGCTGAGAACAGAAGACGAGCGTGTAGAACATCAAGAAACTGAACCAGAGCCAAGGCTGAAGGTGTAACCCTGTGACGTCCGCTGAGTAGCCTGGTCGATAACCCAAGAAGCGTCTGAGTGCCCAGTGAGGACAACTAGGCTCTTCCCTCCAAGCACTAGCCCCATGCCTGATGTGCTGCACAAGTAGCGCAGTACCCTCTTAGCGGCAGCCATGTGCTCAGGTCGGTGCCGACCAGGAGCCACGTAGCAAGCCAGCAGACCAAGAGGGTACGCGAGGTCAGGAAGAGTGCAAGTCATCAGGTACATGAGGCAGCCAACAAGCTCTGGTTAAGGACCACTCGGCTCTACGGACTCGTCCGAAGGTGGAGCTGAGAGCGAGTGACCTGTAGCCAGAGGAGTCGCCTGTGCTGAGGACCAGGTGAAGCCGAAGCGCTGAAGGACCTGTTGCACCATCTGTGACTGAGTCAGTGTGATGGTGCGGCGTGCTCCGTCCAGGGTGATCTGTAAGCCAAGGTAGCTGCGCAGTTCACCCAGGTCTGTGCACGTGTGTCTCTTCTGCAGCTCCGACTTCACGTGGGCGAGAGCCCCAGTGTCAGCAGTGGCAAAGACCAAGTCATCGACGTACACGAGAATGTAGAACGGCGGCAGCGAAGTGTCGGTGCGCAGAAACAGCGATGGGTTAGCAGTAGAAGGCGCAAACCCAAGAGCCGCAAGCGTAGTCCTCATTGTGTCGTGCCACTCACGTGGGGCCTGGCGGAGACCGTAGACCGGCCGCCGGAGGCTCCACTGGGTACCAGGAGGAAACGACCCAGTGAAGCCAGGAGGGCGGCGCAGCTAGATCTCCTCGTGCAAGCTGCCCTGCAAGAAAGCTGTGCTGAAGTCAAGAGAGTGAAGCTCGTAGTCACGCTGAGCGGCAAAGTGCAGCAGCACCCGAAGAGTGGTCATCTTCGGAGTGGGAGAGAAGGTTTGGAAGAAGTCTACTCCCTCTCGCTGACTGAAGCCTCGAGCAACGTACCGAGCCTTGAAGACAAGTGGAGAACCTGGCGGCCGCTTCACCCTGAAAATCCACATGCCATCGACTACGTTCGCCCCAGGAGGGGGAACCTCGTTGACGTAAGTGCCTGTGGACTTCCAGGATGCCATCTCTGCGTCCATGGCTGACTGCCACTGAGTGGATGACTCACCCGCGATCGCCTTGGCGTAAGAGCGCGGGATCGGGATGTCTGGAGCATCCGGGTCTCCCTCAAGGGCAAGCAGCATGGCCACAAGATGAGGTACAGCAGCAGCAAAGCACTCAAACTCCTCCTGCCTGTCCTCAAGAACGTCCGTGCCAAGAGCACACTCACCTCCGACTGACGGAGGATAGACAGACTCAGACTCAGACTCAGCAACAAGATTGGCAGCGTAGTCTAGACGACAGTGAGCAGCAAAGTTGACAAGCTCAGCAACTAAGGTAGACGCAGCAGCTGACTCAAAGGAAGGGTTCGTGACAGCAGTGGCCAGGAGACGCGTGACAGTAGGACTAGCAGCGCGAAGAGTGTCAGACTCCGGGTCAGCAAGGGCAGGCAGGGAGGACTCAAGAGGAGAAGGAAGAGGGACACGCTGTGGAGCAGTGGAAGGACGAAGCGTCATCTGGTGAGTGCTTGGGTTAGCAAGAGGACGCTGACGCGGGACACGATGACCAGTGCGAGCAGCACAAACAATTGACGCAGAACGAGACTCAGGCGACACATGATGAGACTCAGGCTCACGACGCTCTGTAAGACCTCCTGTCGGACCAGTGTAGGGAGAAGGACCAAGGAGTGGCGAGGCAGGCGGTAACTGCGACTGCGACTGGACAGGCGGAGGACACTCTAAGGAGGGAGCAGGACAAGGAGGAGGCGGCTGACCAAGAACCTGCTGAAGGAGGGGAACGAAGTACGGCCGCGGCCGAGTAGTGCCCTTAGAACCAGCAGAGACAGCACCAGAACCTCCAGCACCAGCTCCAACTCCTGCACCACCACCAGCAGCACCAGCAGTGCCAACTCCAGTTTCCCCAGCAGCACCTCCAGCTCCAGCCCCTGCAGCACCTCCAGCAGCACCCCCAGTCCCAGCAGCTCCAGTACCGCCAGTAAGAGCACCTCCAGGACCAGTAGCTCCAACACCTCTTGCGCCAACACCAGGGTCAGCGAGGACACCAACTCCAGTAGGCCCAGCGGCCTCAGCTCCAGCAGCACCTCCAGCGCCCACAGCACCACGGCGGCGGCGACAGTACCGAGAGTACCACTCACGCAGTTGCTGGGAAGAGAGAACGCCCCCAGGCGCAGCACCCCCAGGCTCAGGACCTCCAGGCTCAGTACCCCCAGGCTCACCACCAGCAGTCTCCGCACCCCCAGGCTCAGCACCCCCAGTCTCAGCACCCCCAGGCTCAGCACCCCCAGTCTCCACAGCCACAGGCTCAGCACCTCCAGTCTTAGCACCCCCAGACCCAGCACCACCAGGCTCAGCACGCTCAGTACCTCGCGCAAGACCAGATTCGACAGCTACCTCGACAAGCTTGACAGGGTCTACCTGGGAAACACCTGAGGGAGCTGGACCCTGGGGAGGCAGGGGGTCTACCGAAGCAGCACCTGGCGTGAGGAATAGCGGCGGGCGGGGGAGCGGGGCAGTGCGGTAGGGGAAGAGACGGTAGAAGAGGACCGACTCGTCAAACGTGACGTCGTGAGAGGTGAAGACACGGCGCGAGGTGGGGTGGTAAAATTGCCAGCCTGGCACGTCAGGGACAAAGCCAAGAAAGACACAGGGAACAGCGCGGGCGGAGAGCTTGTCCGCGGACGTATCGCGGACAAAGACACAATATCCCCAGACACGGAACACAGACGCATCGCCAGCCTCTCCCGTCCAACGTAGCGTCGGCGAGGTCTCCGGAAAGGAGACACGGGGCCAGAGGTTGAGCTGATGCGCTGCGTAGCGGACCGCAAACGGCCACAGAAAATGGGGGGCAGCCGCATGGACCAAGGAGGTACGAGCGACCTCCATGACCAAGCCAATGTGGCTCGCAGCAACCCCATTCTACTGAGGAGAGGCCGGAAGCGTGAGCGTCTGGCGAATGCCCTCCCCCTGATAGAAGGTCTCCAAGAGACCGGAGGAAAACTCACCACCTTAGTCAGAGTGCGGTCGCAGGATGGGAAGGTCACTGCGAAAGCGCTTCTCCAGCTGGAGACGGGTAGCGCGGATCCAAGGGATCAAAACAGCAGGGAGCTCTCCCTTGGTGGGCAAGGGGAAGACCGTGGTGTAACGCGTGTAGTTGTCAACTACCAGCAGGAAGTAGCGCTCTCCTCCCTGTCCACGGACGCGGGCTGGGCCCCACACGTCGATGTGAAGGGTCTGCATAGGGGCCTCCGTCGGGGGAAACTCAGAGGAGTGAGGGGTGGCACGCTGCCGCCCCTCAACACAGGGAAGGCAGGGAGGGCAGGGGACGGTGGCAAGGGAGGCAGTGACCTGGGGAGACCAGAGACAAGGTAACGGGAGTGCATGCCATGAAGGCGCTGCATCGAAGGGTGCCCAAGGCGGTGGTGCCAGATGACCGTCCGGTGCGACAGGGTGCGACACGAGCAGGGGGCGGACAACTGAGCTGACGCAGACGCCGACGCCGCTACCTGAGGGGACTCAGTGGTCAGTGTGTACAAGTCCGACCCCGGCTGCCTAGTGAAGGTAGCCAGGTGACGACCCGTCTGGGCACACGTGCAATGTGTCACACGCTTGTAGGCAGGGGTGAACTGGTGAACACTCGCGTCCTGGAGTGCAGAACCCGCCACCAAGTTTGTAGAGAACGAGGGGAGGTAAAGGCCCGACAGTGTGCCGGACGGGACAACAGGACAAGGGAGGGCAGTGGTGGAGGTCGCAAGGACCGGACCCCCTGAGGGGTCAGCCAGGGAGACAGCAACCGGCCTAGGGAGCTGCTTGAGGGCAGTGCGGTCGCGAAAGAAACAGCGAGAAGCACCTGAGTCCAGTTTGAAGGTGTGCAGTGCCTCAGTAGACTAAGTACCTGAAGGCGCAGACTCACAAGCACCTGAAGCAGCAGACACACCTGCACCTAGAGTAGCAGCCTCACCAGGACCTGGGGCAGCATACGCACTAGCACCTAGAGCGGCAGCCTCACTGGTCGCAATGCCTGGGTCTGGTGGTACACACAAGTAACAGTCACCCTCAACACTAATAGTCAATGCATACATGGCTCCTAGGATAACATCAAAGTCAAGTGCAAAGACATCAATGTTCTTTTTAAGCAGATCAGCCCAGCGGGGCAGCTCAGAGGCCTCAGGGAACTGTGCACGCCAGGCGACGTCGAGACGGAAGAAGTAGCGCTGCGGCGTGTGGAACCTCCCACACGTCTGACCAGCGCAGTCACCTGTGCGGATGACATACGTGCAGGTACCCCCTCCCCCAGACCCCCCATGCTGAGAGTACCACTCACGAAGTTGCTGGGACGACGGGGTCTCTCTGAGACGCTGCTGCTGGCGCTGGACACCACCCGAACCTCCACGCTACGCTGGTCCACCCCGACCACCACCCGTACCGCCGCCACCACGCCCACCGCCGCCACCACCACCGCCTCCACCCTGGCCTCCTCCACCACCACTACCGCCACCACCCCCGCCGCTGCCACCGACCCCCCCAGCCCCGCCACCACCCCCACCACCGCCACCACCCCCACCACCCCCACCGCCCCCACCTCCACCTCCCCCGCTGGCACCACCACCACCCTTGCCCCCCTTGCCCTTGCCGCCCTTGCGCCTCCAGCTAGGAGCAGACGTAGCCCCGACTTCCTCAGCACCAAAGAAGTCGACAGCGGCAGCAGAGGCAACCGAGGGGAGAAGGGGGGGAGGGGAACACCCGTCAAAGAGGGGCGTGCGGGGGTCGCCACGAGAGGCACCCACAGCATTGATGCTAGACTCAGCTGCAAGCAGATGCTTCTTGAGGAGGTCAATGGTGAGCTCGGTGGGGCAGAGGGAGAAAAAGTGGTCCCTGACTACGCGAAGGGAGTAAGGGAGGCGGGCAACTAGGTGGTAGAGAACGAGGTACATCAGGGGGGGGTTCTTGGCGAGGAACTCAGCAGGAAGGGCGGCGCGGAAGCGAGTGTCACTGGTGTGGAGGTGGGTAATGAGGTCAGCGACTGCGGGAAAGGCGGCGAGATCGGGGAAAAGATAGGGCAGCGAGAGACGGCCTATCGTAGCAGAGGCAGGCGAGGAGTAGCGAGCGACGACTGCATCGTACAGTGCCTTAGCAGTCTTGTGCTGGCCGAAGTGTGCGCGCTCATCTAACGGCATGTGGCTGCGAATGGCTAGGCGAGTGTGGGCGTCACGAGTCTGCCACTGGGAGCGGGCTGTACTGTCAGCAGTGTCAGCAGGTGCTAGAGCGGTTCCGGGCGCGTGGTCATATAGCGAGACATCATCCTTAGCAGTGATCTGGAGGAAGAGGTGGCGATCGTCGAGCCAAGCATCAAACTGGAGCGGACGGCCCTCAGCATCGAAAGAGAGAACAGTGGGTGTAGCCATAGTGGCAGCAGCAGTAGCAGTAGCAGAAGTAGCAGTAAGAGCAATAGCAGTAGTGGCTGTAGTGAAACGAATAGCTGGAACAGTAGGAACAGGAACAGCAGGTGCTGTAGGTGGGCCGGCGCGGTTTGGTAAGGGCGGCGCGGCTCGGGGGGCGCGGCTCGGGCGGCGCGACTTGGGCGGCGCGGCTCGGGCACGTAGGGCAGCGCGGCGGCGGGCCTAGCACGGTGGGCGGCGGCGCCTAAGCTGCAGCTGCGCACAGGCCGCGGCTGGGTTCGTGCTGCAGCAAAACGCGAGCTGCAGCAGCCTACTCACGATTGTAACTGCGGGCGGGCTGCGACCTGCAGGCGGGCGGCGGTGGGTCGTGCGCCGTCCTAGGTGCGAGCGGTCGGGCTCGGGCTGCAGTCGCGCGCGGACGGCGGCCTACGAAAGCAGGGGCGGCGACTTACGGGAGGGGCGACGCGACTGCCTACGGGCGGGGCTGCGTCGCGCTGGAAAGCCAGCCGGGTGGGTCGACGCGCGGCTAGCGGCCTGCTCGTGGGTGGTGCTAGCCGCGCTGGCGGCCTACGGTCGTCGCGCGCGCGATTCGGGCCGCGCGCGGGCTGCTAGCGGGCTGCTCGCGCTAGGAAAAAGAGAGGCCGCGCGCGGGCGGCTAGTGAGCTGCGCACGGGCAGCGTGAGAGAACGAGGCGCACGAGGGCGCGATAGTAAAGAGGCGCACGAGGGCGGTGAGAGGGCGGTGAGAGGGCGCTCTAGGGCGCCAGTAGCTGAAGGGTAGGCCCTTAGTACTAGATGGTCCTAGGTTCCTAACCTAGGCTTCTGATGCCATGTTAGAATGAGAAGGATTGGTTCAACTATCGAGAGAGTTTTACAAGTAGGAAAACCCTAAGGGGTTATACCCCACAGAATCTACCCCACTACAGCCTACCAATAACTGCAACATATAACATATATATGTTTGACATACGTAAGTATCGCGCATCAATGGCAGCAGAAGATCTGCCATGAGTTGCATTCAAATCGCGACGACGAGGTTTTTTTACTGGGTGAGGAAGGAGCACATCTGCTTCAGCCCACCCCGCACCGCAGTCGAATGTAGGAGCAATAATTGAGCGATTCGGTACGGACTTTGTGCTGGTGGGTGGGGTGGGGTGAGGTGGGGTCGCAACTTCGCGCCTCCAATTCCACCACACTTCTCGCCGCATGATGCAGAGAAGCTGCATATCGCCAATGATTGCCGAACAGATAACGACGTGAAGCGCTCTGTAACAGAATCATTGATTTGACTGACATCTATAAAACTCTTATGAAAAGTATCGCCCTCTATAATTAGCTCTCTCCCCTTTGCCCTCTCAGCCATGCCAATATGTAAGCCACAATTTAAAACAATAGATCTTATCTTTGTTCTCACATTTGTTAACTGTCCTACCTCATTCCTTCTCTAAATTTTGAACTTTCCTCTCTGTACCTCAAACGTGCCTCTAAGTCTTAGTTATGGACCATGTGTGGAGGGGGCTGAACTTCTGGCCCAGAAGAAGCCACGAAGCAGGAGTGTTCAGAAGGACAGGAGTGTAAAATGGCCCAGAATCCAATAGAGGATGTGACAAGGTGATGCGAGCGGACAGAGAGGGTAAACATACCATGATGGGAGCGGACCGAGCGGGTAAACAAACCGTGGTTATGGAATTCCACTGAATGAATCCCTCTCACAAGTGCATGCACCTACTATCTCTCTCACACGCGCATACACCAGCCCAAGCAACGCTATGTTGCTACAAAGGAAAAACTAGTACATGCGTCAGCAGGCAGTGCAACATGTCCCAGCATACTAACGCTGATGTCGCTTGCACATCTACTGCTTCTGTTCGGGATGATGCAGCTCAGCCGGCAGGAGAGCCATCTGGACATCCCAAGCCGGCAAGACTGCCTCTTACAAAACAGCTTCTGCTCAGCAAGAGCGAGCTCAACAGGCAGACAAGGCTGGTTAATGCCTCAGCCGGCAGGAGAACCACTTGTCATCCCAAGCACTAGCAAAGATGGGGCCACTGCCTCTTGCGGATCAACTTCTTCCGTTCTGAATGATCAGGTTCTTTTCCGAAAGCACAGCATCCAGCAGGCGCCAGCACCAATGCCACACTACAAAGCAAACAATTGCATCTAGCACCATCACGGCAGCAGTTAGACTCTGCCCCAGCTGCTCCGCTATGGCTGCATTCCCACACCCCAGGCTTCACACCACCCCTTTCCGAATCCCAGCCGCGCCCCGGCCATGCAATACCAAGCATCGCATCACACCACGCCACCATGGCACACACCAGACCAGACCACTCTACCACGCCAGGCACCACTTCTCACCACTCCACCACGTCACGCACACACCACACCACACCACACTACACCATACTACACCCCACACAACGCCACCTATTACAACCCACGCTACCACGCACCACACCACACCATGCCACGTCGCTGCTTACGGCTGTGGGTGCTCCAGCACTGGCAGGTGCGGTACTACAGCGACCCCTGAACCAATCTTTCCCATCTTCCGCATCGCGGCGGCGTGTGCGCCGTGCGCATACGTTCCGCCGCCCGCCACCAGTGCCCCAGCCACTCCGCCAACGGCGAACCCCGCACCCGCATTCAGCAGCGCCTCGTGGCTGTTCGTGGTTATCGTTTCGTGCGCAATCTCCGCCGCCGTTTGCGCCGGGTCCGAGAGGGATTTCTTCAAAGTCTTAGCCGGGTTGTTTGCGACGTAAGCGGCCGTGTCTCTGGCGGCCGCGGCGCTATTTTGGACACCCTCCGCAAAGCTGTTGCTGGCGCTGATGGCATTTTTTCGGGCGGCATCGATACTGTTTATGACACCATTCGTGAACGAGGTCCCTGCGTTCGAGAAGCTGTTACTGAGTCCCTTCGTCCAGCCGCTGAAATATCCTCCTCCTGACTTTGAGCCAGCCACGGGTTCAGCCACGCAATCAGCCGCACTGTTACTCGCGGGGTTACTACCGCGCGGTCTTTCGTGGTAGCCCCAATTGCCCAATGGGAGCCCTCTTCCTCCTCCGCCGCGCCACCGCGCGCCTTGTCCGGGTTCGCCGATTTTGCAGACACGTCAGCCCCTTCCCCCAAGTGGGAGGGTAATTCCTCCTCCTCCTCCAAGCCGCGCGCCTTGTCCAGGTTCACCGAATTTGCAGCAGTCGCCATGTCGTAACGTTCCGCCAGTCTGCGGGGGGGCTGAAGAGCCGCATTCGTGTCGATCTTGGGGTCACCAGGACGGCCCGATGCAGCTGCCGCGTGGAGAGAGGACAGACATACGAAGGCTAGGGCGAGGACGAAAATGAAGCGAAGACTCTTCGTTGGTCCACAGGCCGCCATTGCTGCGTAGAATGATCGAAAAAGGAATAAACGGTGAAAAGCGATAGTTAATCATCACCAAAAAGTTGACGTCCCAAATCATTCCCCCCAAATTGGCTTCCCCGCAAGAGACTTTGAGGCCTCTCGAAAACGACCTAGATCTGTCTTCGAGCCCGAAAGAGACATTCGGAACAGTGAACACTGTGTCCAGAAAATGTCCCATCCCAAATGTGTCCCGGAATAGTGAAATTTTTGTTCTTAAAGCTCGCGGCCCAAATTGTACAACTTTACTAAAGTTGCATGTTGGGAGGTGAGGGAGCAGGGTTGGCTAGTCGAGGTGTTGGGTGGGTTGAGGGCTTTGGTTTCGCCCAACTTCTCGCCAATCTCAAACACATTTCGCTGACTCAGTAGACCGCAGGGGCCACTTCGCGTTTGGTTGCATGAGTCCCATATTGCACAAATACTATCCTTGCCAGTTTCCCACCCTACCCCCTCCGCAAACATTGTTTCAATTTTGCTAGCCAATCAGCTCAGTGTTTCAAATTGACTAGCCAATCAACTTCCTTCGTACAACCCGTAACCTCAATTCGCAAAACCAGCACCTGTAAAACAACTATCAATCAACCTTACTAAGGTTGCCCAGCGCAGCCCGCAATTTGTGTCAGAATATTATCTTATTGTTCTAGCCTGTAGTGGGGTGCTCTATAGCGAGTACAACCCTTCTAGGGTTTGCTATTTGTATCCTCATTCTTGCTAGTTCACTCCTCTTTCTTCTTCTAACTTTTGACATGCTATCAGAGCAGGTCGATCCCCTTGGATCGATCCTGTGGGTGTGTCCCCACCTTGCTTCCGCTGCTACTTTTTCATCCCGCCGTGCGCCCCGAGGCGCGCGGCGGTTTTCATCCCGCCGTGCGCCCCGAGGCGCGCGGCGGTTTTCTGCCCGCCGTGCGCCCCGAGGCGCGCGGCGGTTCATTGCCCGCTGTGCGCCCCGGGGCGCGCGGCGGGCTTCTCCTCTTCGTCGCGGCCCCGCCCCGGCCCGTCGCCGCCCGTGCGCCTGCCCGGCTCGGCCCCGCCCTTCGTCGCGGCCCCGCCCCGGCCCGTCGCCGCCCGTGCGCCTGCCCGGCTCGGCCCCGCTCTACGTCGCGGCCCTGCCCCGGCCCGTCGCCGCCCGTGCGCCTGCCCGGCTCGGCCCCGCTCTACGTCGCGGCCCCGCCCCGGCCCGTCGCCGCCCGTGCGCCTGCCCGGCTCGGCCCCGCCCTACCTTCGCGGCCCCGCCCAACGTTGCGGCCCCGCCCTATGTCGCGGCCCCGCCCTACGTTGCGGCCCCGCCCTATGTCGCGGCCCCGCCCCGACCGTCGCGGCCCCGCCCCTCGTCGCGGCCCCGGCCCCGTCCCCCCCCCCCCCCCCCCCCCCCCCCCTTTTTTTCTCCCCTCCCCCCCAATTCCCGTCGTCCGTCGTGGCGACCTGAGGGGGCCGCGGCGAGCTGTGGGGTGGCGGGTATGGGGGTGGTCGGTGTGCCTTCCTCCCTTTCTCCTCCTCCTCCTTCGTCTCCCACTGCTGCAGCTGTCGCTGAGGGGGGTGGTTGTGTGGGAGACTGGGTTTAGGGTTTAAGGGGGGTGCGTGGGAGTAGAGCTAGTGGTGTAGCAGTGGGTGTGTATCAGGGGGGTGGGACTGTGTGTGGGAGGATGAGCGGAGGTTGCCAGTCTGTCGTCAGCAGCACCTGTAGTCCGGGGCGCTGTCCCGGTAGCCCAGTCGTAGCCAGCTGTGCCAGCCGCCCGTGGGTCCGTTGCCCGTCCGCCGCTATTTGAGCCGCGGGGCCTGTTACTCCTGTAGTCCGGGCGCTGTCCGGTAGCCGCTGTGCCAGTCTGCCTCCTGTTGCCCGTGTGTCTGCAGCTGCAGCCGTCGCCTCCTGTCTCCTCTCCCCTCACTCTCCCTCCTCCTCCTCACTTGCCCGTTGTGACTACCACTAGCTTTGCTTATAATTGTACACTCTAAACTATTTCTTCTTGAACTTGTGCTCAGAATGTGTGGTGACATTGTGATCCACCCTGAGCTTGTTTTTGCTTTGCCTGCTCTGCTGATTACACCCCACTTTGGCTATGGGGGTGTGTCAGAATATTATCTTATTGTTCTAGCCTGTAGTGGGGTGCTCTATAGCGAGTACAACCCTTCTAGGGTTTGCTATTTGTATCCTCATTCTTGCTAGTTCACTCCTCTTTCTTCTTCTAACTTTTGACAATTTGGGCCGCGAACTTTAAACAATCCGTCTACGAATTCCAGCTCGCACTAACCTAGTGGATGCGTAAGTCTGTAAACCGAACGGTCGTATATTCGAATCTAGATGTCGGCATGTTTGACAGGTGAAATTCCTTGATTTCATTCATGCTTTATTTATAACATTTTTTCATGGTTCTGATGAAGACAGAGATTATGTTCAGGTTTAGGTTTCATTTTAATAACGATAGACACTGTTGCAACACTCGAAATTATTAATTACTACTCGATTCGAATGCAAGGAATAAGAGTCAACGTAACATGCCTAACGTCAACCTGATATTGACGAATCTGCTTATAGCCTGCACAGCACGAAACACAGGTAACTGTGAAAATAGGAAAACAGGAATGAATGAACTATGAATGAAAGCAGTACAAATATGAAACCCTAACTGGGTTGTACCCCCTATGGGATACCCCACTACAGCCTACACAGCAGTATAAGCTATAGATATGTTCTGACACACCCCCATAGGCAAAGTGGGGGAGAACAAGGGGTCACAAGACCAGTCAAGCAAGACAAAGCAAAGCTCAGGGTGGATCACAAAGTCACCACACAGTCCGAGCACAAGAGCAAGGCCAAAGGCCAGTTCACAAGCAAGAGTACAGACATATATATAAAGCTAGACAAGCAAGAGCAGGTATATATATATGTCACAGTACAAGTGAAGTCAAGAGGAGAGCAAGTGAGGCAAGACAGGCACAAGACCCAGCTGGGTGCAGAAGCGCTGATGGTCACAAGGCGCAAGTGCCTTGGTGAACACATCAGCAGTGTTGGCCTCAGAGGCCACGTACGCAAGTCGCAACTGACCACGCTGCTGCAGCTCACGAGCAAGGAAGTAGCGGAGAGCAATGTGCTTCGTTCTGTGCTCCAAGCGCTGCTCTCGACACAAGGCCAGCATAGCCTTGTTGTCTACGTACAGCACTGGAGGAGAACGAGGCGGCTCTCCAAGGTCAGTCAGCAGGTAGGTGAGCCAGCGAAGCTCCTGTGCAGCCATGGCCCCGGCGTAGATCTCAGCCTCACAACTGGAGCCGAGAACCGAAGACGAGCGAGTAGACCGCCACGAGACAGAGCCGGAACCAAGGCTGAAGGTGTAACCCTGTGACGACCGCTGCGTAGCCTGGTCGTCAGCCCAAGAAGCGTCCGCGTGGCCGGTAAGGACCACTGAACTCCGCCCTCCAAGCACTAACCCCATGCCTGACGTACTGCACAGGTAGCGCAATGCCCTCTTCGCTGCAGCCATGCGCTCCGGTCTGTGTCTCCCAGGAGCAACATAGCGTGCAAGAATGCTCAGAGGGTATGCAAGGTCAGGTCGTGTGCAGGTCATCAGGTACATGAGGCAGCCAACAAGCTCCGCATACGGACCACTCGACTCTACGGACTCATCCGAAGGCAGAGCTGAGAGTGAGTGGCGAGTAGGCAGAGGAGTGGCCTGAGGCGAGGAGTACGTGAAGCCGAAGCGCTGAAGGACCTGCTGCACCATGTGTGACTGAGTCAAGGTAATGGTGCGGCGTGCTCTGTCCCGAGTGATCTGCAAGCCAAGGTAGCTGCGCAGTTCACCCAGGTCTGTGCACGTGTGTCTCTTCAACAGCTCGGACTTCACGTAGGCGAGTCCAGCAGTGTCCGCTGTGGCAAAGACCAGGTCGTCGACGTACACGAGGATGTAGAACGGCGGCAGGGAAGTGTCGGTGCGAAGAAACAGCGACGGGTCAGCAGTAGAAGGAGCAAACCCAAGAGCCGCAAGCGTAGTCCTCAGTGTGTCGTGCCACTCACGCGGTGCCTGGCGGAGACCGTAGACTGGCCGTCGGAGGCTCCACTGGGTGCCAGGAGGGAAAGTCCCAGTGAAGCCAGGTGGACGGCGAAGCCAGATCTCCTCGTGCAGGCTACCCTGCAAGAACGCAGTGCTGAAGTCGAGAGAGTGAAGCTCGTAGTCGCGCTGAGCGGCTATGTGCAGCAGCACCCGAAGAGTAGTCATCTTCGGGGTGGGAGAGAAGGTCTGAAAGTAGTCAACTCCCTGCCGCTGACTGAAGCCACGAGCAACGTACCGTGCCTTGAAGACAGGTGGAGAGCCCGGCGGCCGCTTCACCCTGAAGATCCACATGCCACTGACGATGTTCGCCCCAGGAGGGGGAACCGCGTCAACGTAGGTGCCTGTGGACTTCCAGGAAGCCATCTCTGCATCCATAGCTGCCTGCCACTGAGAGGAGTAGGGACCCTCTACGGCCTCCACGTAAGAACGCGGAGTCGGGATGTCTAGTGCATCCGGGTCTCCCTCAGGGGCAAGCAGTACAGACGCGAGATGAGGTGAAGCAGCCGCTAGACACTGTAACTCCTCCTGCCTGTCCTCTAGGACGTCCGTGCCAAGAGCACACTCACCCCCGACGGACGGAGGACAGACAGACGCAGACTCAGCAACAAGACTAGCAGCGTAGTCGAGACGACAGCGAGCAGCAAAGTCGACGAGCTCAGCGACTAGAGCAGACGCAGCAGTGGACTCAAAAGAGGGGTCAGTGACGACAGTAGCAAGCAGACGCGTGACAGTGGGACTGGCAGCACGAAGAGAGTCCGACTCAGGGTCCGCAAGCGCAGGAAGAGAGGACTCAGGAGGAGAAGGCAAAGGGGCACGCAGAGGAGCAGTGGACGGACGTAAAGACATCCGGTGCGTGCCAGGGACAGGAGGAGGACGCTGACGCGAACTGCGACCACTAGCGCGAGCAGCACGAACAGGCGACGCGGGACGAGACGCAGGCTCACGACGCTCAGCAAGACCTCCAGTAGGACCAGTGTAAGGAGAGGGAGCAGGCAGTGGAGAGGAAGGCTCCAGTAGGGGCTGCGACTGGACAGGCGGTGGACCCTCTACTGGAGGAGAAAGACCAAGAACCTGCTGAAGGAGCGGAACGAAGTACGGCCGAGGCCGCGCGGCAGCTCCAGACTCAGCAGGGACAGCACCAGCACCCTCAGCGACAGCACCAGCGCCACCCACACCTCCAGCGGCAGGACCAACAGCAGCAGGCTCAGCACGAACGCCCTCAGCAGTTCCAGCTCCAGGAGGACCTGCAGGGCCAGCAGCTCCGGGACCGGCTGCACCCGCACCCTCGACGGTCGAAGAAGCTCCAGCTCCAGCTCCAGCAGCACCTCCAGACTCAGCAGCACGCCTCCAGCGGCGAGCGAACCACTCGCGCAGCTCCTGTGGAGAGAGGGGCTCCCGGCGAGACGCAGCAGCAGGAGAAACCCCAGGCTCAGCAGCTCCAGACGCAGCACCCCCAGGCTCAGCAGCTCCCAGCTCAGCACCCCCAGGCTCAGCAGCTCCCGACCCAGCACCCCCAGACCCAGCACCTCCAGGCACAGCACCCCCCGGCTCAGCACCCCCAGGCTCCGCACCCTCCGCAGTAGCACCCTCAGGCCCAGCACCCCCAGCAGTAGCACCCCCAGGCTCAGCACCCCCGCGCACAGCACCCCCAGAGTCAGCACCCCCAGGCTCAGCACCCGCAGCAGCACCAGAGTCACCAGTAACCTCGACCGGGTCAACGGCGTCTACCTGGGACACACCTGAGGGGGCAGGAACCTGAGGGGGGAGGGGGTCTACTGGGGGGGGAACCGGCACAAGGAAGTCCGGGGGAGGGGGGAGGGAAGGAGTGCGGTAGGGGAAGAGACGGTAGAAGGGGACTGACTCGTCGAACGTGACGTCCTGGGAGGACAGAACACGACGAGAGGAGGGGTGGTAAAACTGCCACCCTGGGGCGTCAGTGGGGAAGCCAAGGAAGACACAGGGAGCAGCACGAGGGGACAGCTTGTCCGCAGACAAGTCGCGGACAAACGCCCGAGATCCCCAGACACGGAACACAGACGCATCGCCAACCTTCCCTGTCCACAGCAAGGCTGGGGACATCGCTGGCCGAGAGACCCGGGGGTGAAGGTTGAGCTGATGCGCCGCGTACCTCACCGCAAACGGCCACAGAAAATGGGGGGCAGCCGCATGCATCATGGACGTACGAGCGACATCCATGACCATGCCAATGCGGCGCTCAGCAATCCCATTTTGCTGTGGTGAGTCCGGAAGCGTGAAGGTCTGGCGGATCCCCCGTGCACGACAGTAGTCTCGCAGAAGGCGAGAAGAGAACTCTCCGCCTCTGTCAGAGTGCAGACGCAGAACAGGAAAGTCCGAGCCGAAGCTCTTCCTGAGCTGGAGACGAGCCTCGCGGATCCAGTCGATCAGCACCTCAGTGACCGCACCCTTGCTGCGCAAGGGGAGGACTGTGGTGTAACGCGAGTAGTCGTCAACCACCAACAGGAAGTAGCGCTCGTAACCCTGCCCACGGACGGGGGCTGGGCCCCACACATCCATGTGAAGCGTCTGCAGGGGAGCCTCTGTCGGGGGGAAGTGGGAGGAGTGAGGAGTAGCCCGGAGGCGACCCTCGACACAGGGGACACAGGAAGGTCCTGGCCCGGAGGGGAGAGGAGGGAGAGACTGGGGAAGACCAGAGACAAGGACACGGGAAGCCATGCTCCGAAGACGGGGCAAGGAGGGGTGGCCAAGACGGTGGTGCCACAGGAGAGTCTCGTGAGACAGGAGGCGACAAGAACAGGGGGCAGACTCAGGACCTGACCGGGACGCAGCAGCAAGTACCTGACCCGACGCAGCCACCTGACCAGACGCAGGGACAGGAGGAGACTCAACGGTCAGGGTGTAGAGACTCGACCCCGGCCGACGTGAGAACGTGGCCAGGTGTCGGCCTGTGCGAGCCTCCGTGCAGTGGGTCACCCTCTGACGCGCAGGAGTGAACTGGTGAACACCCCCATCCTGCAGGTCCGCTCCACTCACCAAGTTCGTAGAGAACGAGGGAAGGTACAGACCCGACAGGGTGCCCGAAGGGGCAGCCGGACACGGGAGGACAGTGGAGAAGTGAGACAGGACAGGACCCCCAGAGGGGTCAGCAAGGGAGACCGCAACCGGCCTGGCGAGCGGCGAAAGGGTAGTGCTGTCTCGAAAGAAGGAGCGAGAAGCTCCGGAGTCAAGTGTGAAAGTGAGGGAGGACGAGGACGACTCAGTACCTGCGAGCGCAGTCTCACCAGTACTTGAGAGCGCAGACGCACTGGCACCTAGAGCAGCAGCCTCACAAGCACCTAGCGCAGCAGTACCAATGCCCGGGTCGGGCTGAAAACACCGGTAACCCTCATTCTCCTCACTATAATCCACAACATACATAGCAGTAAGGATAGCATCAAAATCAAGATCAAAGATCGCTACACCAGCCCTGAGAAGCTCATCCCAGCGAGGGATCTCACTAGCCCCAGGGAACTGCTGACGCCAAGCGTCCGTCAGGCGGCCAAAGCAGCGCTGGGTGGCGTGGGCACCCCCACACTGCTCACCCGCGCGGTCGCCGGAACGAAGAACGTAGGTGCAGGGACCAGTACCCCCACCCCTCTGACGTCCAGCGTACCACTCACGAAGCTGCTGAGGCGAAGGGATGTCCCGCGAGCGCTGCTGCTGCTGCCGGTGCGAGCGCTGGCCACCACCACCGCCGCTACGCTGCTGGGTACCACCCCGACCAGCTCCACCTCCTCCACCACTACTGCCTCCTCCGCTGCCGCCTCCACTGCCTCCACCTCCGCCGCCTCCACCTCCGCCGCTGCCTCCACCACCACCGCTGGCACCACCACCACCGTCTCCGCCGCTGCTGCCGCCACCACCACCACCACCCCCGCCACTAGCCCCGCCGCCACCCCCACTCCCTCCGCCGCCACCGCCGCCACCGCCACCGCCCCCTCCAGCTCCACCCGCGCCCTTGCCCCCCTTGCCCTTGCTGGAGCGACGTCTCCCACTAGGGGCAGACGCCGCGCCGACCGACTCAAGACCAAGCAGGTCGGCAGCAGCAGCAGAGGCAACAGAGGGCAGCAAGGGGGAAGGAGAGCACCCCTCAAAGATGGGGGTGCGAGGGTCACCACGAGAAGCACCTACAGCGACTATGCTCTTCTCCGCTGCAAGGAGGGCCTTCTCGAGGAGGTCGACGGTGAGAGTGGTGGGACAGACTGCGAGAAAGTGGTCCCTGACGACGCGAAGGGAGTCAGGGAGGCGTGCGACTACGTAGTAGAGAGCGATGTACATGGGGGGGGGGGTTCTTAGCGCAGAACTCAGCAGGAAGGGCGGCGCGGTAGCGAGTGTCACTAGTGCGGAGGTGCGTAATGAGGTCAGCGACAGTGGGAAAGGCAGAGAGGTCAGGAAAGAGGTAGGGAAGCATGAGACGGCTCAGTGCAGCAGTGGCAGGGGAGGAGTAGCGCGCAACTACAGCGTCGTACAAGGTCTGAGCACTCTTGTACTGACTAAAGTGCGCACGCTCAGAGGTAGGGAGGTGGCGACGCACAGCAAGACGTGCAGCAGCATCGCGGGTGGCCCACTTAGAGCGGACAGCGGGATCAGCATCAGCAGCAGGGGCAGGAGAGGCGCCAGAGGTGAGGTCAAAGAGAGAAAGGTCGTCAGCCCTGTCGCAGTGTAAGAACAGCTGCAGGTCGTCTAACCAAACCTCAAAATCAATGGCGCGACCCTCAGCGTCAAAAGCTAGGACACTAGGGGTAGCCATGGTGACGACAGCGACGCAGTGCAAGCAGTAGGGAAAGAGCTCGCAGTGTCAGTGGGACAGTGCTCACCAGGCAGGGCAGGTCGTGCAGTCAGCAGAAAGGCGGCTCAGCGACCGGGCGGCTCGGGTGCACAGCTGCTCGGCTCCCGGGCGGCTCGGCGGCTGGGCGGCTCGGGCGCAGGGCGGCTCGGCTCCCGGGCGGCTCGGCGGCTGGGCAGCTCGGGTGCAGGGCGGCTCGGCTCTCGGGCGGCTCGGCGGCTGGGCGGCTCGGGTGCAGGGCGGCTCGGCTCCCGGGCGGCTCGGCGGCAGGGCGGCTCGGGTCCCGGGCGGCTCGGCTGCTGGGGCGGCTCGGCCGGGAGATGCAGCGTCGGGCCGGCAGGTGCAGCGTCGGGCCGGCAGGTGCAGCGGCGGGCCGGCAGGTGCAAGTGGCGGGCCGTAAGAGGCGGCGGGCCGATGGGTGCAGCGGCGGGCCGGTAGGTGCAGCGGCGGGCCGGCAGGAGCAGCGGCGGGCCGGCAGGGTGCAGCGGCGGGCCGGCAGGAGCAGCGACGGGCCGGCAGGGTGCAGCGGCGGGCCGTAGAGTGCAGCGGCGGGGCCGTCGGCAGCAGAGGCGGGGCCGCGTCAGAGGAGGCGGCGTGGCCGCGTCAGGGGAGGCGGCGGGGCCGCGTCAATGGAGGCGGCGGGGCCGCGTCAGGGGAGGCGGCGGAGTTGCGTCAGGGGAGGCGGCGGGGCCTCGTCAGGGGAGGCGGCGGGGCCGCGTCAGGGGAGGCGGCGGGGCCGCGTCAAGGGAGGCGGCGGGGCCGCGTCAAGGGAGGCGGCAGGGCCGCGTCAGGGGAGGCGGCGGGGCCGCGTCAGGGGAGGCGGCGAGGCCGCGTCAAGGGAGGCGGCGGGGCCGCGTCAAGGGAGGCGGCGGGGCCGCGTTAAAAGAGGCGGCGGGGCCGCGTCAAGGGAGGCGGCTGGGCCGCGTCAGGGGAGGCGGCAAAGCCGCGTCAGAGGAGGCGGCGGGGCCGCGAGTGAAAAGGCGACCCGAGGGGTCGCTAAAAAAAAAGGGCGCGCCTCGGGGCGCGCGTCGGTGGGCCCAGACAACGGTCCTAAGGTAGGACCCGCTCTATACCATGTGAAAATAGGAAAACAGGAATGAATGAACTATGAATGAAAGCAGTACAAATATGAAACCCTAACTGGGTTGTACCCCCTATGGGATACCCCACTACAGCCTACACAGCAGTATAAGCTATAGATATGTTCTGACAGTAACTGTTCTCAGTATCTCACCAATTTCGTAAGTCAACACCTTCCCCCCCCCCCCCCCTCACCCCCAACCCCCAATTCCTTTCCCCTCAACCCCCTCCAAACAATCGATCGAAGTGATGGCGAAGATTTTGTGCCCCACAGATGAACGCCAACTCAGCGCCACCTGAAAGGCACACCTGTTTTTTGCCACCTGTCATGCACACGTCACTGTCACACGCCCCTCATCCTCACGCAAATGTGCTACAGATAAAACGTACCCACCACACAACCAAAACTAACCAACCAACCACCCGTCATAAACTCTCGCTCTCTCATTCTAAGACGTGTTCGATTTTTATGACTACGTTTCTGATCACTTGTCTCATAGTTCTTTTATTTTAGGTTCCTACTAATAGGAGCATCAGCCTTGTATCTGTTTAGTTAGAATCTAGTGTCATCTTACTACTCGTACATTTCTAATCATTACCCGCTTAGTAACTTATAGTTTTCTCACTTCCCGCTACTCCGTTCCCCCCATCGCCCCGTGCAAGCGCCGCCGTTTCCCCCTTCACCCTACTCCGCAAGTTCAGCTTCGTGAAGTTGCCTGCCGCGACTGAGGTTGAAGGCGGGGTGGGGGTTGGCGGGTGTTTCAAAGGCGTACCGCGGGCGGTTGATGCTGCCTGCAGGCGAACGCTGCGCCACTGGCGATGGAAGCAGTGCGGCTGTCGCTGGTTTCATCGCAGGCGACGGCGAGGCGAGGGAGTGTGATGTGACGGTCAGATGTATGCAAGGATGGCAATCACGGTATGTCAAATTTTAGTCCTATTATTTAATTCCCTTGTGCAGTTCATTGGTTCGTAAGCTAACGATGAAACCTCTAATGCTTTAGTTTCTGTTGATGTGTGCAGATGCAACTAAGCGCTTAAAATGTATGTCAGTTATTTTTATGATGCAGGTTTGAAATGCGGTACCAGCAGGTTGTAATGGCGTATTCAGCAGCCCGGTTTGTAAATGCTGTCGTTTGTTCTAAACAATGGAAGGCATTATTCTCACTTTACGCTTTTCTATGGCTATTTTTTGTCAGTGTTAATTGCAGGATATTGTTTGTTTATTCTGAATGTGCCACCCTGAAGTAAAATTCAGTTGCATTTTAATTAATGATGTTGTTTCGATTGCATGTAATTCTGTTGTACATGTTTTTTAAACATATGTATTATGTAGTTTGAATGTTGTACTGTGGGCACCAAGTCAAAATGCACTTGTCAAATCGCATGTTCAATTACATGAATTCCGAATCGCATATACCCGAACCGCGCTCGAAGGTGATTGGCTCGTGACTCGTCCCAAATGTGTCCCCCAAATGTCCTAGAAATGTCCACGTCAGTCCCTAAAAAGACTTTCGAGTCAGTTCAAAAGAGTCCTCCGGGACGGTTTCAAGACTCTTTGAAACGTCACTACAGACTTCCCACAAGACAGTTGCGGGATGGGGGTGCAAAATGTCCCGAATGTCTCTTGCGGGACACTTTCGGGAAGAATTTGGGACCTCGGGAAGTAGCGATGATGAGCAAATCTCAATCCGATCGATAACTTGTTGGTGGGCTATTACTAATCACTAGAACCTGCTCAGTGGGGAGTGATGACTGAAAGTGAGTATTGGTTACTGGACACGCGTCTTATAAAGGCAGGGACGCTGCTTATGGCCGCCCGATGCGGGCTCGTCTGTCTACTTCGGCTCGCCAAGCCTCTCTTGACAGTACCAGTTTGCTCTCCACACACCTCAATAATTTGTACCTCAATAAATTATGTTTTACAGGCCCTGTTCGATAGCGAGGGTGACCCATGCGAGAAATCATTGAGGTGACCTTGTTCCTTGGGCGGGAAATGGTTTGCGACCCCATGCAATGGTACAAAATTCCCGCTGTCAGATTTATATGACATAGCTATTGTAGGCTATAGTGGGGTAGCACATATGGGGTACGACTTTCTAGGGTTTGTACTGATAAAGTACTAGCGAGAGTTTGGCTTAGGAGCCATAGTAGCTTAGGTGACTTGCTGAAGTTCGAGGGTGTAGGGTGTAAGGAAAAATGTCGAGAGAATAAAGGAAGGAGAATGGTGAAACTAGAAAAGGAGGGGGATACAAGTAGTAAGCCCTAAAAAGGTTATACTCACTTTTGAGTACCACACTACAGACTAGACATGCATTATAATCTGACACACCCCCATAGTCAAAGTGGGGTATAATCAGTACAGCATGCAGGCATAGAGCTAGAGTTCACAATAGGTAAGTAAGGCTAGAGCTAATCACAGAGGGCAAGTGAGGAGGAGGAGAGACTGTGGGGGAGAGAAGATAGGAGGCGACTGCTGACGCTGCAGACACACAGACGAGCTGCTGGCTCAGTGGCTACCAAAGCAAAGGCCCGGACTACAGTAGTAACTGGCTCCGCGGCTAAAAGTAGCGGCAGACAAGCAACTGACCCACACGCGACTGGCGACTACCGGAGATTGTAGCCTCCGGACTGCTGGTGCTGCTGACGACAAGACTGCTTCCTCCACTTAACCTCCCCCAGCTGCCCAACGCCCCTCTCACACACCCCTTGCTCAAACCCTAGCCCTATACCCACAGCACCCCCTTAAACCCTAAACCCCAGACTCCCACACATACACCCTCCTCAGCGATAGCTGCAGCAGTGGGAGACAAAGGAGGAGGAGGAGGAGGGGACAGCACGCACAACCAACACCCCCACAACCATCACCCCCACACCCACCCCCCCACGGCTGCACCGGGTCCAGGAGCGGCTGCTGCATAGGCCAGGGGCGGCAGCTGCTGGGGCGGCTGCTCCAGGGGCTGCTCCTGCTGGGGCGGCTGCTCCAGGGGCTGCTGCTGCTGCTGCTGGGGCGGCTGCTCCAGGGGCTGCTGCTGGGGCGGCTGCTCCAGGGGCTGCTGCTGATGGGGCGGCTGCTGCTGCTGAGGCTGCTCCTGCTGGGGCGGCTGCTGCTGGGGCGGCTGCTCCAGGGGCTGCTGCTGCTGGGGCGGCTGCTCCAGGGGCTGCTGCTGTTGGGGCGGCTGCTCCAGGGGCTGCTGCTGCTGGGACGGCTGCTCCAGAGGCTGCTGCTGCTGGGGCGGCTGCTCCAGGGGCTGTTGCTGCTGGGGCGGCTGCTCCAGGGGCTGCTGCTGCTGGGGCGGCTGCTCCAGGTGCTGCCGCTGCTGGGGCGGCTGCTCCAGGGGCTGCTGTTGCTGGGGCTGCTCCTGCTGGGGCGGCTGCTCCAGGGGCTGCTGCTGCTGGGGCGGCTGCTCCAGGAGCTGCTGCTGCTGGGGCGGCTGCTCCAGGGGCTGCTGCTGCTGGGGCGGCTGCTCCAGGGGCTGCAACTACTGGGGCGGCTGCTCCAGGGGCTGGTGCTGCTGGGGCGGCTGCTCCAGGGGGTGCTGCTGCTGGGGCGGCTGCTCCAGGGGCTGCTGCTGCTGGGGCGGCTGCTCCAGGGGCTGCTGCTGCTGGGGCGGCTGCTCCAGGGGCTGCTGCTGCTAGGGCGGCTGCTCCAGGGGCTGCTGCTGCTGGGGCTGCTCCTGCTGGGGCGGCTGCCGCTGGGGCGGCTGCTCTAGGGGCTGCCGCTGCTGGGGCGGCTGCTCCAGGGGCTGCTGCTGCTGAGGCGGCTGGTCCAGGGGCTGATGCTGCTGGGGCGGCTACTCCAGGGGCTGCAGCTGCTGGGGCGGCTGCTCCAGGGGCTGCTGCTGCTGGGGCGGCTGCTCCAGGGGCTGCTGCTACTGGGGCGGCTGCTCCAGGGGCTGCTGCTGCTGGGGCGGCTGCTCCACGGGCTGCTGCTACTGGAGCGGCTGCTCCAGGGGCTGCTGTTGCTGCTGGGGCGGCTGCTCCAGGGGCTGTTGCTGCTGGGGCTGCTCCTGCTAGGGCGGCTGCCGCTGGGGCGGCTGCTCCAGGGGCTGCCGCTGCTGGGGCGGCTGCTCCAGAGGCTGCTGCTGCTGGGGCGGCTGCTCCAGGGGCTGCTGCTGCTGGGGCGGCTGCTCCAGGGGCTGCAGCTGCTGGGGCGGCTGCTCCAGGAGCTGCTGCTGCTGGGGCGGCTGCTCCAGGGGCTGCTGCTGCTGGGGCGGCTGCTCTAGGGGCTGCTGCTGCTGGGGCGGCTGCTCCAGGGGCTGCTGCTGCTGAGGCGGCTGCTCCTGGGGCTGCTGCTGCTGGGGCTGCTCCTGCTTGAGCGGCTGCCGCTGGGGCGGCTGCTCCAGGGGCTGCCGCTGCTGGGGCGGCTGCTCCAGGGGCTGCTGCTGCTGGGGCGGCTGCTCCAGGGGCTGCTGCTGCTGGGGCGGCGGCTCCAGGGGCTGCAGCTGCTGGGGCGGCTGCTCCAGGGGCTGCTGCTGCTGGGGCGGCTGCTCCAGGGGCTGCTGCTGTTGGGGCGGCTGCTCCAGGGGCTGCTGCTGCTGGGACGGCTGCTCCAGAGGCTGCTGCTGCTGGGGCGGCTGCTCCAGGGGCTGCTGCTGCTGGGGCGGCTGCTCCAGGGGCTGGTGCTGCTGGGGCGGCTGCTCCAGGGGCTGCTGCTGCTGGGGCGGCTGCTCCAGGTGCTGCCGCTGCTGGGGCGGCTGCTCCAGGGGCTGCTGTTGCTGGGGCTGCTCCTGCTGGGGCGGCTGCTCCAGGGGCTGCTGCTGCTGGGGCGGCTGCTCCAGGGGCTGCTGCTGCTGGGGCGGCTGCTCCAGGGGCTGCTGCTGCTGGGGCGGCTGCTCTAGGGGCTGCTGCTGCTGGGGCGGCTGCTCCAGGGGCTGCTGCTACTGGAGCGGCTGCTCCAGGGGCTGCTGCTGCTGCTGGGGCGGCTGCTCCAGGGGCTGCTGCTGCTGGGGCTGCTCCTGCTGGTGCGGCTGCCGCTGGGGCGGCTGCTCCAGGGGCTGCCGCTGCTGGGGCGGCTGCTCCAGAGGCTGCTGCTGCTGGGGCGGCTGCTCCAGGGGCTGCTGCTGCTGGGGCGGCTGCTCCAGGGGCTGCAGCTGCTGGGGCGGCTGCTCCAGGAGCTGCTGCTGCTGGGGCGGCTGCTCCAGGGGCTGCTGCTGCTGGGGCGGCTGCTCTAGGGGCTGCTGCTGCTGGGGCGGCTGCTCCAGGGGCTGCTGCTGCTGAGGCGGCTGCTCCTGGGGCTGCTGCTCCAGGGGCTGCTGCTGCTGGGGCGGCTGCTCCAGGGGCTGCTGCTGCTGGGGCGGCTGCTCCAAGGGTTGCTGCTGCTGGGGCGGCTGCTCCAGGGGCTGCTGCTGCTGGGGCGGCTGCTCCAAAGGCTGCTACTGCTGGGGCGGCTGCTCCAGGTGCTGCTGCTACTGGGCCGGCTGCTCCAGGGGCTGCTGCTGCAGCGGAAATTAGGAGGGAGGGGAGGGGAAGGGCGCGGCCCCCAGGGTGCCCTGACGGGCGACGTACTAGGGAGCCGCGTAGGCCCCCGAAAGTGCCTCGACGGGCGATGGGAGGGGACCGCGCGCAGGCCCCTAAGGCGTCGTGACGAGGCAACGGGAGGGGCTGGCTCGCGGGCCCCGAAAGTGCCGCGACGAGGCGGCGGGAGGGGCCTGCGTGCGGGCCCCCAAAACGCCGCGACGAGGCGACGGTCGGGGCCAGTGCGCTGGCCCCCAAGACGCCGCGACGAGGTAGGAGCCCGCCGCGCGCCTCGGGGCGCACGGCGGGCAGAAAACCACCACACGTTCCGAGGGCGTGGCGGGAAGAAAAATAGAATGTCGCGTGCCCCGTGGCGCGCGACACACAGTAGGGCAGCGGAAGCAAGTGGGCCCACAGGCCAAGAGCTTTAAGCTCTGATAGTATGATAAAGTACTAGCGAGAGTTTGGCTTAGGAGCCATAGTAGCTTAGGTGACTTGGTGAAGTTCGAGGGTGTAGGGTGTAAGGAAAAATGTCGAGAGAATTATGGAAGGAGAATGGTGAAACTAGAAAGGAGGGGGATACAAGTAGTAAGCCCTAAAATGGTTATACTCACTTTTGAGTACCCCACTACAGACTAGACATGCATTATAATATGACATGTACTTGTACCCAACTTTCCCTTGGTCAATTCATTCTCGTTCATTTTCACATGGTATCGAGCAGGTTCCCCTGTGGGAACTGTTCCTAGGGCCCACCACCTCTTTTTTCCTGCCTGGAGCGCGCTCTACTCTGCCCGAGTCGCGCTCCCCTCTTTCGACCCTGTCGCGCCGCCTTAGCGGCCCCGTCGTGTCGCACTTGCGGCCCCGTCGCGTCGCCCTCGCGGCCCTGTCAAGTCGCATCGCCCTAGCGGCCGCGTCGCGCCGCCCTCGCGGCCCCGTTGCGCCGCCCTCGCGGCTCCGTCGCGTCGCGCCGCCCTCGCAGCCCGTTCGCGCCGCCCTAGCGGCCCTTTCGTGCCGCCCTCGCGGCCTCTTCAAGCCGCCCTCGCGACCCCCCCTCCTAGCCGCCCTAGCGGCCCCGTCGCCTACCTCTGCGGCCCCGGCACCCCCCCCCCCCCCCCCTTTCCGGCCCTGGCGCCGCCCTTCCCGGCCTCGGCACCGCCTCTGCTGGCCCCGTCGCCTACCCTGCGGCCCCGGCGCCTACCTTGCGGCCTCGACGCCTACCCTGCGGGCCCGTCGCCTACCCTGCGGCCCCGGCACCTACCCTGCGGCCCCGTCGCCTACCCTGCGACCCCGGCGCCTACCCTGCGGCCCCGTTGCCTACCCTGCGGCCCCGTCGCCTACCCTGCGGCCCCGGCGGCTACCCTGCGGCCCCGGCGCCTACCCTACGGCCCCGGCCCCTACCCTGCGGCCTCGGCGCTACCCTTCCCGGCCCCGGCGCCGCCTCTACCAGCCCCGCCGCCGTCCCCACGCGGCCGCCGGCGCTGCCGAGCTACTGCCGAGCCGCCCGCGCCACCCGAGCCGCCCGAGCCGCCGCGCCACCTGAGCCGCCCGAGCCGCCATGTCGCCGAGCTACCGAGCCGCGGTACCGCCGAGCCGCATTTGCTGCCGAGCCGCCGTACCGCGGAGTCGCCCGAGCCGCTAGAGCCGCCGAGTCGCCGAGCTGCATTTCCTGCCGAGCCGCCGAGCCGCCAAGCTGCCCGAGCCGCCCTGTCCGGTGAGAGCAGCGCCTCTATCACTGCACTGCCCTTACCCTACTGTTCGCGCTACTAGTCTACTGCTGTCATGGCTACCCCTAGTGTCCTCGCTTTTGACGCTGAGGGTCGAGCCATTGACTTTGACGTCTGGGTAGATGACCTGCAGCTTTTCCTACAGTGCGAAAGGGCAGACGGTCTCTCCCTCTTTGACCTCACTTCTAGTGCCTCTCCTGCCCCTGCTGCTGATGCTGACGCCACTGTTCGCTCACAGTGGGCCACACGCGATGTTGCTGCACGTCTTGCTGTGCGTCGCCACTTGCCTACCTCTGAGCGTGCACACTTTAGCCAGTACAAGAGTGCTCAGACCTTGTACGACGGTGTAGTTGCACGCTACTCCTCCCCTGCCACTGCTGCACTGAGCCGCCTCATGCTACCGTACCTCTTCCCTGACCTTGCTGCCTTTCCCACAGTTGCTGACCTCATTACGCCCTCCGCACTAGTGACACTCGCTACCGCGCTGCGCTTCCTGCTGAGTTCTGCGCCAAGAACCCCCCCCCCATGTACATCACCCTCTACTACATAGTCACTCGGCTCCCTGACTCTCTCCGCGTAGTTAGGGACCACTTCCTCTCAGTTTGCCCCACCACTCTCACTGTTGACCTCCTCGAGAAGGCCCTCCTAGCGGCAGAGAAGAGCATAGTCGCTGTAGGAGCCTCTCGTGGTGACCCTCGCACCCGCGTCTTTGAGGGGTGTTCCCCCTCCCCCCTTTTGCCCTCTGCTGCCTCTGGTGCTGCGGCTAACCTCGTTGGTTTCGAGTCGGTCGGCGCTGCGTCTACCCCGAGCGGGAGACGCCGCACCAGCAAGGGCAAGGGGGCAAGGGCGCTGGAGGGGCTGGAGGGGGTGGCGGAGGTGGCGGTGGCGGCAGTGGAGGGGGTGGGGGTGGTGGTGGGAGTGGTGGTGGGAGTGGAGGTGTCGGTGGCGGCAGTGGAGGCGGAGGCGGCGGTGGCGGTGGGGGCGGAGGTGGCGGAGGTGGCTGCGGAGGAGTAGGCGGCGGCGGAGGCGGCGGGGCTGGTCGGGGTGGCGGTGCGCAGAGGGTCGGCTCCGGTGGTGGTCAGCGCCAGCAGCAGCAGCGCACTCGTGACATCCCCCCCCCCCTAGCAGCTCCGTGAGTGGTACGCTGCACGCCAGCGGGGTGGGGGTACTGGTCCGTGCACCTACGTTCTACGCACCGACGACCGCGCGGGTGAGCAGTGTGGGGGTGCGCACTCCACCCAGCGCTGCTTTGGCCGCCTTACGGACGCTTGGCGTCACCAGTTCCCTGAGGCCACTGAGATCCCTCGCTGGGGCGAGCTATCTAGGGCGGGAGTAGCTATCTTTCACCTTGACTTTGATGCTATTCTTGCTGCCATGTATGCTTTGACTATTAGTGATGAGGGTGATTGTTACCGGTGCTTTCCGCCCGACCTGAGCATTGAGACTGCTGCTCTAGGTACTCGTGAGGCTACTGCTCTAGGTGCTAGCGAGGCTGATGCTCTAGGCGCCAGTGCGTCTGCTTCCTCAGGTGCTGGTGAGTCTGCTCTCTTCGGTACCGCGTCGGCTTCGGCCTCCCACACCTTCACCCTTGACTCGGGGGCTTCTCGCTCCTTTCGAGACCGCACCACACTCACGCCGCTTGGTCGGCCACCATCCTGTCCTTGCTCACTTCTCCACTGTCCTCCCGTGTCCGGTGGCCCCCTCTGGCACCCTGTCTGGTCTTTACCTCCCCTCGTTCTCTACGAACTTGGTGAGTGGTGCTGACTTACAGGATGCGGGGGTTCACCAGTTCACTCCTGCGAGTCAACGGGTGACCCACTACACGGACGCTCGGACAAGCCGACACCTGGCCACGTTTACACATCGGCCGGGGTCGAGCTTGTACACACTGACCACTGAGTCTCCCCCTGTCACTGCGTCTGGTCAGGTAGTTGCGTCCGGTCAGGTGTTTGCTGCAGCGTCCAGGTCTAGTCCTGAGTCTGCCCCCTGCTCGTGTCGCCTCCTGTCTCACGAGACTCTCCTCTGGCACCACCGCCTTGTTCACCCCTCCCTGCTTCGTCTCCGAGGCATGGCCTCCCGTGTCCTTGTCTATGGTCTTCCCCAGTCCCTCCCTCCCCTTCCCCCAGGGCCTGCCCCTGCCTGCGTCCCCTGCGTCGAGGGGCTACAGCGTGCTGCCCCTCACTCCTCCCAGTTTCCTCCGACAGAGGCCCCGCTGCAGACGCTTCACATGGACGTGTGGGGCCCAGCCCGCGTCCGTGGACAGGGTCACGAGCGCTACTTCCTGCTGGTGGTTGACGACTACTCGCGTTACACCACAGTGTTCCCCTTGCGCAGCAAGGGTGATGTCACTGAGGTGTTGATCGACTGGATCCGCGCAGCTCGTCTCCAGCTCAGGCAGAGCTTCGGCTCGGACTTTCCTGTTCTGCGTCTACACTCTGACAGAGGCGGAGAGTTCTCCTCTGGCCTTCTGCGAGCCTACTGTCGTGCACGAGGCATCCGCCAGACCTTCACGCTTCCAGACTCTCCGCAGCAAAATGGGATTACTGAGCGCCGCATTGGCATGGTCATGGACGTCGCCCGTACGTCCATGATGCATGCGGCTGCCCCCCATTTTCTGTGGCCGTTTGCGGTTCGGTACGCGGCGCATCAGATCAACCTTCAGCCTAGGGTCTCCATGCCGGAGACCTCCCCAGCTTTGCTGTGGACCTGAAAGGTTGGCGATGCGTCGGCGTTCCGTATCTGGGGATCTTGGGCGTTTGTCCGCGACTTGTCTGCGGACAAGCTGTCCCCTCATGCTACTCCTTGCGTCTTCCTTGGTTTCCCCCCTGACGCGCCTGGGTGGCAGTTCTACCACCCCACCTCTCCCCGTGTTATGTCCTCTTAGGACGTCGCGTTTGACGAGTCGGTCCCCTACTACCGCCTCTTCCTCTACCGCACTCCGTCCCTCCCCCCGCCACCGCTCTTCCTTGTGCCAGGTCCCCCCCCGGTAGACCCCCTCCTCCCTCATGGTCCTGCCCCTTAAGGTGTGTCCCAGGTAGACGCAGTCGAGCCTGTCGAGGTTGCTGGTGACTCTGGTACTGCTGAGGGTGCTGAGCCTGGGGGTGCTGACTCTGGGGGTGCTGAGCGTGTGGGTGCTACGCCTGGGGGTGCTGAGCCTGAGGGTGCTACTACTGGGGGTGCTGAGCCTGGGGGTGCTAAGCCTGGGGGTGCTACGCCTGGGGGTGCTGAGCCTGGGGGTGCTACGACTGGGGGTGCTGAGCCTGGGGGTGCTACGCCTCGAGGTGCTGAGCCTGGGGGTGCGGAGCCTGGGGGAGCTGGGCCTGCTCGTGTCGCGTCTGGCGGTACTAAGCCTGGAGGTTCTCCGGGTGCTTTGTCTTGGCGGGAGCCACTTTCTCCACAGGAGCTGCGCGAGTGGTTTGCCCGGCGCTGGAGTCGTGCTGCTGGAGCTGGAGGTTCTTCGGCTACTGAGGGTGCTGGTGTCGCGGGTCCTGGATGTGCTCGTACTGGGAGTCCTGGAGCTGTTGGGCCTGCGGGTATGACTGGAGCTGGAGCTGCTGAGGGTGTTGGCGCTGAGGCTACTGCTGTTGGTCCTGGAGGTGGTCCTGCTGGGGGTGCTACTGGTGCTGCTGGAGGTCCTGGAGCTTCTGGAGTTGCTGGGGGTGCTGGAGCTGGAGGTGCTGTTGGCGGTGGTGCTACCACTGGGGGTACTGGTGTTGTCCCTGCTGTGTCTGGAGTCGCCGCGCGGCCTCGGCCGTACTTCGTTCCGCTCCTTCAGCAGGTTCTTGGTCTTCCGCCTTCTACTGGTCCTCCTCCTCCCTTAGAGTGTCCACAGCCTGTCCCGTCACAGTTACAGTTACAGCCGGCCTCCCCACTGCCTGCTCCTTCTCCCTACACTGGTCCTACTGGAGGTCTTGCTGAGCGTCGTCAGCCTGCGTCTCGCCCTGCGTCGCCTGTCCGTCCTACTCGCACTAGTGGTCGTGGTTCACGTCAGCGTCCTCCTACTGTCCCTGGCACGCACCGGATGTCTCTGCGTCCGTCCACTGCTCCTCTACGTGCCCCTTTGCCTTCTCCTCCTGAGTCCTCGCAACGTGCTCTTGCCGACCCGGAGTCGGACTCTCTTCGTGCTGTCAATCCTACTCTCACGCGTCTCCTTGCTACTGCCGTCATTGACCCTTCCTTTGAGTCCACTGCTGCGTGTGCCCTAGTTGCTGAGCTCGTCAACTTTGCTGCTCGCTGTCGTCTAGACTGCGCTGCTAAACTTGTCGCTGAGTCTGAGTCTGTCTGTCCTCCGTCCGTCAGTGTTTTGCTGCTGCTTCACCTCATCTCGTGTCCGTACTGCTTACGCCTGAGGGAGACCCGGATGCACTTGACATCCCGACTCCGCGCTCTTACGCGGAGGCGATAGAGGGTCCCTACTCCTCTCAGTGGCAGGCAGCTATGGACGCAGAGATGGCTTCCTGGAAGTCCACAGGCACCTACGTTGACGAGGTTCCCCCGCCTGGGGCGAACATCGTCAGTGGCATGTGGATTTTCAGGGTGAAGCGGCCGCCGAGTTCTCCGCCTGTCTTCAAGGCGCGTTACGTGGCTTGTGGCTTCAGTCATCGGCAGGGAGTTGACTACTTTCAGACCTTCTCTCCCACCCCGAAGATGACCACTCTTCGGTTACTGCTGCACATAGCTGCTCACCATGACTACGAGCTGCACTCTCTTGACTTCAGCACTGCTTTCTTGCAGTGCAGCCTGCACGAGGAGATCTGGCTGCGTCGCCCACCTAGCTTCACTGGGTCTTTTCCTCCTGGCACCTAATGGAGCCTCCGGCAGCCAGTCTACGGTCTCCGCCAGGCACCGCGTGAGTGGCACGACACACTGAGGACTACACTTGCGACTCTTGGGTTTGCTCCCTCTACTGCCGACCCGTCGCTGTTTCTGCGCACCGACACTTCTTTGCCGCCGTTCTACATCCTCGTGTACGTCGACGACTTGGTCTTTGCCACAGCTGACACCGCTGGACTCGCCCACGTGAAGTCCGAGCTGCAGAAGAGACACACGTGCACAGACCTGGGTGAACTGCGCAGCTACCTTGGCCTGCAGATCACCCGGGACAGAGCACGCCGCACCATTACCCTGACTCAGTCACACATGGTGCAGCAGGTCCTTCAGCGCTTCGGCTTCACGTACTCCTCGCCTCAGGCCACTCCTCTGCCTACTCGCCACTCGCTCTCAGCTCTGGCTTCGGATGAGTCCGTAGAGCCGAGTGGCCCGTACCCAGAGCTTGTTGGCTGCCTCATGTACCTGATGACCTGCACACGACCTGACCTTGCATACCCTCTTAGCATCTTGGCACGCTATGTTGCTCCTGGGAGACACAGACCAGAGCACATGGCTGCAGTGAAGAGGGTGTTGCGCTACTTGTGCAGTACGTCGGGCATGGGGCTTGTGCTTGGAGGGCAGAGTCCAGTGGTCCTCACTGGGCACGTAGACGCTTCTTGAGCTGACGACCAGGCTACGCAGCGGTCGTCACAGGGTTACACCTTCAGCCTTGGTTCCGGCTCTGTTTCGTGGCGGGCTACCCGCTCGTCTTCTGTTCTCGGCTCAAGTTGTGAGGCTGAGATCTACGCAGGAGCCATGGCTGCACAGGAGCTTTGCTGGCTCACCTACCTGCTGACTGACCTCGGAGAGCCGCCTCGTTCTCCTCCAGTGATGTACGTAGACAACAAGGCCATGCTGGCCTTGTGTCGAGAGCAGAGACTGGAGCACAGAACGAAGCACATTGCTCTCCGCTACTTCCTTGCTCGTGAGCTACAGCAGCGTGGTCAGCTGCGCCTTGCGTACGTGGCCTCTGAGGCCAACACTGCTGATATCTTTACCAAGGCACTTGCGCCTTGTGATCATCAGCGCTTCTGTACTCAGCTGGGTCTTGTGCCTACCTTGCCTCACTTGCTCACCCCTTGACCTTATTTGTAGTGTTGCATATATATATATACACCTGCTCTTGCTTGTCTAGCCTTATATATATATGTAATCCCGCATGTGAACTGGCCTTGTGGCCTTGAACTTGTGCTCGGAATGTGTGGTGACTTTGTGATCCACCCTGAGCTTGCTTTGCTTTGCTTGACTGGTCTTGTGACCCCTTGTTCTCCCCCACTTTGCCTATGGGGGTGTGTCAGATTTATATGACATAGCTGTTGTAGGCTATAGTGGGGTAGCACATATGGGGTACGAGTTTGTAGGGTTTGTACTTGTACCCAACTTTCCCTTAGTCAATTCATTCTCGTTCATTTTCACACCCGCTTGTGCGAACGACCCCCTTGCGAGCTTCACGGTTTCCCGCCCAACCGCTAAAAGTTGGCGGGAATCTTAACGAGGTTTTTTGACACCACAGCGCGCAAAAACAGTACCTGCCGCCTAATGATTACAGCCCCTCCCTGGTAAAACACCAGATCATTGCCGGGTCATTGCCAATGCTGCTTTTCAACTAAGTCGCCTCACTGCCAGACCAATGGGCTATTTAGGAATAGTCTAATCTAGCGGTTTTCCTATCTCTAATTGCCCAAAAGTAGGGTAAAGAAAAACAGAGCATGCCCGGCCGAATCTGAGCCTTTCCTTTGTGTAGAGAGATGTTCAACATGGTTGGTTTTTTTGGGCTTTTTTTTTTTAATCCAGCGGTCTTTTGTTTCTGTTTTTTTTGCCTTCACCAGTAAACTTTGGGGGAACCCTCGTCACGGTTGTGGTACTCACCGCTTGGGCCTCCCTGTGTGGGGGGGTGTCAGTAGAGCTACACTGTGAGATCCCCGATCGATCCTAGGGGGGGTTACAGGCGCGTTTGCCTGGGGGGTTATGGGGGCATTGACCCGCTACTGAAACAAGCCCTTTTATCCCAATGGTCTAGTGGTTGGGATTCTGACATGGTATCAGAGTAGGTCCCCTCCTAGGGACTGTTCCCAGGGCCCACCGAAGCGCGCCCCGAGGCGCGCGTTCCTTTTTTTTTCGCGACCCTCCGTGTCGCCCCTAGCGGCCCGTTACGCCGCCCTTACCTACGCGGCCCCGCCGCCCTTACGTCGCGGCCCCGCCGCCCTCACGACGCGGCCCCGCCGCCCTCACGTCGCGGCCCCGCCGCCCTCACGTTGCGGCCCCGCCGCCCTTACGTCGCGGCCCCGCAGCCCTCACGTCGCGGCCCCGCCGCCCTCACGTCGCGGCCCCGCCGCCCTCACGTCGCGGCCTCGCCGCCCTTACGTCGCGGCCCCGCCGCCCTCACGTCGCGGCCCCGTCGCCTCACCTTCGCGGCCTCGCCGCCCTCACCTTCGCGGCTCCGCCGCCCTTACCTACACGGCCCCGCCGCCCTTACCTACGCGGCCCCGCCGCCCTTACCTACGCGGCCCCGCCGCCCTTACGTCGCGGCCCCGCCGCCTTTACGTCGCGGCCCCGCCGCCCTCACGTCGCGGCCCCGCTGCCCTCACGTAGCGGCCGCACCGCCTCACCTTCGCCGCCCCGCCGCCCTCACGTAGCGGCCCCGCCGCCTCACCTTCGCGGCCCCGCCGCCCTCACGTAGCGGCCCCGCCGCCTCACCTTCGCGGCCCCGCCGGTCTCCCCTCCTGCCGAGCCGCCCGAGCAGCCGCCCGCCACGCTGCCCGGTCCCGGAGCAGCCGAGCCGCCCAGCAGCAGCCGCCGAGCCGCAGTTCAACCGAGGCGCCCAGCAGCAGCCGCCGAGCCGCCGGGCCGCCGACCCACAGTACAGCCGAGCCGCCCAGCAGCCGCCGCCGAGCAGCAGTACCGCCGAGCCGCCCCGCAGCCGAGCTGCACTACTGCCGAGCCGCCCGACCTGCCCTGTCTGGTGAGCACAGCCCCGCTGCTACTGCGTGCCCTTCCCCCACTACTTGCACTGCTAGTCTGTCGTCATGACTACCCCTAGTGTCCTCGCTTTTGACGCTGAGGGTCGAGCCATTGACTTTGAGGTCTGGGTCGACGACCTGCAGTTGTTTTTACAGTGCGATAGGGCGAACGGTCTTTCTCTCTTTGACCTCACCTCTGGCGCCTCCCCTGCTCCTGCTGCTGATGCTGACCCCACTGTTCGCTCTCAGTGGGCCACCCGCGATGCTGCTGCACGTCTTGCTGTGCGTCGCCACCTGCCTACCACTGAGCGCGCGCACTTTAGTCAGTACAGGAGTGCTCAGACCTTGTACGACGCCGTAGTTGCGCGCTACTCTTCCCCTGCCACCGCTGCACTGAGCCGCCTCATGCTACCGTACCTCTTTCCTGACCTTGCTGCCTTTCCTACAGTCGCTGACCTCAACACGCACCTCCGCACTTTTGACACTCGCTACCGCGCTGCACTTCCTGCTGAGTTCTGCACCAAGAACCCCCCCCCCCATGTACATCGCTCTCTATTACATAGTCACTCGCCTCCCTGACTCCCTTCGCGTAGTCAGGGACCACTTCCTCTCAGTCTGTCCCACCACCCTCACTGTCGACCTCCTCGAGAAGGCCCTCCTAGCGGCGGAGAAGAGCATAGTCGCTGTAGGAGCCTCTCGTGGTGACCCGCGCACCCCCATCTTTGAGGGGTGTTCTCCTTCCCCCCTGCTGCCCTCTGTTGCCTCTGCTGCTGCTGCCGACCTGCTTGGTCTTGAGTCGGTCGGCGCGGCGTCTGCCCCTAGCGGGAGACGCCGCCCTAGCAAGGGCAAGGGGGGCAAGGGCGCGGGTGGAGCTGGCGGGGGCGGTGGAGGTGGCGGTGGCGGTGGCGGAGGGAGTGGGGGTGGCGGTGGGAGTGGTGGTGGGGGTGGTGGTGGTGGTGGCGGCAGCGGAGGCGGCGGCGGTGGCGGCGGCGGCGGTGGTAGCGGAGGCGGCGGTGGTGGCGGAGGTGAAGGCGGCGGTGGCGGAGGAGGTGGAGCCGGTCGGGGTAGTGCCCCGCAGCGGAGCGGCTCTGGTGGTGGTCAGCGCCAGCAGCAGCAGCAGCAGCAGCGTTCTCGGGACATCCCCCCGCCTCAGCAGCTCCGTGAGTGGTACACGCAGCGTCAGCGTGGTGGGGGTCTTGGCCCGTGCACCTACGTTCTTCGTTCCGGCGATCGCGCGGGTGAGCAGTGTGGGGGTGCCCACTCCACCCAGCGCTGCTTTGGCCGCCTGACGGACGCTTGGCGTCAGCAGTTCCCCGAGGCTAGTGAGATTCCCCGCTGGGGAGAGCTGTCTAGGGCTGGCGTAGCGATCTTTGATCTTGACTTTGATGCTATCCTTGCTGCCATGTATGCTGTGACTATTAGTGATGAGGGTGACTGTTACCGGTGTTTCCCGCCCGACCCGGGCATTGGTACAGCTGCGCTAGGTGCTTGTGAGGCTACTGCTCTAGGTGCCAGTGCGTCTGCACTCTCAGGTACTGGTGAGGCTGCGCTCTCAGGTACTGCGTCGGCTTCGGCCTCTCTCACCTTCACACTTGACTCAGGGGCTTCTCGCTCCTTCTTTCGAGACCGCACCACACTCACGCCGCTTGGTCGGCCGGTTGCAGTCTCCCTGGCTGACCCCTCTGGGGGTCCTGTCCTCGCTCACTTCTCCACTGTCGTCCCGTGTCCGGCTGCCCCCTCGGGCACCCTGTCGGGTCTGTACCTCCCCTCGTTCTCGACGAACTTGGTGAGTGGTGCTGACCTGCAGGATGCGGGGGTTCACCAGTTTACTCCTGCGAGTCAGCAGGGGACCCACTGCTCGGACGCCCGCACAAGCCGACACCTAGCCACGTTTTCGCGTCGGCCCGGGTCGAGTCTCTACACCCTGACCGTTGAGTCTCCTCCAGTCCCTGCGTCTGGTCAGGTAGCCGCGTCGGGTCAGGTGTTTGCTGCTGCGTCCTGAGTCTGCCCCCTGCTCGTGTTGCCTCCTGTCTCACGAGACTCTCTTGTGGCACCACCGTCTTGGCCACCCCTCCTTGCCTCGTCTTCGGGGCATGGCTTCCCGTGTCCTTGTCTCTGGTCTCCCCCGGTCTCTCCCTCCCCTTCCTTCGGGGCCAGGACCTTCCTGTGTCCCCTGTGTCGAGGGGCGGCCCTGCGCTGCCCCTCACTCCTCTCAGTTTCCCCCGACAGAGGCTCCTCTGCAGACGCTTCACATGGACGTGTGGGGCCCAGCCCGCGTCGGTGGACAGGGTCACGAGCGCTACTTCCTGCTGGTGGTTGACGACTACTCGCGTTACACCACAGTCTTCCCCTTGCGCAGCAAGGGTGATGTCACTGAGGTGTTGATCGACTGGATCCGCGCGGCTCGTCTACAGCTCAGGAGGAGCTTCGGCTCGGACTTTCCTGTTCTGCGTCTGCACTCTGACCGAGGCGGAGAGTTCTCCTCTGGCCTTCTGCGAGCCTACTGTCTTGCACGAGGCATCCGCCAGACCTTCACGCTTCCGGACTCTACACAGCAAAATGGGATTGCTGAGCGCCGCATTGGCATGGTCATGGACGTCGCTCGTACGTCCATGATGCATGCGGCTGCCCCCCATTTTCTGTGGCCGTTTGCGGTTTGGTACGCGGCGCATCAGCTCAACCTTCACCCCAGAGTCTCCCGGCCGGAGACCTCCCCAGCTCTGCTGTGGACGAGGAAGGTAGGCGATGCGTCTGCGTTCCGTGTCTGGGGATCTCGGGCGTTTGTCCGCGACCTGTCTGCGGACAAGCTGTCCCCTCGTGCTGCTCCCTGTGTCTTCCTAGGCTTCCCCCCTGACACCCCAGGGTGGCAGTTCTACCACCCCTCCTCTCGTCGTGTTCTGTCCTCCCAGGACGTCACGTTCGACGAGTCCGTCCCCTTCTACCGCCTCTTCCCCTATCGCAATCCTTCCCTCCCGCCGCCACCGCACTTCCTTGTGCCAGGTCCCCCCCGGGTAGACCCCCTTCCCCCTCAGGGTCATGCCCCTTCAGGTGTGTCCCAGGTAGATGCAGTCGAGCCGGTCGAGGTTGCTGGTGACTCAGGTACTGCTGGGGGTGCTAAGCCTGGGGGTGCTGAGCCTGGGGGTGCTGACTCTGGGGGTGCTGAGTCTGGGGGTGCTGAGCCTGGGGGTGCTGAGCCTGGGGGTGCTGAGCCTGGGGGTGCTGAGTCTGAGGGTGCTGAGTCTGAGGGTGCTGAGCTTGGGGGTGCTGAGCGTGGGGGTGCTGCCTCTGGGGGTGCTGAGCCTGGGGGTGCTGAGCCTGGAGCTGCTGAGCCTGGAGGTGTGGAGCCTGCGGCCACTGGACCTCCCCTTGTGGCGTCTGGCGGTACTGGGCCTGGAGGTTCTCCGGGTGTTTCGTCTCGGCGGGATCCACTCTCTCCACAGGAGCTGCGCGAGTGGTTTGCTCGCCGCTGGAGGCGTACTGCTGGAGCTGGCGCTTCTTCGGCCGCTGAGGGTGCTGGTGCCGCCAGTCCCGGAGCTGCTGGGCCTGCGGGTCCACTTGGAGCTGGAGCTGCTGAGGGTGTTGGTTCTGAGACTACTACTGTACGTCCTGGTGGTGGTCGTGCTGCGGGTGCTGCTGGCGCTGCTGGAGGTCCTGCCGCTGGAGGTGCTGTTGGCGCTGGTGCTGCCGGAGGTGCTGAGGGTGCTGGTGCTGTCCGTGCTGTGCCTGGTGCCACCGCGCGGCCTCGGCCGTACTTCGTTCCGCTCCTTCAGCAGGTTCTTGGTCTTCCTCCTCTCTTAGAGGGTCCACCGCCTGTCCAGTCGCAGTCACAGTTACCGCCGGCCTCCCCACTGCCTTCTCCCTCTCCCTACACTGGTCCTACTGGAGGTCTTGCTGAGCGTCGTGAGCCTGCGTCTCGTCCTGCGTCGCCTGTTCGTGCTGCTCGCACTAGTGGTCGTAGTTTGCGTCAGCGTCCTCCTCCTGTCCCTGGCACGCACTGGATGTCTCTGCGTCCGTCCACTGCTCCTCTGCGTGCCCCTTTGCCCTCTCCTCCTGAGTCCTCTCTTCCTGCGCTTGCCGACCCTGAGTCGGACTCTCTTCGTACTGCCAGTCCTATTGTCACGCGTCTCCTTGCTACTGTCGTCACTGACCCCTCCTTTGAGTCCACTGCTTCGTCTGCTCTTATTGCTGAGCTCGTCGACTTTGCTGCTCGCTGTCGTCTAGACTACGCTGCTAGTCTTGTTGCTGAGTCTGCGTCTGTCTGTCCTCCGTCCGTCGGGGGTGAGTGTGCTCTTGGCACGGACGTCCTTGAGGACAAGCAGGAGGAGTTTCAGTGTCTTGCTGCTGCTTCACCTCATCTTGCGTCTGTACTGCTTGCCCCTGACGGAGACCCGGATGCACTAGACATCCCGACTCCGCGCTCTTACGCGGAGGCCGTAGAGGGTCCCTACTCCTCTCAGTGGCAGGCAGCTATGGATGCAGAGATGGCTTCCTGGAAGTCCACAGGCACCTACGTTGACGCGGTTCCCCCTCCTGGGGCGAACATCATCAGTGGGATGTGGATCTTCAGGGTGAAGCGGCCGCCGGGCTCTCCACCTATCTTCAAGGCGCGGTACGTGGCTCGTGGCTTCAGTCAGCGGCAGGGAGTTGACTACTTTCAGACCTTCTCTCCCACCCCGAAGATGACCACTCTTCGGGTGCTGCTGCACATAGCCGCTCAGCGCGACTACGAGCTCCACTCTCTTGACTTCAGCACTGCTTTCTTGCACGGTAGCCTGCACGAGGAGATCTGGCTGCGCCGTCCAACTGGCTTCACTGGGACTTTCCCTCCTGGCACCCAGTGGAGCATCCGACGGCCACTCTACGGTCTCCGCCAGGCACCACGTGAGTGGCATGACACACTGAGGACTACGCTTGCGGCTCTTGGGTTTGCTCCCTCTACTGCTGACCCGTCGTTGTTTCTGCGCACCGACACTTCTCTGCCGCCCTTCTACATCCTCGTGTACGTCGACGACTTGGTCTTTGCCACAGCGGACACTGCTGGACTTGCCTACGTGAAGTCCGAGCTGTAGAAGAGACACACGTGCACAGACCTGGGTGAACTGCGCAGCTACCTTGGCTTGCAGATCACTCGGGACAGAGCACGCCGCACCATTACCTTGACTCAGTCACACATGGTGCAGCAGGTCCTTCAGCGCTTCGGCTTCACGTACTCCTCGCCTCAGGCCACTCCTCTGTCTACTCGCCACTTGCTCTCAGCTCTGCCTTCGGATGAGTCCGTAGAGTCGAGTGGCCCGTACCCAGAGCTTGTTGGCTGCCTCATGTACCTGATGACCTGCACACGACCTGACCTTGCATACCCTCTTAGCATTCTCGCACGCTATGTTGCTCCTGGGAGACACCGACCAGAGCACATGGCTGCAGCGAAGAGGGTGTTGGGCTACTTGTGCAGTACGTCGGGCATGGGGCTAGTGCTTGGAGGGCGGAGTCCAGTGGTCCTCACTGGGCACGCGGACGCTTCTTGGGCTGGCGAGTAGGCTACTCAGCGGTCGTCGCAGGGTTACACCTTCAGTCTTGGTTCCGGCTCTGTTTCGTGGCGGGTTACTCGCTCGTCTTCTGTTCTCGGCTCCAGTTGTGAGGCTGGGATCTACGCCGGGGCCATGGCTGCTCAGGAGCTTCGCTGGCTCACCTACCTGCTGACTGACCTTGGAGAGCCGCCTGGTTCTCCTCCAATACTGTACGTAGACAACAAGGCCATGCTGGCCTTGTGTCGAGAGCAGCGCCTGGAGCACAGAACGAAGCACATTGCTCTCCGCTACTTTTTTGCTCGTGAGCTGCAGCAGCGTGGTCAGTTGCGACTTGCGTACGTGGCCTCTGAGGCCAACACTGCTGATGTTTTCACCAAGGCACTTCCGCCTTGTGATCACCAGCGTTTCTGCACTCAGCTGGGACTTGTCCCAGTCTTGCCTCACTTGCTCACCTCTTGATCTTACTTGTACTCTTGCATATATATATACCTGCTCTTGCTTGTTTAGAATTATATATATATATATGTCTCATCCTGCATTTGAACTGGCCTTGTGGCCTTGACCTTGTGCTTAGACTGTGTGGTGACGTTGTGATCCACCCTGAGCTTGCTTTGCTTTGCTTTGCTTGACTGGTCTTGTGACCCCTTGTTCTCCCCCACTTTGCCTATGGGGGTGTGTCAGAACATTATAGCTTATGCTTTTGTGTAGGCTATAGTGGGGTATACCATAGGGGGTACAACCCAATTAGGGTTAGTACTTGTACCCACTCATTTCATAGTTCATCCATTCACGTTCACTTCTTCACACAATGGGCCGTTGGGGTGGAGATTTTCGACCGCCTGCGCGGTTGAGTTCGGTGAAAAAAATGGCCATTGGGGCGACCAAATGATTACACTGCCGGCCCTAAGGCCCCACTTGCAGATTGTCGCGACCCTTAACCATTTGGGCGACAGAGCCATTCCAAATGGTTGCATCCTGGTAGCCCCTGTCAGAATGTTATGTTTGTCTAGCCTGTAGTGGGGTACTCAATAGTGAGTACAGCCCAATTTAGGGTTTGCTATATGTACTCAACTGCTTGCTAGTCAAACCCCTTCTTCCATTCATTCCTCAATTCTAACATGGTATAGAGCTGGTTCCCTCCTGGGACTGTTCCTTCCTAGGGCCCACCACTTCGCTAAACTGTTTCTGCCCTGCCCTTAGCGCATTTCGCGCTCTGCCCTGCTGCCCGTCGCGGCCCTTCGTGGCCCCTTCGTGGCCCCTTCGTGGCCCCTTCGCGGCCCCGTCACGGCCTCGCCCCGGCCCTGCCCTGTCGCCCGGCCCTGCCCTGTCGCGCGGCCATGCCCCGTCGCCCGGCCCTGCCCCGTCACCCTGGCGGCCCCCCGTCGCGGCCCTTTTGTCGCGGCCCCCCGTCGCCGCCCTTCTAGGCCCCTCGCGGCCCCTTCGCGGCCCCGTCGCCGCCCCTAGTGGCCCTGTCGCCGCCCCTCGAGGCCCCTCGCGGCCCCTTTGCGGCCCCGTCGCCGCCCCTAGCGGCCCCGTCGCCGCCCTTTCGAGGCCCCTTGCAGCCCCCCTTTGCGGCCTCGTCGCGGCCCCCCGTCGCGGCCCTGCCCCATCGCCCGCCGCGGCCCTGTCGCGGCCCTGCCCCGACCCTGCCCCGGCCCCGCCCCGGCCATGCTCCGTCGCCTGTCGCGGCGCACCGGGGACCCGTGCACCGCCCCCCCCTCTTTTCCCGTCGCCTGTCGAGGCGACCTGAGGGGGCCGACCTTGGGGGGGGGAGGCGAGCGTCGCCCCTTTTGCCGCCTGTTTTGGCGCCCTCGGAGGCCGCGCGTCGCCCCCCCCCCCCCCCCCCCCCCTCCCATAACCTCCCTACCCGTCGCCCGACCCTGCCCTGTGTTAGGGTTTGGGGGTGGCGAGCAGGGGGTGGCGGGTGTGTGGTCTCCCTTGCTCCTCCTCCTCCTTTGTCTCCCACTGCTGCAGCTACCGCTGAGGGGGGTGGGTGTGTGGGAGTCGACGGAGTGGTGCTAGGGGGTGGGGTGTGAGTGAACCTAGGGTGCAGCAGGGGGTGTGTGAAAGGGGGTTGGGATAGTTTGGGGAGGTTGAAAGGGGGTGGCCGCCGTGAAGCCCGCAGCTCCAGTCGCCCGTGAGACCGTTGCGCCAGTCGCCCGTGAGCCCGTCGCGCCAGTCGCCCATGAGCCAGTTGCTCCAGTCGCCCGTGAGTCCGTTGCTCCTGCCGCTCAGAGTTAGCCGCGGAGCCAGTTACTCCAGTAGCCCGTGTGCCAGTTGCTCCAGTTGCCAGTGTGCCAGTTGCTCCAGTTGCCCGTGTGCCAGTTGCTCCAGTTGCGCCGTGTGCCAGCAGCTACAGCTGCCGCCCACTACCTCATCTCCTCTCATAGTCCCTCCTCCTCCACACTTGCCCTCGGTGATAGCCTCTAGCTTTGCTTACGTTTATGAACTTTAAACTGTTGCTTCTTGTAATTGTGCTCAGATTGTGTGGTGACATTGTGATCCACCCTGAGCTTGTGTTTTTTGCTTGCTTGTTGTGCTGATTACACCCCACTTTGGCTATGGGGGTGTGTCAGAATATTATGTTTGTCTAGCCTGTAGTGGGGTACTCAATAGTGAGTACAGCCCAATTTAGGGTTTGTTATATGTACTCAACTGCTTGCTAGTGAAACCCCTTCTTCCATTCATTCCTCAATTCTCACAGCCCCAGGAGCTATCAAACAGGGCAACAGTGGTTAGAAGGGGTTCTCCGCCAATGGGGGGCAAACTCGTCGTGTCGCTTGCGCCAAGAGTGCTAAGAGTGGACATTGAGGCCTTGTTCAATAGCACTTTGGGCCCCCACGATGCAACCATTTGGTTTGGCTCTGTCGCCCAAATGGTTCAGCGTCGCGACAAAATGCAAGTGGTAGGACAGCGCCGGCAGTGTAATCATTTTGGCCAACCCGAAGACGGCCGAGGTGGTCGAAAAGCTCCACCTCAACGGCCCTTTGAAGCGGACTGTTTCCAGCCGCGGGGTCTGCCCGGGGGTTTGACGGTCTACGTAAAAACAAAAGCCCCACCCAAATGTTTGTGCTGAAAATGTCATCTCCAAAATCCTGGCTCGCACAAATGTCCCAAAACTGTCCCGAAAGAGAGTTTCGGGATAGTTTTTGCACCCATCCCGAAAGTCTCTTTCGGGAACAACTCCGGTACTGTTGGGAGGCTCCTGTATTTGTTCCGCAAGACTCCTCCCCGCCATCCCGAAAGTGTTCCAGAGGACCATTTTGGACATTTTCGGGACCCTTTGGGGAGGGATGCAAAAGACATGTGGAACCAATCACCGAGCTTATACACACGTGTGGGGTTCGAAAGAGAGCGGCTCGGGGCCACGAGTACTGGGCATGCGCCGCGACCAAAAAACGGGTTTATAATTAACATACGGTACATTAACTACACCTACTGTTTGATGGGTAACACATATCGATACAATAAAAAAACTATCACAATCAGGACGCTAAGCGTTACTAAACGTTGCTATGACAAACGATATTAAAAAGGTCCGTTTCACCCTAAACTAGCGGCGAATAATCCACGGGCTTGCATCCCCGCTATCGGCAGCACGGGTTCCAGCAAAGCACTCCGGCCTAAACTCTTCAAGCCCGCTCTCGTTAATGTACAACCCCTTATCCCCCCAACGGTACGCCCTAACCCGGGGGTCGTACCACTGCCCCCTAGCCAGCCGCAACCACATCTGCACCACCTCCCACACCAGCTCAGTGGCCGTTTCCATGCACCTCTCCGTCTCCAATGGGCTGCCACTCAGGTGCACCGTGTTTTCCCGCATGTTCTGGAGGCCAAAGTCCACCTGGAAAAACAGAGCAACCACAACACAAACAATGCCTACTGTAAGCCCTTCAACATAAAGGATATTTGCAAGTGACGACACTTACGGACATCATCACCCACGCGATGTGGTATGGGACGAGCACCATGCACTTCCCTCGCTCCCACTCAGGGTAAGCCGCCACGCAGGCCTTGTAGAAAATCTCGTTGATGAAGGGCCGACGGTCGCCCTTTATGTGAGTCCATACCGAAATTTTAAATCCCATGTGTGGCTCTGCAAACAAAAAACAGAAGGCGGGTATGTGGCGTTTAGGTTTGAATATAGAGCCCCCCTCACCAGCCGTCACGTCAGCATTACTTAGCTCCACTGTACTAGGTTTTACTGTAAGCAAATCACCCCACTACACACCTACCTATAATGCTGAGACCCTCACAAGTCTTCAAAACCTGAAACACTCCCCCGCCTCCCCCCAATTGGGGTGCCCCCAGCCCTTCCCATTCCCGCATCCCATGATACATCATGCGTCTTACTCTGCCCAATCTTCCCCCAAATGTACTTCTTCGCTTTGGGAGTTAGAGCCATCTTGTACTTCCCAGACGACCGTGCATCGATCCGCAGCGCTCGGTAGATGTAATGACGCGCGTCCGTCGACGATTCATTCCTGAAGTTCGTCCACACGTTCCCCACCACCCCACTGTATGCAGTGTCATCCATCGCCACCTTTATGTCGATTGCCACCACGTCATAGTGCCTCCGCAGAGCAAGTAGAAGGGCCTCGTTCCTAACGCTGTTCTTTGGGAAGTAGGTGACCGCCCGTGCCGTGGTGTGGCGAAGCTGTAACTCCATTGCATGCTTGGCGTATGCCAGTGGGATCGGTAGGGAGGGAGAGGATGGAGGGAACACGGGAGGGAGGGAGGGAGGCAGGGAAGGTGGCAACCCCACAACTCACATGGGACGAGACGAGCAGGTGGCAGATCAAACAACCAAGGGGTTTAGGGGCCAGAACTAGCAAACAAGGGCAGAACGCGCAAGCACGAGCCAAAAAGTGCCTTAGCAAGGGCCTGCTCGAGCAAGGATGGGGCAGAACGAGCAAGCAAGAGGCATAACAGGCGAGCAAGGGGCTGAACGAGCAATCAAGGGGCAGATTGTGACAACCACAGGGTTTAGGCGGATCAACCAATCGCCTGCTTGAGCAAGCAACGGCCTGCTCGAGCAAGCATGGGGCAGAACTAGCAATCAAGGGGCAGTACGAGCAACCACGAGGCAGAACTAGCAACAAAGGGGCAGAACAAGCAATCAAGAGGCATAATGAGACAATCCAAGGGTTATGCGGAGGACGCATGGGCCTGCTTGAGCAAGCAAAGGGGCTGAACGAGCAAGCAAGGGGCAGAACAGGTTGACAAGTGGCAAAACGCACAAGCAAGGGGCAGAGCGAGCAGGCAATGGGCATAACGCGCAATCAACTGTCAGGACGAGCAAGCAAGAGGCATAACAAGTAAAGGGCATAATGAGCAAGCGAGGGGCAGAGCGAGCAAGCGAGGGGCAGAGCGAGCAAGCGAGGGGCATAACTAGCAAACATGGGGCAGAACGAGCAACCTTGATGCAGAACTAGCAACAAAGAGGCAGAACAAGCAGGGTTGGGGCAGATTGGGACAAACAACGGGTTTAGGCGGATCACGCAAGGGCCTGCTCGAGCAAGCATGGGGCAGAACGAGCAAGCGAGGGGCAGAACGGGCTGACAAGTGGCAGAACTAGCAAGCAAGGGGCAGAGCTAGCAAGCAAGCGGCAGAACGAGCAACCGACGGTCAGGATGAGCAAGCAAGAGGCATAACAAGTAAGCAAGGGGCAGAATGAGCAACCGAGGGGCAGGGGGAGCAAGCGAGGTGAAGTACGGGTTGAGTGGCAAAACTAGCAAGCAAGGGGCAGAGCTAGCAAGCAAGCGGCAGAACGAGCAACCGACGGTCAGGATGAGCAAGCAAGAGGCATAACGAGTATGCAAGGGGCAGAATGAGCTAGCGAGGGGCAGGGGGGGCAAGCGAGGGGAAGTACAGGTTGACAAGTGGCAAAACTAGCAAGCAAGGGGCAGAGCTAGCAAGCAAGCGGCAGAACGAGCAACCAACGGTCAGGATGAGCAAGCAAGAGGCATAACGAGTAAGCAAGGGGCAGAATGAGCAAGCGAGGGGCAGGGGGGGCAAGCGAGGGGCAGTACGGGTTGACAAGTGGCAAAACTAGCAAGCAAGGGGCAGAGCTAGCAAGCAAGCGGCAGAACGAGCAATCAACGGTCAGGATGAGCAAGCAAGAGGCATAACGAGTAAGCAAGGGGCAGAATGAGCAAGCGAGGGGCAGGGGGGGCAAGCGAGGGGAATACGGGTTGACAAGTGGCAAAACTAGCAAGCAAGGGGCAGAGCTAGCAAGCAAGCGGCAGACCGAGCAACCGACGGTCAGGATGAGCAAGCAAGAGGCATAACGAGTAAGCAAGGGCCAGAATGAGCAGGCGAGGGGCAGGGGGGGCAAGCGAGGGGCAGTACGAGCAACCTTGATGCAGAACTAGCAACAAAGAGGCAGAACAAGCATTCAAGGGGCAGATTGGGACAAACAACGGGTTTAGGCGGATCACGCAAGGGCCAGCTCGAGCAAGCATGGGGCAGACCCGTCATCGGTTGGGGCAGAACGAGCAATCAACGGTCAGGACGAGCAAGCAAGAGGCATAACGAGGAAGCAAGGGACAGTTTGGGACAATCAAAGGCATTTATATTGAGAAATGGCTTCCCTCACCACCACTGGCGGAACTATACAGCAAGGGCTCATTTGCGGGCAAGCGTTCAGTGGCCATACACTCCTTACTCTCCTAACTCACATATATGTGCACTATTGGGGTTTATGCGCAGAAGACGGTGACTCACCCTGAATGGCTTGGGTTTAGGCATTGAGCGCGGTAGACCGGGGACCCGCTCTTCCGGGTCGTAGTCAACCACAATGATAACGCTTTCGTCGCCCCTGCCCCGCTTCCCGCCAAAACGCCAAGGCCCCTCCTCGTAATGCTGAGAGGACATGTTTTTGCCATGGGTATTGCCCTGCCTGTCGAGGATAGGTTCATCGGTCCTCCCCATTCCATGGCTCCCACCACTCCCCAAGTCATCCTGCCTGGGTGGGAGCTCGGTACGGAGAAGAGACTCCAGGGGGTTTGAGAATAGCATACGCTTCAGGGGCCGCGCATCAAGTGTGCTGGGACGGTCACCATCGCCCTCACGGCTTTCCGGTTGCGTGATTGGGGATTCAAGGAGCGGATCATACATCAGCGGATTCGGCGGTAAGTGGGGTGCATCCTTCATGTCGGAAAGCCGCTGCCTATCCTTCCGCACACCTGAAGTGCCCTTGGACGCGGGGTTGTCAGGGCTTTCACGGTCTGCCCTGACGGTAGCGGCCACCTGGGGTTTCCGGGAGGGTGTTGCGGCTGGCTTGGTGACGGCCGGAACGGGCGGCTGACTCTCGACAACGGCCACAGCGGGTTTTTCCACATTTTGCCCCGTTTGACCCTCCGGCTCCTCTTGCCTCTTAACGACTTGCCCGCTGAGCTGGGCTACTTTCCCCATCAATGCCCGCAGCTCCGCCTCCAGTGTCGCAACACGGCTTGCATCGTTGTTCGACCCGCTATCCACCCGCGCGCCCTCAGGGGCTTCACCGTCGGCAGATCCGGCCACGCCCGACCCCCGAGCAGGAGCTGCCTCTTCGCGGCGAGCCGGTGTATGGTTTGCCGGGACCTGAGAGGGAGAAGAGCTGGCACGGGCAGACCAGGGAGAGGTGAAAGGTGCCCTTCCTGGAGAGCAGAAGGCCCCGCTGGCCATGGAACTACTCAGCAGGGACGGCAGAGTGTGAGGGATTGACTCCTGCTTGACCTGTCGACTTTCCGAGCGATGACTCGGTGCATTTTTGGTAGCAAATTGCGGAAAGGGGGGGAGGGTTGGCAACTCAGCATGCTCATGCATGCTGGCATCATGCGCGTGCACTACAGGCCCAAAGCTTGACCGGGGCGTGTGATTGATGTCCACCTTGTGCCTTGGTGGCCCCGCCGCCAAAGGTACAGGGTCACTGCTTCGAGGTGGCGTTTTAGCCTTGACCTTCTGCGGCACCTCTTCCACATCCGCCGAAGCCCCGTCTTCGCTGCCGTCGTCGCCGAACTCTAGCCAGCTCCAGTCGTTGTTCAATATATGAGCAGGGATTGGCTCGTCATCCTCCTCCGCATCGGCCCCATCGTTCGGTAGGGTCGACCCCCCTGGCGTTGCCGCGTTTCTTGGTGACTGCAGCTCACTGTAGAGCACGGTTGGCATGAACTCGTCGTCGCTCCCTGTCTCCAGCGTCCCCGCCTCCACGTACATATTCACGTAATTATGTCGGGTCGCCTTTCCCCGTTCAGTGTGAGGTATGATTCGCCTAACCGTCGCCATGGGATCGGTTGCGTGTTTCTTGGCCGACTTCCTTGCTCCACGACGCTTTTTCGCCTTTGTGTCGACCACGGCCTCGTTACAGATTGGAGTGCCTGGAAGGTAAGCGTGAGGGGGGGAAGGGCGTTCGGTGTCTGAATCGGTCACCAAGTCGACATCCGCGGCGACCCAATCTTCCCCCTCAGACGCGCTGCCGTCAGATTCAGAGTTCCCAGCAGGTGCAGATTCGTCGTCCGTGTCAGCATCTGTGCACGGCGAACAGACTGGCACTGTGTACAGCTCGGCGTTGAACTCGTACCACGACTCCGGATTTCGATCCTCACTCCTCGCCCATCCAACCTCTGTGTTCCCGCTCTTGGCTGGATCAGTCCGAATATTTTTATCCTCTGCGCATTCCACGTCCCCCATGTCAATATCTGGCAAACAAACACGTTAAATCGATACAGCGCAGGTCAGCCGTTGGCGGGCTTGTGACGCTAACACAAATGCAACGAAGTCAGCGACGTGAAATCTCACCTTTTTTCGCTGCGTTCTGCGCTATGACCTCCTGCTCCCCCACCTGGGTCTACTTGGCGCGGCTACGACGATGCGCGGTTTGCTCTGCACGGACGGTGTGAAACGGTATACCGTAAGGGTATCGTACAGGAGCTTCTCGGTCGGCCGCCACTGTTGCGTACAGTCGTCTACTGTCATGTGGCGCCAAGTGTCCAGTCTTCGCCGGGTAATTCTCCCGGTATGCTAGTACGAGGGCTCTAACCTCCAAGATCTCCGCGGCCCACTTAGGGTCTATGGGCCTGGCTCTAGCCGTCGGAATAACAAAGTCCTTAAGATGGTCGGGTACCCTCTTATATCGTAACGGTCGACCGTGCGGGGTAGACATCCCTGGGGATACTTAAGCATATGTTTGCATAGTATATCCTGGCAAGGTGTTTGGCGAGTGATGATGGACAGCGATCGAGTTGATTTTGAGACACAAGGAACTGAACAGAACTTCGAGCAAATGATAATGAAGGGAGGGGATCATAACCAGTTGTTTAGTCGGCCGTAGATTATCGTGCTGTCTAACCACGGTCAACCGTGGATGGGACAGACCCGGCATCGGTTATGTGGTTGGGACAACTCCTCCCTGTGTAACACTTTGACGAGTCGCAAGGCGGCGCAACATCCAAGCCGATGACAGATGCTGTCTTGGAGGCCAACCGTCCATTATATGCGTACGAGAGTAACCCGTACCGTTACCGGGTCTCCAAACCGCAAAATCCAGGTTCGGACGGACGAACCTTAGCCTTGTGACCAAAGCCGTGGCATCGCTTTCAAGTGTTTGGACCTACCTTTACTGGTAGGTCCGAAAGAGGATGGGAGCAATTTTACACGTGTACTTTCACAACCTAGCTGGCAAGTTGACTGCCACGCATTGTTAGACCCGAGATTGGACACGATATTGGTGACACCGTTTAGGCCAACAAGGGCTCGTCACAACCAACAAGAGGAGTCTGTAGAAACTTACCAACCATTTGCGCTGTTGGCTTTTTTCAAGTCCCGCTACCCTCTGGATGCATTAGGGTTAAGCTGATTACTCGCGACACGTGGGAACATGGCGTCCGATCACCAAGAGCAGCAGGAAGAGCCCAAACATGGCCCGTCATTTAACTATATGATGCCATTCCCCCTTGGGAGCAGCTGGTTATCCATGACACTGGAACATGCCCACACTCTACTAGACAGAGAGTGGGTAGGGGGCGATGTTATCGAATGGTTTGGCGCGTGAGTATCTTCCATACGCCCGCTTCGTAGTACCCACGTTATGGTTGTCCTAGGCTGATACTAATCTATAACAAACACACCCTGGACTCCTGTGTGGCAGCATGTTGCAGTTTCAGCACGGCATGGACGACAAGACGTGGTGTTACGTGTCGACTATGTTCTACCCCACCATTTCGGCGCCAAAGCGCAAATGGCCGTGCGGGAACATCGTACATGGGGAGAACCTGCTCGAATGGAAGTGGGTTCTCATCCCCAATCACTTCGAGTACGTTGCCAGAGCGTTTTATAGTCGCTGCCCATTCCTTTCATAACGCCAAAATCCCCGTACCCCCCCACCCCCCCCCCCCCCCCCCCCCCCCCTTCTACGCCCGTCCGTCCGTCGCCGTTTGATAACACCGGGTTTACTCTGTTTCGCTCCAGCGATCACTGGAGCCTGCTGATTCTAGACAACGATAACGCACCTAAGGAAGGTGCCCTTCCCAAGCCAACCAGATTTCTACATGCCGACTCCAAGAAAATGCACAAGGGGTTTGAACGTCATGTGGCCAGGTAAATCAAATGGATCATATGGGTGCATGCAGATTTGTATCACCAAATATACGGGTAAGCTACAAGCTCCTGTGTTGCGCTATTGTCGCAGATTCTTACGGGAGCAAGTCACTTCACTCTACCCCGACGCGGACGAGTCACTGATCGACGATTGGATAGCAAGAGTGAAGTACGTGAAGCCCAAGGTACCACACGCCTTTTGACTACGTGATCGTGTCTAATCCCCGACGTATAGCATCACCGTTTCTCCCACCCTCATACGCATCCTCCTTTTCACGCATTGCAGGTGACTCTTCAACGCAACTATCATGATTGTGGTGTGTACGTCATGAAATATATGCAGGCCTTAGTTGAGTCGAATTTTGAGTGCGTTGAGGAAATCAAACTGTTTGGCAAATCGGCAGACTGGCGGAAGGAGATTTTCCAGGACTTGTTTGACTGGAGTGCCTTCTACGAGGATCACCTACGGCGTAAAGGTAAAGTGGTGATCAGTTGAATGAGGAGCAGTGTTGTAGTGTTGATGTATTTGTGAATCTTGTGTTGTGCTAACACGATATCAAATAAGTAAAGGGTTTAGCATGTCAGTTCTATAATTAACTCTTTAGTTTGGTGCATGTGGCTTTTTCTTGACATGTCACTCAGATACAACCTGCTTACTACATGGTGAAACCATGTCCTTCTTTCATTATGCAACAGTATCTAGAGAAACGGGAATAATGGCCTAGATCGAACCAGAAGGTGTTGTTATGTGTCTAGCAATTAGTCGAAACCCTAGCTCACCCTTCTGCGTGCGAGGATGGCCCGAGGTTTTGCAGATGTGGCAGAACGGAGGTACCGTTTTCACTTGCTGTTGTCGATTGTTGTTGCCGTTGTGTCGTCGCTGAGTGTGAAAAGCAAATTCTGGTGCTAAAGCTTTCTTCTTGTGTCTTTCTTCTTGCAGGTCCATGTCCTGCTGCTCAGCATGAATTTCGGCGCAGAGTGCCGCTTCGGAGATCCTCCCGTGTGCTCGTAATATGGCGCGAGTGGAGCGCCAGTGGGGGCCGAGACCACCGATGACCACCGTGACAAAGGCGTCTTCTGAAATTGACCCGCCGCATCGAAGGAGCTTGTCGCGCAGTTCGCGGCAGCGGCTGATATAAGCCATGCCTTTCTCGCCTGGTTTCATTTCAATCGTTGTCAACTGCGCCATTAACCTGCTTTGGTTTACGCTGTCTGTTGCTTGATACAGGTTCTTCAGGTGGTTGTACGCGAGCTCCGCGGAGTTGCCGTAGCCTCGGTAAGTCCTGATGTTCTGCTGCTGGGTTGGGGTGATGTTCCTCAGCAGAATCGTGTACGCCATCATCGATTGATATGTATACTGCTGCTTCTCATATTGTGTCCCGTTTGTCGGATATGGCAGGGACCCGTCGAAGAAGCCAAGAATCTGTGCTCCTTCCATCATCAGTTCAAACTCGAACGACCAGGTAAAGAAATCTTTGCCGTCGAAAGGCTTTGTCGTTTGTAGTTTTAGGACGTGCGCGAATTGCGATTGGACTTGCAACGCGTCCAATGTCCTTTCTTGTCCCGATGCAGGTTGCGGTTGCGGCATGAAGCTGACGGAGCCACGTTGGGGCTCGTACGGCGCAAAGGTAGGCTGCTGTTGTTGTTGTTGCATCCCGCGTGCATAGGATGAGCCGTCGAGGCTCATCGGAGTAACATTGTTGTTGTTGTTGCTGTTGTTTGACTGCGCAGGCACTCCTTGCTGGTGTTGCTCGTAGAAGGACATGAAGGAGAAAAATTTCTCCATCATGTTTGAATCGAAGCCTGCTGGTGTTTCCGTGGACCCAGCTGCTGGTCTTGCGGTGGTGCCTTCCTCTGTCTGTAGGCCAGAGGCAGGAGGTGGAGTAGGAGTAGTGCCTGGGGAACCGTTGGAGGAGCTCCTCTCCTTCCTTGCAGACATGTCTTCTTTCTTTGTATTTAAGTATTGAGAGAGAAAATGATCTTAAACTCTAATTGCTCTCATACCATGTTGGGCTGAGAAGCCCTAGGATCTTTGTAGAGTTTAAGGACTGAGTAGGATTGTAATAGCGGAAGCGTTGTAATACAGAGTGGTTGAACCACCTTGCGCTAGTATGTGAGAGCAAAGTAAGTTGGATTAGACAAGCAAATACAAGGTTTATATAAGAGTACAAGGAATACGAATAGATAGATTTAAACCGTTTTACTGTTGCGATTCGATACAGTGCGACTCGGGCAACTGCTCAATGTCGAGTCAGTTGTGTGTCCTTGTTGTCGCGCTGTATTGGTCAAGTCAAAGGTCGCTGACCTTTGACCTTCGCGTAACCTCCAGGCGGTTACGCCAACCTCCGAGGGTTGACTCGCGATGCTTCGATTTGGACTGCTTCGCTAGTGTCCTGAGTTTCGGACACGACAGAGGCGCCTTAAGACTTATTGTTCCCAACACTCTGCATATATGAAACTAGATATAGAAAGATTCATTCATAGGTTTATGCTTCAGATTATGATTGGCTGATGTGGTGTGTGACATATCTAGTGATTTTGAACAATGTTTTACCTCCTACAGATGCTGCAGAAAGCATGTCTGTTTGTAACGGGCTTGTCTATAGGAAATGTCTCGCGACTGCGAAAAGCATTGCTCGCTTAACATCGATATCATCTCCGACTGCCCACTTTACCTCCACGGCACACTGTTACGAGTGCAATTGAGTGAACGAACGAGAATTGCACTATCGAAGCAAGAATACAACTGAGCGAAGGCATGAGCGAACATTATATAGCGAAGCTATAGTGGTAACGGTAATGGTCATGCGACGAGCCTGGGACTGAGGTTGGGAAAGTGTCGAAGCGTAGGCCCGGAGCGCGGGTTACCAGCCGAGCCGTGAGGTCGGGATGCGATGTGCGAAAAGGGCGGGATGGTGAATGATGCGATGGTCGCGAGTGGTAACGGTGCTGACTGAGGTGCTACAGTGATGTACGCGTTGAGCAGGGACGCGAAGTAAGGAAAAGGGAATTTCCTTATGTCGGATTATTATAACTGATGCATGTTTGTAGGCTATAGTGGGGTAGCACATATGGGGTACAGCTTTCTAGGGTTGTATTTGTACCCAACTCTGGCTTAGTCATTTCATTCCTGTTTTCCTTGCTTCACATGGTATAGAGCGGGTCCTGCCTTAGGACCGTTTTTTTAGGGCCCACCGAAGCGCGCCCCGAGGCGCGCCCTTTTTTTTTAGCGACCCCTCGGGTCGCCTTTTCCCTCGCGGCCCCGCTGTCCCTCAGACGCGGCCCCGCCACCTCTCCTGATCGCGGCCCCGCCGCCTGCTTGACGCGGCCCCGCCGCCTCCCCTGATGCGGCCCCGCCGCCTCCCCTGACGCGGCCCCGCCGCCTCCCCTGACGCGGCCCCGCCGCCTCCCCTGACGCGGCCCCGCCTCTACTGCCGCGGCCCGCCGCTGCACCTGCCGGCCCGCCGCTGCACCCAGCGGCCCGCCGCCTCTGACGGCCCCGCCGCTGCACCCTACGGCCCGCCGCTGCTCCTGCCGGCCCGCCGCCTCACCTGACGGCCCCGCCGCTGCTCCTGCCGGCCCGCCGCTGCTCCTGCCGGCCCGCCGCTGCACCTGCCGGCCCGCCGCTGCACCCAGCGGCCCGCCGCTTCACCTGACGGCCCCGCCGCTGCACCTGCCGGCCCGCCGCGGCACCCTACGGCCCGCCGCTGCACCCTACGGCCCGCCGCCTGCACCTGCCGGCCCGCCGCTGCACCTGCCGGCCCGCCGCTGCACCTGCCGGCCCGCCGCTGCACCTGCCGGCCCGCCACTGCACCGGTCGACCAGCCGCTGCACCTGACGGCCCCGCCCCTGCATCTCCCGGCCGAGCCGCCCCAGCAGCCGAACCGCCCGGGAGCCGAGCCGCCCAACGCCGAGCCGCCCGGGACCCGAGCCGCCCTGCCGCCGAGCCGCCCGGGAGCCGAGCCGCCCTGCACCCGAGCCGCCCAGCCGCCGAGCCGCCCGGGAGCCGAGCCGCCCTGCGCCCGAGCCGCCCAGCCGCCGAGCCGCCCGGGAGCCGAGCCGCTGTGCACCCGAGCCGCCCTGTCGCTGAGCCGCCTTTCTGCATTGCTGCACGACCTGCCCTGCCTGGTGAGCACAGTCCCACTGACACTGCGAGCTCTTTCCCTACTGCTTGCACTGCATCGCTGTCGTCGCCATGGCTACCCCTAGTGTCCTAGCTTTTGACGCTGAGGGTCGCGCCATTGATTTTGAGGTCTGGTTAGACGACCTGCAGCTGTTCTTACAGTGCGACAGGGCTGACGACCTTTCTCTCTTTGACCTCACCTCTGGCGCCTCTCCTGCTCCTGCTGCTGATGCTGATCCCGCTGTCCGCTCTAAGTGGGCCACCCGGGATGCTGCTGCACGTCTTGCTGTGCGTCGCCACCTCCCTACCTCTGAGCGTGCGCACTTTAGTCAGTACAAGAGTGCTCAGACCTTGTACGACGCTGTAGTTGCGCGCTACTCCTCCCCTGCCACTGCTGCACTGAGCCGTCTCATGCTTCCCTACCTCTTTCCTGACCTCTCTGCCTTTCCCACTGTCGCTGACCTCATTACGCACCTCCGCACTAGTGACACTCGCTACCGCGCCGCCCTTCCTGCTGAGTTCTGCGCTAAGAACCCCCCCCCCATGTACATCGCTCTCTACTACGTAGTCGCGCGCCTCCCTGACTCCCTTCGCGTCGTCAGGGACCACTTTCTCGCAGTCTGTCCCACCACCCTCACCGTCGACCTCCTCGAGAAGGCCCTCCTCGCAGCGGAGAAGAGCATAGTCGCTGTAGGTGCTTCTCGTGGTGACCCTCGCACCCCCATCTTTGAGGGGTGCTCTCCTTCCCCCTTGCTGCCCTCTGTTGCCTCTGCTGCTGCTGCCGACCTGCTTGGTCTTGAGTCGGTCGGCACGGCGTCTGCCCCTAGTGGGAGACGTCGCTCCAGCAAGGGCAAGGGGGGCAAGGGCGCGGGTGGAGCTGGAGGGGGCGGTGGCGGTGGCGGCGGTGGCGGCGGAGGGAGTGGGGGTGGCGGCGGGACTAGTGGTGGAGGTGGTGGTGGTGGTGGCAGCAGTGGCGGAGGCGGTGGTGGTGGTGCCAGCGGTGGTGGTGGAGGCAGCGGCGGTGGTGGAGGCGGCGGAGGTGGAGGCGGTGGAGGCGGCAGCGGAGGAGGCGGTGGTGGTGGAGGAGGTGGAGCTGGTCGAGGTGGTACCCAGCAGCGTAGCGGCGGTGGTGGTGGCCAGCGCTCGCAGCGGCAGCAGCAGCAGCGCTCGCGGGACATCCCTCCGCCTCAGCAGCTTCGTGAGTGGTACGCTGGGCGTCAGAGGGGTGGGGGTACTGGTCCCTGCACCTACGTTCTTCGTTCCGGCGACCGCGCGGGTGAGCAGTGTGGGGGTGCCCACGCCACCCAGCGCTGCTTTGGCCGCCTGACGGACGCTTGGCGTCAGCAGTTCCCTGGGGCTAGTGAGATCCCTCGCTAGGATGAGCTTCTCAGGGCTGGTGTAGCGATCTTTGATCTTGATTTTGATGCTATCCTTGCTGCTATGTATGTTGTGGATTATAGTGAGGAGAATGAGGGTTACCGTTGTTTCCAGCCCGACCCGGGCATTGGTACTGCTGCGCTAGGTGCTTGTGAGGCTGCTGCTCTAGGTGCCAGTGCGTCTGTGCTCTCAGGTACTGGTGAGACTGCGCTCTCAGGTACTGCGTCGTCCTCGTCCTCCCTCACTTTCACACTTGACTCCGGAGCTTCTCGCTCCTTCTTTCGAGACCGCACTACCCTTACGCCGCTCGGCCGGCCGGTTGCGGTCTCCCTTGCTGACCCCTCTGGGGGTCCTGTCCTGTCTCACTTCTCCACTGTCCTCCCGTGTCCGGCTGCCCCTTCGGGCACCCTGTCGGGTCTGTACCTTCCCTCGTTCTCTACGAACTTGGTGAGTGGAGCGGACCTGCAGGATGTGGGGGTTCACCAGTTCACTCCTGCGAGTCAGCGGGTGACCCACTGCACGGAGGCACGCACAGGCCGACACCTGGCCACGTTCTCGCGTCGGCCGGGGTCGAGTCTCTACACCCTGACCGTTGAGTCTCCTCCTGTCCCTGCGTCTGGTCAGGTGGCTGCGTCGGGTCAGGTGCTTGCTGCTGCGTCCCGGTCAGGTCCTGAGTCTGCCCCCTGTTCTTGTCGCCTCCTGTCTCACGAGACTCTCCTGTGGCACCACCGTCTTGGCCACCCCTCCTTGCCCCGTCTTCGGAGCATGGCTTCCCGTGTCCTTGTCTCTGGTCTTCCCCAGTCTCTCCCTCCTCTCCCCTCCGGGCCAGGACCTTCCTGTGTCCCCTGTGTCGAGGGTCGCCTCCGGGCTACTCCTCACTCCTCCCACTTCCCCCCGACAGAGGCTCCCCTGCAGACGCTTCACATGGATGTGTGGGGCCCAGCCCCCGTCCGTGGGCAGGGTTACGAGCGCTACTTCCTGTTGGTGGTTGACGACTACTCGCGTTACACCACAGTCCTCCCCTTGCGCAGCAAGGGTGCGGTCACTGAGGTGCTGATCGACTGGATCCGCGAGGCTCGTCTCCAGCTCAGGAAGAGCTTCGGCTCGGACTTTCCTGTTCTGCGTCTGCACTCTGACAGAGGCGGAGAGTTCTCTTCTCGCCTTCTGCGGGACTACTGTCGTGCACGGGGGATCCGCCAGACCTTCACGCTTCCGGACTCACCACAGCAAAATGGGATTGCTGAGCGCCGCATTGGTATGGTCATGGATGTCGCTCGTACGTCCATGATGCATGCGGCTGCCCCCCATTTTCTGTGGCCGTTTGCGGTGAGGTACGCGGCGCATCAGCTCAACCTTCACCCCCGGGTCTCTCGGCCTGCGATGTCCCCAGCCTTGCTGTGGACGGGGAAGGTTGGCGATGCGTCTGTGTTCCGTGTCTGGGGATCTCGGGCGTTTGTCCGCGACTTGTCTGCGGACAAGCTGTCCCCTCGTGCTGCTCCCTGTGTCTTCCTTGGCTTCCCCACTGACGCCCCAGGGTGGCAGTTTTACCACCCCTCCTCTCGTCGTGTTCTGTCCTCCCAGGACGTCACGTTCGACGAGTCAGTCCCCTTCTACCGTCTCTTCCCCTACCGCACTCCTTCCCTCCCCCCTCCCCCGGACTTCCTTGTGCCGGTTCCCCCCCCGGTAGACCCCCTCCCCCCTCAGGTTCCTGCCCCCTCAGGTGTGTCCCAGGTAGACGCCGTTGACCCGGTCGAGGTTACTGGTGACTCTGGTGCTGCTGCGGGTGCTGAGCCTGGGGGTGCTGACTCTGGGGGTGCTGTGCGCGGGGGTGCTGAGCTTGGGGGTGCTACTGCTGGGGGTGCTGGGCCTGAGGGTGCTACTGCGGAGGGTGCGGAGCCTGGGGGTGCTGAGCCGGGGGGTGCTGTGCCTGGAGGTGCTGGGTCTGGGGGTGCTGGGTCGGGAGCTGCTGAGCCTGGGGGTGCTGAGCTGGGAGCTGCTGAGCCTGGGGGTGCTGCGTCTGGAGCTGCTGAGCCTCGGGTTTCTCCTGCTGCTGCGTCTCGCCGGGAGCCCCTCTCTCCACAGGAGCTGCGCGAGTGGTTCGCTCGCCGCTGGAGGCGTGCTGCTGAGTCTGGAGGTGCTGCTGGAGCTGGAGCTGGAGCTTCTTCGACCGTCGAGGGTGCGGGTGCTGCCGGTCCCGGAGCTGCTGGACCTGCGGGTCCTCCTGGAGCTGGAGCTGCTGAGGGCGCTGGTGCTGAGCCTACTGCTGTTGGTCCTGCCGCTGGAGGTGTGGGTGGCGCTGGTGCTGTCGCTGAGGGTGCTAGTGCTGTCCCTGCTGCGTCTGGAGCTGCCGCGCGGCCTCGGCCGTACTTCGTTCCGCTCTTGCAGCAGGTTCTTGGTCTTTCTCCTCCAGTAGAGGGTCCACCGCCTGTCCAGTCGCAGTCCCTGCTGGAGCCTTCCTCTCCACTGCCTGCTCCCTCTCCTTACACTGGTACTACTGGAGGTCTTGCTGAGCGTCGTGAGCCTGCGTCTCGTCCCGCGTCGCCTGTTCGTGCTGCTCGCGCTAGTGGTCGCAGTTCGCGTCAGCGTCCTCCTCCTGTCCCTGGCACGCACCGGATGTCTTTGCGTCCGTCCACTGCTCCTCTGCGTGCCCCTTTGCCTTCTCCTCCTGAGTCCTCTCTTCCTGCGCTTGCCGACCCTGAGTCGGACTCTCTTCGTGCTGCCAGTCCTACTGCCACGCGTCTGCTTGCTACTGTCGTCACTGACCCCTCTTTTGAGTCCACTGCTGCGTCTGCTCTAGTCGCTGAGCTCGTCGACTTTGCTGCTCGCTGTCGTCTCGACTACGCTGCTAGTCTTGTTGCTGAGTCTGCGTCTGTCTGTCCTCCGTCCGTCGGGTGTGAGTGTGCTCTTGGCACGGACGTCCTAGAGGACAGGCAGGAGGAGTTACAGTGTCTAGCGGCTGCTTCACCTCATCTCGCGTCTGTACTGCTTGCCCCTGAGGGAGACCCGGATGCACTAGACATCCCGACTCCGCGTTCTTACGTGGAGGCCGTAGAGGGTCCCTACTCCTCTCAGTGGCAGGCAGCTATGGATGCAGAGATGGCTTCCTGGAAGTCCACAGGCACCTACGTTGACGCGGTTCCCCCTCCTGGGGCGAACATCGTCAGTGGCATGTGGATCTTCAGGGTGAAGCGGCCGCCGGGCTCTCCACCTGTCTTCAAGGCACGGTACGTTGCTCGTGGCTTCAGTCAGCGGCAGGGAGTTGACTACTTTCAGACCTTCTCTCCCACCCCGAAGATGACTACTCTTCGGGTGCTGCTGCACATAGCCGCTCAGCGCGACTACGAGCTTCACTCTCTCGACTTCAGCACTGCGTTCTTGCAGGGTAGCCTGCACGAGGAGATCTGGCTTCGCCGTCCACCTGGCTTCACTGGGACTTTCCCTCCTGGCACCCAGTGGAGCCTCCGACGGCCAGTCTACGGTCTCCGCCAGGCACCGCGTGAGTGGCACGACACACTGAGGACTACGCTTGCGGCTCTTGGGTTTGCTCCTTCTACTGCTGACCCGTCGCTGTTTCTTCGCACCGACACCTCCCTGCCGCCGTTCTACATCCTCGTGTACGTCGACGACTTGGTCTTTGCCATAGCAGACACTGCTGGACTCGCCTACGTGAAGTCCGAGCTGCTGAAGAGACACACGTGCACAGACCTGGGTGAACTGCGCAGCTACCTTGGCTTGCAGATCACTCGGGACAGAGCACGCTGCACCATTACCTTGACTCAGTCACACATGGTGCAGCAGGTCCTTCAGCGCTTCGGCTTCACGTACTCCTCGCCTCAGGCCACTCCTCTGCCTACTCGCCACTCACTCTCAGCTCTGCCTTCGGATGAGTCCGTAGAGTCGAGTGGTCTGTATGCAGAGCTTGTTGGCTGCCTCATGTATCTGATGACCTGCACACGACCTGACCTTGCATACCCTCTGAGCATTCTTGCTCGCTATGTTGCTCCTGGGAGACACAGACCGGAGCACATGGCTGCAGCGAAGAGGGTATTGCGCTACCTGTGCAGCACGTCGGGCATGGGGCTAGTGCTTGGAGGGCGGAGTCAAGTGGTCCTTACCGGCCACGCGGACGCTTCTTGGGCTGACGACCAGGCTACGCAGCGGTCGTCACAGGGTTACACCTTCAGCCTTGGTTCCGGCTCTGTCTCGTGGCGGTCTACTCGCTCGTCTTCGGTTCTCGGCTCCAGTTGTGAGGCTGAGATCTACGCAGGGGCCATGGCTGCACAGGAGCTTCGCTGGCTCACCTACCTGCTGACTGACCTTGGAGAGCCGCCTCGTTCTCCTCCAGTGCTGTACGTAGACAACAAGGCCATGCTGGCCTTGTGTCGAGAGCAGCGCTTGGAGCACAGAACGAAGCACATTGCTCTCCGCTACTTCCTTGCTCGTGAGCTGCAGCAGCGTGGTCAGTTGCGACTTGCGTACGTGGCCTCTGAGGCCAACACTGCTGATGTGTTCACCAAGGCACTCGCGCCTTGTGACCATCAGCGCTTTTGCACCCAGCTGGGTCTTGTGCCTGTCTTGCCTCACTTGCTCTCCTCTTGACTTCACTTGTACTGTGACATATATATATACCTGCTCTTGCTTGTCTAGTTTTATATATATGTCTGTACTCCTGCATGTGAACTGGCCTCTGGCCCTGCTCTTGTGCTCGGACTGTGTGGTGACGTTGTGATCCACCTTGAGCTTTGCTTTGCTTGACTGGTCTTGTGACCCCTTGTTCTCCCGCACTTTGCCTATGGGGGTGTGTCGGATTATTCTAACTGATGCATGTTTGTAGGCTATAGTGGGGTAGCACATATGGGGTACAGCTTTCTAGGGTTGTATTTGTACCCAACTCTGGCTTAGTCATTTCATTCCTGTTTTCCTTGCTTCACACCTTACACTACCCCCCCTCCTAAGGAGGTCCTCCTTATGAAAGCGCGTGGATGTCTCGGAAATTGCGGCTACGCAGGTAGTCGGTGACGACGGGGTGATTTTCAACTTTCTCCAGGGGAACCCAATTGTCCTCGGTGGGGGTACGATCTTTCCAGCGGATCAGAAACTCCACTTTTCGGGCTCCTCGAGGGTCGCGAACTCTGTGGCTCAGGATCTTGTCGGGGTTGATGACTGGTTCGGTTGGTGGTCGTGTCATGCTGGTGGGTCGATGTCGTGGGAGTTGGCTGGTGGATGGCACGTAAGGGCGAAGTAAGCTAACGTGGAACGAGGGGCTGACGTACCAGTCAGCAGGGAGGAGGAGGTGCGCGGTGACTGGCGTAACCATGTGACTGATTCGAAATGGCCCACAGTATCGAGGGCGGAGTTTTGGAGTGATGGGCAGGCGGAGGTTCTGAGTGTCGAGTAAAACGAGGTCGTCGGGCTGATAAGTAATGGGTCTGCGATGGCGATCGGCGTTGCGTTTAGCGATGATGTTTGATTTTTTGATCGCTTCTGCTGCCCTGGCCCGTGCTGCTTGCAGAATCTCGGCGAACTGTTGTGCTCGTGGGACGGGGTTGTCGGGATTCGGTGTCATGGGTACTGTTGGGTCCTGTCCGTGATTCAAGTAAAACGGCGACTGTTGCGTCGTGGCTGATGGTGCGTTATTGTATGCGAACTCGATGAGTGGCAGCTGCTGTTCCCACGTATTCGGATCGTCGCACGTGGCTCGAATCAGCTGCTCCATGGTCTGATTTGTCCGTTCCGTCTGTCCGTCGGTTTCGGGGTGATAGGATGAACTGAACTGTAAGCGCGTGCCGAACTGCTGCCACAGGTTCCGCCAGAAGTTGCTTGTAAATTTCGTGTCCCTATCGCTGATGATCGATGCGGGTATCCCGTGCAGTCGAACGACGGTGGTGATGAAGAGTCGGGCGGTTTCCTCGGCTGTGATTGATTTCCTGCAGGCTGCGAAATGAGCCATCTTCGTTAGTCGATCGACGACGACCAGGATCGCGTCATTCCCACTCGCCCCAGCTGGTAACCCCGTGACGAAATCCATCGTCACCTGCTGCCAAGCACGCTCTGGGGGCGGGATGGGTTGTAATTGTCCCGCCGGCCGCTTCCTGCTTGACTTCATGAGCTGGCAAGTGGGGCACGATGCCACGTGTCGTTGCACATCGGTCAACATTTCTGGCCAGTAGTAGTACCGCTGCAGCTGCTGCCGTGTTTTTTCTACCCCGAAATGTCCCGAGGTAACTCCGTCGTGTGCTTCCTGTAACAGTAGTTCCCGCAGTAGCGTGTATCCTGGTACCCAGATGCGGTCGGTTCCAGCTTTTACGTAATAGACTCCTTTTGCCGCTGCGAATTGCTGTGAGTTGCCTCCTGTAAAGAACGGGTCTGTTTGATATCCGTGGGTAAATAGGCCTGTCAGTAGCAGGCTGGTCTGGGCGAGTAGTATCGCGTGGATCTGGGCAGTGGGGCGGGTCAGTGCGTCGGCGATATTCGAGGCTCCTTTTTTGTATGTGACCGTATAGTGAAAATTCGACTCGAGGAAATCGAGCCATCGAATCTGTCGTGGGTTGAGGTGGGGCTGTGCGCGGAGGTACTGTAGAGATCGATGGTCTGTTCGTACTGTCACGTCTGCGCCGGTCAAGTAGCAGCGCCATACTTTGAATGCGTGCACGATCGCAAGCATTTCGCGGTCGTGTATCGGGTAATTTCGCTCAGGCGGATGTAGTTTGCGTGATTCGTAGGCGATGGGTTGGAGGCCGTCGCCGAAGTCCTGTAACAGTACAGCTCCGATGGCGATGTCACTTGCGTCGGTAACCACTTCGAAAGGGCGGTGGACCCTCCGCCACCCTTCTGTTGGAACGCCTGACATCCAGTCCGCCAATGGCGGAGCATCTTAGGTCGCGAGCTACGAACGCCCTATACAGCCCAAGACGGATTGGGCGACGTCGCGGACCAATAGAGATTGTTCCAGACTCCGAGTATCCTGATGCACGCGACGCCGCGGACTTGCCGCCCTCGTGCATCCGATATGCTCCGCGGGCTCGTGAGGCATCGCCCAAAAAGAGCCACGAGAGTCTGATGATGGAAGGCCAGGAACAGGAGGAAAGCGGGGAAGATATGCCCCCAGTAGATCCTAGACCCGATGCACAACATCACGCTGACGCGGAAGGCGATGAGACTCAAGAGGACTCTCATAATGCATGGAACAACGTACTGAACACTGATCACGATGGTCATGCGCCAACTGGCAACAACGATCGTGTCACTGCAGACAATCATGCCGGGGCGATCCATCCCGAGAGGACAGGTCAACCACTCCCTACCATCGCCCGTGACCCGCATAACCCGGTCTCAAGGCCTTACCCGGTACCCTCTGACCATGCGCCACCGGCACATCCGGCTCGTGAGTGCTTCAACATTATGCGATGACCATATATATGGCGGTCTCTCATGTCACTGCAATCCCTGATGTGCAGAGAACGCGCCGCCACCTGCGCCGTCACCTGATGAGAAGGATACCACGGCGCCTGTTAACATAACATCTCCGACCCCTAGCAACCACATCGCCAGTGAGTGAAAACATCCCCGGTACGCAGATGTCTACAATGTAATCATTTTCTCTGTGTATGGTCTGAGTGTCCAGCGTAACCTGCCGCAGGTGACAATGACGGACCCGGCACTACACACGCTATTCGACATATGCGTGTGCGTTGCACGGATCGCACGGATACAATGCAGCGCACACGTCGCTTGACTGGTAACTCTCCTTGAACGGTTCACCCTTATCCCTTCGTACCTTCTATCTTGCCCTCACCGTTGACGTAGGAAACTAACCCACCTGGCCCTACATCATCGCCCAGGTGACCACCGCCAGCAGGATCTTCAGCCACCACGCCAAGTTGCTGGTCCTAACAACCAGGGACCCAGAGATGGTAGGACATTGTCGTGTGCACACGGCCCAATATAGGGCCACCATATGGGTTCTCACAGTCGTTTCTGTTGATATACAGGTGTGGATGGGCCAGAAGATTTCTCCATGTTCAGACAGTGGCTAGACATATCTCAAGTGCTGCTGCCTTACCACATCGTGAAGCGTCGGCGCCAGTATCTTGATTAACAGCAGGGTCACCATTGTTGATGCGTCGCGAACCTTGCTTGAGTTTAGGACATGTTCTGGTTTGCAACTTAGGGGCTTGTTTTAGATGTGCTTGTTGGATCAGAATTCCCTTACGCTTATTTAACATCTTCTGCCAGCTACCCTGCAACGGTGTACTACACACTAAAGCGAGCCAAATCTGCACATTTCTTTCTGTAGTCCCACTTCAACCGAATTGTATAGCTATATCACCTCAGCAGCAGTTTGGGTTATAGCGAGATACTATACAGCGAGTTGGTTCCCGCGCGGGTCAGGAAGATCCTTTTGCGTTCAGATTAGCTATGATCCGCGTCGTACCTACTCTCAACAACGCTGTGTGTTAGAATCCAGACATGCCTTGGCTAGATTCCAGCGTGTTAGAATCCCCTCACCCATTCTGAAACGTGCCACCGTGCGCTGCATGATTCGACATGCCGCGCGAGCAATGCGAAAGGTGCGGACGCACCTTCCGAAACAACCAGCGCATGTGCCAGCATCAGAATGCATCTCGCCATTGTTTGCGAGAGCAGGCAGCTAGGCGATCGAGAAGGTTTGTTCACGGGCACTACTGGCACGGTCCGCTAGAGCGAATGACGGTGGACGCTCCTCCACCGTGTGCGGAAACCCCTGGTGGTGTCGCCTCCTCATCTGGTCCTAGCTCAGGCGGCGAGTCTGTAAGATCTGATGCAGCTGACGTGGACGCAGAGTCACTGCCAGATGCGCCCTCTGTCGCAGGCTCCGACGAGTCGGCAAGCAAGCTCGATGTCCGGATCGAACTTGCTTACATTATGCGTAAGTACTTTCTCCCCAACACTGCCATTACTGAAATCATTCGTCTGTTTAAGAGCAAGAAATGGGCTATGTCTGATCTGGAGTTCTGGGACACTTACCGAGATCTGGAGGAGTTTGAGAAGGAGTTCGTGCCCGGGGATGAAGCGTGGGAGGCGGTCGATCTGGAATTGGAGGGTGATTTCGGGACCGTTACGTTCCGCTACCGGCCCGTTATCCAGGTATGGGGTTACCGATCCTTTGTGACGTATGGTACATATGTGATCCGTCCTTTTAAAGTGGCGCGGTACGTTCCACTTACCATATGCAAGTACTCCTGAAGATTTGGGCTAAAATGTCAGGGGTCGAGGGATTTGCTACGCATCCCGTTACCACAAAGGATGGCGAAGTGCGGCGGTACACCAGCCCAGTGGATACAGACTGGTTCCACCTTGCAACGGTAACTATCACGTATGCTCCTATGGGTGTCCTCGTTCCAATCTCCCTCTCCGAGGTATGCATCGCCCGGTTATGACCTTGTCCGATGGTGTAATGTGCGGCAGAATGCTCTCAAGGGGATGGCCATAGTGGCAGGGATCCTGCTTTTTAGCGACTCCACGCACCTGACGTTCAATGGACGCTAGTTTGCGCATCCACTGCTAATGTCCCTGATAAACATCCCCGAGGTGTTTCGGTGGTTGTTGGGGGGTTCAGAGATGATCCCGTTGTTTCCGAGCCTGCCATCGGACATGTCAGCAGAACAGAAGACCGCCGTGATGCAGAAGATGTTGCGCATCGTGCTTGACCCGATCATGGATGTTTCAACGCTGGAGAGGTAAAGGATCATGTACATCTCCATGCGGTTTTTAGTAGCTAAACAGTCCTAAACCCTAATAGATGTACTTCAATTCACAGCGGAGGGGTGCAGGTCGTGGATCACGCGGGCAGGCAGTACACCGTGGTACCCATGCTTGCGACGTGGGCTTGTGACCACCCGGAATCGAGCAAGCTTACATGCACCATGGCGGCCACGTCCAATAAGCCGTGCTCCATGTGCACCGTAAGCAGATGGGATTTGACGAAGGTGGTTGCCAAGTTGACGCCACGCACTGTTGCAGACCAGTAGCTACTGCACGAGGACATGACCAGGAGCACGGCGGAGGAGCGAGACCAGCTCAAGCAGGCGTGGTCTACCCACTTTGTGGCGGTGAGTTAGAGTGTCTTGCACATGTGGATGTTAACGTAATCCTTGTGAACCATGCCGCGTCGTCATAGTCGCTAACACATCCCCGAAATGGCAGTGTGCCCTTTGGGATTGGGGTTATGTCAAAACCACGTGGGGCAACCTGTATCTGGCCATCGGCGTCTGCCTTCTCCACGTGGTGGACGAAGGTCTGTGGGTGCATACGATGCGCTGCCTGCTTGGCCTGCTCACGCCGACGGAGAAGCGACTCTTGCTCACGTGAGTTAGCGCTAGCTTAGTAGGCAGGTCTTGTGCGTTTTGCTCTCTTTACGTGGTGCTCATGTGCCTAGAGGATGTGCATCTTGGCGTATGTGCAGGCATTGCAAGGTCATTGTAGGTGAGACGCCAGGGGGTATCCTTCGACTTCCCAATATCATCACCTACTTTCGGACACTTGCACACTACGCTGCATGGGAGCACCGGGCGATGATGCAGATCGTGCCGTTGCTCGTCCACCTGCCAGGCCGTGAGGATGTCGGGGCGGCGATGGTGATGTTCAACGAGTGGTACCGGGCATACTTCAGGGTCGAGTTCCATACAGAGGAGTCGCTCGAGCAGAGCATCTCGAGAACCGAGGAGTAAGGCTTGACCACTGATTTACGCACCGGTATAGTCTTAAACCGCAGTACGATTGTTTTGCCGTGCTAGCCTCCCATCCATGTTGGCTTGTTAGTTAAACACCAAACGTGCCAAACCTCAGGTTGATCGGGACCTTGGTGCGGGTGTTTCCCAACCAGAAGTCACATTGGCTCCTCATAAAGGTGCACCTCCTTGCGCATCTCCCCGATATGATCCGCACCCGGGGACTGCCCAAGGAGTACTCCACCAACTTCGGTGAGGCGTCTCACAAGACGATGGTGAAACGCCACGCTAGGAACACCAACTGGCGCGACGTGGGTCGGGATATCGCAGTGCGCCATGAGCGCCTGGCGGCGATCACCGCAATGGCCAAGGAAGAGAGCGGGGGGAAGACATACGAGACCGCCATGCGCCTGGTGAGTACGGGTGGTGGGCTCCAACATACAGACCATAACCATGTAACAAGGTGACCCGTGAAGCACTATGGTACGTGGGCCTGATGGTGTGCGTGACTGTGCCGAGTGTTTGACATGAGTGTGTGATAGAATGGGGCGCCAGTGATAAGCAGATCAGAGTTGGGATTGAAGTGCAGGGAGTGAAGGGGAAGGGGTTGATAAGGGCGTTACTCTCGTATGAGAGGCACGCGGCTGATTCGCGGTAGAGAAGAGGCAAGAAGTGCAGAGGATGCCCGAGAACGTTAGGGTTGAGAGGTGAGGTGACGGTTTGCGTGGGTTACTGGACTGAGAAGTCAGATAGGGGGACGGGAGGGTTAGCGGTTGGGATGGGATTTTGTGAGCGAGAGGAAGAGGGGAGGGTTAGCGTGAGGGATGGGATGGGATGGGATGTCCGAGACGGGAAGGGGTGGGTTAGCGGGAGGGATGGGATGGGATGTCCGAGACGGGAAGGGGTGGCACGGGTTGGGATGCCTGAGAAGGCGAGGGGTGGGGCGTAATGAGGGACGGGATTGGATGTCTAAGGAGGGGAGAGGTGGGTCGACATGAGGGATGGGATTGCATGTCTGAGAATGGAAGTTGGTTGGTGGAGGCCGGTGTGTGGGTAGGGGAGGGGAGCGGGAGGGATGATATGGGAAGGGATGGCCTGTTTGTAGAGTGGAGAGTAGGGTTCACAGTATGGACGGGATTGGATGTTGAGGAAGGGGTGGAGAGGGTTCGCGGGGTGTCGTGTGTTTGGATTCCTGTGTGTGGGCAAGGGTATTCTTGTGTATGGGATGTATGTCTGGGAAAAGGAGAGGGGGGGGTTGGCGGGAGGGATGGGACTGGATAACTTTTGTGTGCGGGAGGCATGGCCGGGCTGCCTTTGAGACCATGGTATAGTGTTATGTTCACTAAACCCTCCGTTTCTCCATGCATTTCTTATTTCTGTATTGGTACAGGCCATAGAGCGACATCAGCGGGTGCTCACCAAGACGAGCAGAACCATGACTGTCGGGGAACCACACGACAGCGCATGGACTTCCTACAAGCTTGCGCTGGGTGAAGATGTGATGCGGAGGTTCTCGGGGGAGCTGGTTCGGGCGGGGATCGTGGTGTCGACCCTGCAGGTGAGCATTAACTCATCGTACGCCACAAGGAGGAAATGCAAGGAGTACGTCCAGCACCCACTATCATGAGCCCACTAGCCAACACGCCAGCCACCTTATCTCACCGCATTTCGACTGTTAATACTGACCGTTGACCTCGTGGTAGAATCAGGTAACTTACAGTGCATAACACGTAACCCGTATTCACGTGGTGACAACCCCCCCCCCCCCCCCCCCCCCCCCCTCCGTTCCCCCCCCCAACGCTCATCCTCCTCCATGCATCTGTCCCATCTGTCATCACCCACAGGCCAAGATGCCGGGCTGGATGGTGTGCAAGGGCAGTACTCCTTTGGATTACGCAGGGTGTGAGGTACCCCACCTAAACATGATGGTGCCGGTACCCAAATCCATGCAGGCTGGACGAACTTAAGCGTTCAGAACACAATGAACTCCTTCTATAAGCATGTATCCATCTGTCTCAGAACCCCTCCCACCACCGTCAGAGCACGTGGCGTGGCGTTTCCGAGGCCTTGTGACACTGCAGTGGTGCCATCCCTGAGCCTATTTTTTTCCCCCACCATTGCGTTACTTGTCCACACATAGGTGCACTCGGCCGTTGCGATTCCACCGCACACGCGGATGGACACCAGAGACCACGGGCAGTTGGTGAAGGCTGCCCCTGATGAACGCAAGTTCAGCAACATCCGCATCCAAGGGGGCGGGGCTGAGTGGTACGGCAAGCTCCTAATTCTGTTCCAGTTCACAGGGCCCGACGGTGCGAAAGTGCAGCGGGCTTTTGTGAAATACTACGATGAGGTCTCGCCACCGTGTCCCGTGACCGGGTGCTTGCGCCTTGTGCCTACGACAGGGGAGGATGAGTATTCGGTGATCGAGGTGGATAGCATCCTAGCCCTTGCGCACATCGTACCCTCTTTCACGCATGATGACATGTTGTTGGTAAATCGGTTCCTCTTCCGACATATGGGGTGATTGTTAAAACTTGCACGTATTTGCAAAGGTGTGGGCGGTAGAATGGTGGAAATACAGCTGGTGCAGTGGTAAGGAAAGGTAATCTTTGCGACCTTGTTTTTCTGGACCTCTATGGTTTCCGTAAACCCAGTGCTCGCATTCTGGACAGCCATATGCCGGGTTATGCCAAATAATGTCAGAATGAGGAATGGATGTTGCATTGATGTTGGTTGGGGTACATATGACAAACCCTAACTTCTGTACCCCCTAAGACAAACCTCACTACAGGCTACAACATTTGACACACCCCCATAGCCGAAGTGAGGGGTGTCTAGCAAAAACAAAAAAGAGTACGGTCACAAGACCAGTCCAAAAGAAAACAAAGCTCAGGGTGGATCACAACGTCACCACACACTCTGAGCACAAGCAACAGTGGCCACAAGGCCAGTCCAAGAGATCACAAGTATATATAGTAAGTGTACAGACGAAGCAGGCAATAAACTCAAGTCTACGCATGACTAGAACCTGTGTCAACAAGGCCTAACTGCACATAACACCTCTGGTGGTCACAAGGCGGAAGCGCCTTGGTGAAGATGTCTGCAGTGTTGGCCTCGGACTCTACAAACTCGAAGCGAGCCTGTCCACGCCTCTGCAACTCTCGCAGAAGAAAGTACCTGACGTGAATGTGCTTCACTCTGCTCTCCAGTCGCGGCTCACGACAGAGGAGGATCGACGCCTTGTTGTCATTAAACAAGGTCGGTGCAGAGCTCGGCCGCTCACCAAGGTCGGCGAGCAAGAAGGTCAACCACCGTAACTCCTGTGCCGCCATGGCACCAGCGTAAATCTCAGCCTCAGCTGTAGAGGTCGAGACAGAAGAGGAGCGCGTGGAACGCCAGGAAACAGCTCCAGAACCCAGACTGAAACAGTACCCCTGAGTAGACCTGTGAGTCTCAGCGTCGTCAGCGTAAGAGGAGTCACAGTGACCAGTGAGTACGACAGACTGCTGCCCTCCAAGAACTAGCCCCACGCCTGATGTAGTCGCTAGGTACTTCGCCACCCTCACAGCTGCCGTCCAGTGAACAGGACGGTGTCTCCCTGGCGCAACAAAGCGCGCAAGGATGCTGAGAGGGAAGGCGAGGTCCGGGCGAGTACAAGTCATCAGGTACATAAGGCAACCCACAAGCTCTGCGTAGGGACCACTAGGCTCAAACGGCTCGTCAGGAAAGGGACCAGTGAGTCTGTGGTCAACAGCTAGAGGTGTGCGCTGTACGGTGGAGTGCTGAAGCCCGAACCGCTGAAGGACCTGCTGCACCATGTGTGACTGTGAGAGTGTAATGGTGCGAGCGGCTCTGTCCCTGGTGATCTGCAGGCCAAGGTAGTGGCGCAGCTCACCAAGATCAGTGCACGTGTGTCTCTTCTGCAGTTCGGACTTCACGTCTGCCAAAGCAACCCTGTCCGAAGTGGCGAAAACGAGGTCGTCGACGTAGACCAGAACAAAGAACGGTGTGGAGCCACGACGAACGAACAGCGACGGGTCGGCAGAAGACGGCTGGAACCCAAGGTCAGAGAGGGTAGAACGCAGAGTGTCGTGCCACTCACGAGGGGCCTGGCGAAGACCGTAAACAGGTCGCCTCAGCCTCCACTGGGTCCCAGGAGGGAAGGTGCCAGTGAAGGCCGAGGGACGACGCAACCAGACCTCCTCGTGTAGGCTGCCCTAAAGGAAAGCAGTGGAGAAGTCGAGAGAGTGTAACTCGTAGTCTCTCTGTGCTGCTACGTGTAGTAACACCCGAAGAGTGGTCATCTTCGAGGTAGGTGCGAAGGTCTGAAAGAAGTCAACTCCCTCGCGCTGACTGAAACCTCTAGCCACGTAGCGCGCCTTGAAGACCGGGGGAGATCCCGGTGGCCGCTTCACCCTGTAGATCCACATGCCGTCGACTACGTTCGCCCCAGGGGGGGGAACCTCATCGACGTAGGTGCCTGTGGATCTGTAGGAGGCCATCTCTGCGTCCATGGCAGCTCTCCACTGAGAGGCCCAAGGCCCTGACACTGCCTCAGCGTAAGTGCGAGGAGTCGGAATGTCAAGGGCGTCGGGGTCACCCTCAGGGGCGAGGAGCATGGCACAGAGATGAGGGGAAGCGGCCGCCAGGAACTCTAGCTCAAACTGCCTGTCCTCTAGGGCGTCACAGCCAAGGGCAGACACACCCCCGACGGCCAGAGGACTGGTAGGAGGAGCAGCCACAAGCGTGGTGGCGTTGTCAAGGCGGCGGGTAGAGGCAAAGTCAGTAACTGCGGCAGTAAGAGCGGACACAGAGGACACAGAGGCACGAGGGTGAGTAACAAGAGAGGCAAGAACACGAGAGAGAACAGGACGGTACGTGCGGTAGTAGTCAGTGACAGGAGTAGGGAGCGACACAGTGAGGGCCGACTCAGGAGGAGACGGAAGCACAGACTGAGACGGACGAGGTGGACTAGAAAGAAGGAAGGCAGTACGAAGGTCAGTGAAGGGAACAGGAGACGAGGGACGAGCACGAGGGGAGCGACGAGTAGCCCAAGAACGAGACGGAGGAGGAGAGGACAAAGGCGGAGAACTGGGGAAAACAGCGGGGGAGGAGTCAGGAGGAGGAAACGTGGGACCGTAGACAGGAGGAGAGGCGGAGGAGGGAGGAGAAGGGGAGGGGAGACCAAGGATCCGAAGACCCGAGACAGGAGGAGGAAGTGGCTGCTGCTGCTGCGGCTGCGACTGCTGCTGCTGCGGACGCGGCTGCTGCTGGGACTGCTGCTCCTGCGGGTCCAGCTGCTGCTGCTGCTGCTGCTCCTGCGGCTCCAGCTGCTGCTGCTGCTCCTCCAGCCGCTGTAACTCCCTCTCCTCTCTCTTCAACGCCAACTGCTCGTCACGGGCACGGCGAACACGAGCCTGGTGCCTAGTCGGGTAGGGGTGGGGGGGTGGAGTAGTGTCCGAAGCAGCGGCAGCTCCAGAGTCCACCTCAGAAGAACTAGGCGCACCACCCCCAGAGGCAGCACTAACACCAGCTCCAGAACCAGGCTCACCTGAACCCGAAGGAGGCGCACCCTCACCCCCAGACGCAGCACCCCCAGTGTCCGCGCGGCCAGCACCAGCTCCCGGACGACAAGAGTCCTCTGCACCCACCGAGTCAGCTCCAACTCCAGAACCAGAAACTCCAGCTCCAACCCCAGCTCCAACTCCAGCACCCCCAGAACCAGAAACTCCAGTGCCAACTCCAGCTCCAACTCCAGCTCCAACTCCAGCACCCCCAGAACCAGAAACCGGTACAGGAACAGGCGCCGCACCAACCTCTCGAGAGCTAGCACCAGCGGCACGCTGCGAGGAGGACTGTGGGGAGGGAGGCTCTACCGGAGGGGCTACCGAAGGAGGAGGGGTAGCCTGGGACACACCTGACGGGGCTGGACCAGGGGGGGGAGGCTGTACCGGGGGAGCAGGAGGGGGAACGGCAGTCAGGAAGAGGGGGGGAGGAGGAACCGGGAGACCTCGACTGGGGTACCTGACGTAGTATGGAGTGGACTCCTCGAAACGGACGTCACGGGAGTCAAAGAACCGGTGAGAGGGAGGGTGGTAAAAGGTGAAGTCAGAGGAGTCCTCAGGGAAACCAAGGAAGACACAGGGGACGGCACGAGGCGAGAGCTTGTCCGCGGAGGTGTCGCGAACAAGAGCCAAGCACCCCCAGACACGAAACCGCGACGCAACATCAGGGGACCCTGTCCAAAGACTGGTCGGTGAAACCTCTGGTCGAGAGACACGTGGCCAGAGGTTCAGCTGGTGCGCGGCGTACCTGACCGCGTAGGGCCACAGAAAATGGGGGGGCACAGGCGTGAGTCAGGGAGGTGCGGGCGATCTCCATGACCAGGCCTATGCGGCGCTCAGCAACCCCATTCTGCTGTGGGGACTCTGGAAGCGTCCAGGACTGACGAATGCCCTGCTCGCGACAGAATCCAGCGAGAATGCCGGAGCGAAACTCACCCCCACGGTCGGAGTGGAGACAGCTGACACGACGACCACGAGTGTCCTCAGTGGTGAGCAACCACCTGATCAGCGTAGAAGTCACCTCAGACTTCTTCGCCAGAGGGAACACTGTGGTGTAGCGGGAGAAGTCGTCAACTACCACCAGAAAGTAACGCTCACGCTCAGGGCCTAGACGAGGGGCTGGGCCCCAGACGTCCAAGTGAAGCGTCTCAAAAGGCTCGGTGGCCGGACGAAGGGAGGAGGAGTGAGGGGTGGCGCGCAGCCTACCCTCGACGCAGGGACTACACGGCGGCGCAGGCGAAGGCGGCAGCGACGGCAAGACACGTGGGAGGCCTAGGACAAGACGCTGACTAGACATAGCGCGCAGACGTGGAAGGGACGGGTGCCCCATCCGGTGGTGCCACAGAACGGTGGGGTGGGCAAGCGACCGGCAGGAGCACGACGCAGCGACTGGAACAGACGTAGGAACCTGACACGACACAGACACCTGGGGGGACGTAGCAACCTGGTGAGACGCGGGGACCCGAACGGGGGGGGGAACCGGGGGCAGTGGCAGTAGGGGGGGCTGCTGGTGCGGCCGCTGGTGCTGCTGCTGCTGCTGCTGCTGCTGCTGCTGCTGCTGCTGCGGCTGCTGCTGCTGCTGCTGCGGCTGCTGCTGCGGCGCACGCGGGCCAGTGTGAAGAGTGTAGAGACCCGAGCCCGGCTCAGCAGTAAAGGTAGCAAGAGGCTGGTAAGAGTCTCCGTCAACACACACCGCAGTCTCTCCAGAAGGCTCAAACCACACACCCACGTGCTGACTCACGAGGGGTCGCACGCCCACCAAGTTTCGGGAGAACGAGGGGACGTGAAACCCAGTGAGAGACCCGGAGGGAGCAGCAGGACACGGTAAAGTGGTAGTGTGACGTGCAGTGACTGGTCCCGTAGTGGGATCAGCCAACGCTACAGAAACAGGCGCAGGAAGTGGTGTAAGTGTCGTGCTGTCCCGAAAGAAGCAGTGGGAGGCTCCAGAGTCCAGTGTGAACGACAGCGAAGCGTCCTCTGAGGTAGTCGCTGGTCTAGAGTCTACACAAGTACCTACACTAGCAACAGGCAACTGAGCAAGACTAGCACCTAAGCTAACAACACCAGAGTAAACAGAGTCAGAAACACTAGAGTCAACAACAGCATACATAGCATGAGGAGCACTAATCAGATCAACTAACTGCTCAGCAGACATGCCCCACAGAGCGGAGCCGTGGCGCTGAACCAGAGGAAGCCAGTCAGGAGCAGGACCGCCAACCCCGTAGGTCAACCGGACCGTGTCAGTGAGCTGAGCAAAGCACTGACCAGGGGGGTGAAAGCGGCCACAAGGGTGGCCCCGACGAGGACCTGTCTGAACCTGGTAGGGGCAGGGAGGGTAAGCAGCACCGCGCTGGGGCTGACGCAGCCCCGACCCCGGAGCCAGCTGCTGACGCTGCTGCTGCTGCTGAGGCTGCTGGGAGGAAAGGGGCTGCTGCTGCTGCTGAAGGTGCTGCTGACGCTGAGCCTGGTACCATGCCGCTGCTCCACCTAGCGGGGCCGGCAGTACAGGAGGCGACTGACGAGCTCGGGGGTCGCCGCCACCAGCAGGTGCAGTGGAGTCACCAGCCGCTGCACGAGGGGTCTCTCCAGACGCTGCACTCCCACCACCCCCAGTCGCAACAGCACCCCCACTACCTCCGCTACCTCCGCCTCCACCTCCACCAGAACCACCTTTCTTGCCCCCCCTGCCGCGGGACCGCGACGCAGTCGTAACAGCAGCCGCAGTCGCGTCAGTAGCGGCAGTGGCAAGAGAGGCAGTGAAGGTGGGTAACTGCGGGACTGTGCACCCGTGGAAGAGTGGGGGGGACACAGTACCAGAGGCGGCAGCTACCGAACGAAGGTTGCTCTCGACGTCCTTGAGTGCAGACTCAAGGACCTCGATAGTCAGCTCACTAGGGTGCTTCAGCAGAAGCGCGTCACGAACGGAGGCAAGGCGGTCAGGGAGGCTAGTGGCGATGAAATAGACAGTAATCGCCATGGGGGGAGGAAGCAGTGCAAGCTGTGCCTCAGTGCAAGCAGCGCGGTAACTAGCGTCGAGCGAGCGGAGGTGAGCGATCAAGTCAGCAGAGCGCTCAAACGAGGCAAGATCAGGAAACAGGAACGGGAGGAAAAGACGGCCGAGAGAGACAGTAGCGGGAGTAGAGTAGCGGGCCTTAATCGCAGTGAGGTACGCAGCAGCGGTGCGAACCTGAGTAAAGTGGACCTCCTCGGACTCAGGGAGGAGGCTGCTGAGTGCGATGCAGGCCGCAGCGTCACGCGACGTCCAAGCCGTCCGGTCAGCGCGCTGACGGGCAAAGCGAGCCGTAGCAGCGTCGTCAGGAGCAGGGCCTAAAGCGGTAGGCTCGGGGGGCTCGGGGAGGTCACCAGTAGCGTGTGACCAGAGGGTCTCGCCCCCCTGGACCTGACTCTCTAACAGACGACGAGCGCGAAGAAGCCAGACGGAAAAGTCAAGGGGTCTACCGTCAGCGTCGAAACGAAGAACTCGCGGAGTCGCCATAGTGAGAACCAACGCGAACGAACAGGCGAGTAACAACCGGGGGGGAAGAGGACTCAGTCGCAGCGGAAGAGCGGGCTAGGGCGACGGGCCAAAACGTAGGGTAGGGCAACGGGCCAGGGCCTAGGGTAGGGCGACGGGCCAGAGCCTAGGGAGGGCGACGGGCCAGGGCCTAGGGAGGGCGACGGGCTAGGGCCTAGGGAGGGCGACGCGACGGGGGAAAGGGCGGGAGCGACGCGACGGGGCAGGGCGACGCGACGGGACAGGGCGACGCGACGGGGCAGGGCGGCGCGACGGAGCAGGGCGACGGGACAGGGCAGGGCGACGCGACGGGGTAGGGCGACGCGACGGGACAGGGCGACGGGACAGGACGGGACGGGACAGGGCGACGCGACGGGACGGGACAGGGCGACGCGACGGGACAGGGCGACGGGACGGGACGGGACAGGGCGACGTGACGGGACAGGGCGACGGTACGGGACAGGGCGACGCGACGGGACAGGGCGACGGGACAGGGCAGGGCGACGCGACGGGACAGGGGGGGAACAGGCGGGCGCGACGCGACGGAGGGAACAGGCGCGACGCGACGGGGGAGATTATGCTAGGCTCGGTACTAGGCGCGGTAACAACTAAACTGGTACGAACGAGAGGTAGGATCAGGCTCGGGAGGTACGAACGGAGAACGGAGGAACGGGATCCCACAGGATCCTAACCTAGCTCTGATACCATGTCAGGATGAGGAATGGATGTTGCATTGATGTTGGTTGGGGTACATATGACAAACCCTAACTTTTGTACCCCCTAAGACAAACCTCACTACAGGCTACAACATTTGACAAATAATTGTGCAATGCGCAAATCGTAGATTATGCATTAGTATAGTGTATTATTCAAAGAATGGGCTAGGGGCATGTAAATGTGCAGGGGGGTTGATACGTTCAGGAAAACGGCATCGGCCGGAATCGATCTTTCGACCTTTTGGACTACAGGAAATTTGCATGGACTAAGAGACGGCGCGAACAGTGTGGCTTGGAAGCCGAGCCGAACGTTTTCAGGATGGTTTCCCCTTTTACCCTGGCACTACACGACCCTACTTTGGACAGATTGGGGAGGGAACAGTTTAGGGAAGTACTGTACCCTGTCCCGAAAGTATATTTCGGGAGCCAGGACACATTTGGGACATTCCTAGGAGACCGAATTGAGGCTTCCAGGAGCTCAGTTTTGAAAGGATGGTTCTAGGACCTCAACTTTTTGGTGATGGTGTAGAGTATTCCAGATCGGTTCCAACATTAGTTAGGTGTGTCGAAAGGATTTGTGGTGCAACTGGTTTATACCTTTTGTTTAGCGCGACTATCCCTAAATAGCCCATAGGTCTGGCATTGGGGCCACTTATTTGAAAAGTAACATTGGCAATGGTCTGAAATTTTACCAGGGATGGGCTATAATGATTACGCGACAGTCACTGTTACTGCGCGCTGTGGTGTCAAACCACCCCGTTAAAATTCCCGCCATGTTTTAGCAGCTGGGCGGGAAACCGAGGACATCGCAGGGGGGTCGTTCGCGCTGGCGGGAATTATGTGCCATCGCATGGGGTCGGAAACCGTTTCCCGCCCAAGGAACAAGGTCACCTCAATGATTTCTGGCATGGGTCACCCTCGCTCGCTATCGAACAGGGCCTGAAGGCGCGCAAAAATTTATCGCGCACTGACTGGAGCAAGGTTGGCGGGAACAGTATCCAAACCAGAGTTCCCAGAGGTGGGTGAAATAGGGTGAACAGATGTGTGTAGGTGTGGAGCTGCTGAGCGGAGCAATGTTGGTTGCGTCGCGTCACACACTCAACTACACCTCTCGCCGCATCATGCGGCGACAGCGGAACTTGCGCTGTCCGTACTTGCGTCTCGCCAATAATTGCAGAACACAATAATGACACATGTAGCTACCCACTAACACGGATTACCACCTCTTTTGTGTAATTCATCAAGAAACATCTAGGTTTTTTCAAATTAGGTTCATGAAAGATGCTTGCTTTAGCCAAACACCTCTGCTGCCCTAACCTAAGTGAACTGCTCCTAAACGTTGAGAAATATCTGCCGCTCTAAAGTTCTTTCATCATGTTACATTACGTCAGCCAGTATCGCCTTCTGCAGTCAAATGGTCAAAAAGTGTCTTCAAAATTAGTCCCTCAGCTGCTGTCCAAGGTGTTCTCAAATCCATGCCTCACTCATGTGTATCTCACTTCCCTATGCTTAGTCCCTCCTCTGTTCAAGGTGTATCTCTAATCTCATACGGGCGAGGTGAGGGGTGAGGATTGAGTGAGCATACTCAAACCTCACTCATGTCTATCTCACTTCCCTATGCTTAGTCCTTCAGCTATCTCCTGTGCTCTCTCACCCTCAGCCATGCCACCGTGTCAGCCACTGTCGTCTCGTATGGCAGACAGTTGATGTTTGAAAGGTTGATCCTGTCAATCTCTGTCTCCTATACTCAACTCCTCAACTCTTTCCTGTGCTCTCTCACCCTCAACCATGCCACCGTGTCAGCCACTGTCGTCTCGTATGGCAGAGAGGTGATGTTTGAAAGGTTGATCCTGTCAATCTCTGTCTCCTATACTCAATCCCTCAACTCTTTCCTGTGCACTCTTAGCCATGCCACTGTGTCAGCCACTGTTGTCTCATACGGTCGAGGCGCAAACCCAAGCTCCTTCTCTGCCTTGCTCCATTCAATGTACCTGATGGAATATTGAAGAGAGGGGAGGAGAGGGGAGGGGAGGGGACAGGTGATGGAGGTGTACTCATGCTCACTCACTCTCGCACTCTCATACTCACATTTGCGCACTCACTCTCGCACTCCAGTGATCACACTCGCACACTCACTCTCACAGTCGTATTCTCACGCACTCGCAGACACACACACACACACACACACACACACTCACTCCCACCAACGCACTCAACTTCACTCTCACATTCACTCACTCACACATACAAGCACTTAGACACTCTCTCTCACACACACACGCAACCACTCGCTCACTCTCTCAGCCACCAGTAAACCTGCGCCATTTCAAACACAACAGGGTGAAGCGAGAAATTTTTCCAGCCAATCAGACCCTCCCTCTCACTGTCACTCTCACATTTCACCCCCTCTCACACTCACACTGAATCTCTCTCTCACACTCTCCCACTCACCAATAGACCTGCGCCATTTCAACCACGACAGGATCAAGCGAGGGGTCCTTCCGGCCAATCAGAGGCAAGAGATTCGACGCAGTGGCGGCCAATATCCATGCGACATCTGGCGGCAAGAACAGAAACGGCGGCGCCACGTCAGCGCAGCGTGCAATGATGTGGAAGTAGTCATATAAGGTCATGTTGACGGCTCCAAGGAGGTATGTGGCGTTGGGAGCGGCGGATTGCATGGCAGCAATGAACGCAGAGGCCTGGTAGGAAAGAGACAAGGAACAGAGAAGGAAGAGACAAGGTGGTTGGGAGGAGTATGGAGAGGGTGTTGAATCAACACATGAGGGGATACAGCAAATGCACTCCACAGGCATGTTGACGGCTCCGAGGAGGAACCTGGCATTGGGGGTGGTGCATTGCATGGCATCGATGAATGCAGAGGCCTGGAATGAAAGAGACAGGAAACAGACAGAGTGGGTAGCGAGAGCATATACAATCAGCACATGGGCAGATATAGCATATCAACTCCACAGTCCTGTTGTTGAATCCGAGGAGGTACGTTGCGTTGGGGGGTGCGGATTGCATGGCAGCGACGAAAGCAGAAGCCTGCAGCCAGATGCACAGGGTGGAAAAGGTGTGTGTGTGTGTGTGTGTGTGTGTGTGTGTGTGTGTGTGTGTGTGTGTGTGTGTGTGTGTGTGTGTGTGTGTGTGTGTGTGTGTGTGTGTTTTTCTTTTTCTTTTTCTTTTTTTTTTTCTCCACGCTTTCCCACATGGTGGAAAAGGTGCGGAACAAACATTCTTCTCACGCCTTTCCCACTAGGTCAGGAGGTGCAGCAAAGGTGCAGCTGGTGGGGAACATGGGGTTTGGTGCAGTGGTGTGTGGTGGCGTGCGGAGGGATTGCGGTGCTATGCGGTGGTGTGGGGCACGGATGGATGAAATGGCTCCACTGGTATGGAGCAAGAGCGGCACATACCACGTCCCGCACGTCGACGAATGAGAGCCCGCCACGTGGCACAAAGGGGATGCGTCGCTCCATTATGTCCAGCACCGTGCGGCACGAGCTGAGGCGGTAGTCTCCTGGAAAGATGGGGTGTCGAGTGTGGTGCATGGCACATTATATGTAAAGGGGACACAGGGAGGGGGACGCTTGCAATCATTGCCCCATGACGCCCAGCACTGCGCGGCACGAGCTGAGGCGGTAGTCGCCTGGTGGAGTGGAGGGTGTGGGAGTGTAGTGCATGGCAGATGATACACAAAGGATGCAGGGGAAGGGGGTCGGGAATAGGAAAGGATAGTGTGGCACGAGCTGAGGCAGTAGTCGCCTGGTGGAGTGGAGGGTGTGGGAGTGTGGTGCACGGCTTATTACACGCAAAGGATACAAAAGGGAAGGGAAGGCATGCAGCCATCACCCTGTGCGGCACCATGGTGCCCATCACTGTGCGGCACGAGCTGAGGCGGCAGTCCCCTGGAGCCGGATGGGGTGCGTGTGTGGGTGGTGCGGTGACTTTTGAGTCAACTCAAAAGTCAGTGCGTGTGTGGGTGGTGCATGGCAGGGGAGAGACACGACACGCAGCACGAGGTGATAGCCACCCAGAATATGTTTTTTGCGAATTCTCAAAAAACATACGCTGCAAAATATTTCCCTCCCACGAATGTTGGTGCATGGCAGGGGAGAGACACGACACGCAGCACGAGGTGATAGCCACCCAGAATATGTTTTTTGCGAATTCTCAAAAAACATACGCTGCAAAATATTTCCCTCCCACGAATGTTGGTGCATGGCAGGGGAGAGACACGACACGCAGCACGAGGTGATAGCCACCCAGAATATGTTTTTTGCGAATTCTCAAAAAACATACGCTGCAAAATATTTCCCTCCCACGAATGTTGGTGCATGGCAGGGGAGAGACACGACACGCAGCACGAGGTGATAGCCACCCAGAATATGTTTTTTGCGAATTCTCAAAAAACATACGCTGCAAAATATTTCCCTCCCACGAATGTTGGTGCATGGCAGGGGAGAGACACGACACGCAGCACGAGGTGATAGCCACCCAGAATATGTTTTTTGCGAATTCTCAAAAAACATACGCTGCAAAATATTTCCCTCCCACGAATGTTGGTGCATGGCAGGGGAGAGACACGACACGTAGCAGCACGAGGTGATAGCCACCCAGAATATGAACCTCGTGCTGCGTGTCGTGTCTCCCAGAATATGAACCCACCTGGTCCCAAACTTGTATTTTCAAGTTTCTACCCACCTGGTCCGAGAATGATCGTTGGTGATATTTTAAGGCGCCTCACCATTCCTGAGGCGTTTTTTGTGGGTGGGTGCTGCTATTCCGATATGATTTTGGCCCCAGAATGAGAGTGGGTCGCATGCACACCAGCTCCAACCCATACTGCTCCGCATACCCCCTCGCCCTCTCCTCTGACTCAATCTTCGCCCGGTGGTATAGCCACCCCCCCACCACCTCCCTCACATGCAGCCACGGATGCTCAAACAAAAGCCTAGATTTCTCACTTCACTCGATTCGTGCGCAAGCAAGGGGGTGACTCTGTGCCTCATAGGTTTCTCAACCCACCTGGTCCCAGAATGAGCGTTGGTCGCATGCACACCAGCTCCAACCCATGCTGCTCCGCATACCCCCTCGCCCTCTCCTCTGCCTCGATCTTTGCCCGGTAATACGGCCACCCCCCCACCACCTCCCTCGCGTACGGCGAATCATCGCTCGCCACCTGTCGGGAGTCTTTAAAAGCACCGACGGTCCCTGACGTGGACGCGTAGACCACCCGCTTTACCCCGGCTTTAAGAGCCGCTTCGAGCACGGCTAACGTGCCGTCGACGGTGGTTTGATCGAGCGAGGGGTGCTGTGCGGTGGAGCTCGGTTGAGGGGGTGACGTTGGCGTGGGGGTTGGTTGAGGTTGTGGTGGTGGTGGTGCTGCTGATGTGGCGTCGCGTGAGTGGATGACGATTCCTGCCAGGTGGAAGAGGCCTGAGGTGCCTTGGAGGAGGGAATTGAGCGAGGAGGGGTCTGATAGAGATCCGATGACCACCTGAGGGATGGGGATTGGGTTAGCAAGGTTTGGTTGGAGAGACGGGGGAAAGAAAAGAGCACGTATTGTGGGTTGGTGGAAGTGACCAGATGTGCATTGAAAGGGGGATTGAGGATGTTTTTGAGACGTCTCGAAAACAACCTCGGTTCACGTGGAAAGAGGACGTATTGTGGGTTGGTGGAAGTGAGCAGATCTGCATTGAAAGAGGTATTGAAAGGGGGATTGAGGATTTCATCACCACCTGAGGAAGAGGGGTTGGTATGGGGGGCAGAGATGGTTGAGGGAGGGAGAGAGTGAGAGAAAGGCAGCATGCTATGATGTGTGGGAGAGACCCGAGGTGCTGTGGAGGAGGGTATCGAGTGAGGAAGGGTCTGAGAAAGATCCTTCTTTTGACCACCTGAGGCATAGGGGTACATTGCAAGGTATGGAGGGGAGAGATAGTTGAGGGAGGGGGGGTTGGAAGAGACAGGACAGCAGTGTTGGTGGGTGCAAGTCCAAGGTGCCTTGGAGAGAGGTCCATTTCGTACAGCATGTCCCCACCCAGCATGTCTGTACAGCATGTGTGGTACGCTCTAACCCACCCAGCACCGCGGCAGAGTCCCCAGTTCCCCAGTACTGTTTTTTGAGAATTCTCAAAAACCAGCGAGAATTCTCAAAAACCAGCGAGAATTCTCAAAAACCAGCAAGAATTCTCAAAAACCAGCAGAATTCTAAAAACCAGCAAGAATTCTAAAAAACCAGCGAGAATTCTCAAAAACCAGCGAGAATTCTCAAAAACCAGCGAGAACTCTCAAAAACCAGTGCGAATTCTCAAAAACCAGCGAGAATTCTCAAAAACCAGCGAGAATTCTCAAAAACCAGCGAGAATTCTAAAAACCAGCAAGAATTCTAAAAAACCAGCGAGAATTATCGAAAACCAGCGAGAATTCTCAAAAACCAGCGAGAACTCTCAAAAACCAGCGAAAATTCTAAAAACCGGCAAGAATTCTAAAAAACCAGCGAGAATTCTCAAAAACCAGCGAGAATTCTCAAAAACCAGCGAGAACTCTCAAAAACCAGCGCGAATTCTCAAAAACCAGCGAGAATTCTAAAAAAAACAGCGAGAATTCTCAAAAACCAGCGAGAATTCTAAAAACCAGCAAGAATTCTAAAAAACCAGCGAGAACTCTCAAAAACAAGCGAGAACTCTCAAAAACCAGCGAGAATTCTCAAAAACCAGCGAGAATTCTCAAAAACCAGCGAGAATTCTCAAAAACCAGCGCGGCAGGGTCCCCAGTTCCCCAGTACTGTGGTGCGATTCGAGAGGGCACTGGCGATATGATGAGAGGACGCAACAGCACCTCGCACTCAAGATCTCAAGCACGTAGGGAGGTTACCATCCTAGACCAGGATGTTTGGTACCATTTAGTGCCGCTCTGCCGGGTTAGAGCGTATCACGCCTGCTGCATCAGGTGAGTCGTATCATTCTTTAGGAACCGACTCGCCCGATGATGCAGCAGGTGTGATACGCTACGCTCCAACCCAGCAGAGCGGCACTAAATGGTATCAGCCATCAAACCCAGCAGAGCGGCAGGCTACTGTGGCGGAGTGGGATTAAGTTGACTCAGCAGAGTGGCACGGGCATGGGCTGTCTGTCTGCTGACATGACATGCGAGTCGTCTTGACGCGTGCCCTGTGCCACTACCACGCGCCTCTGCCACATTTCAGATTGTGCCACTTGCTTGCACTGTAATGACCCGCTAACCGAATGGAATGACTTTTGAGGCGCCTCAAAAGTCGCCTCTGCCACATTTCAGATTGTGCCGCTTGCTTGCACTGTAACGAACGACCCGCTAGCCGAATTGAATGTGCCTGCAATGCAACGCAGAGGCACCTGGTGAATCGAGGGACCGACTTTGTATGTGCTGCACCCATTTCCAGCCAGCAAGGCCCGACTTTGCTACAAACTAATTAATGCTGTGAACCAAAGCCAATTAGCAGTTCACCTATAGTCTTCCCCCATTCTCACCAAGTGCCTAATCCGTTCTGTACAGCCTTGCCAGCTTGTATCAGGCTGTGGATAATGACTTGGACGAAATCGGCGGGGCAGTGGGGTGCTGCGCTGTCTGAGAGGCACCCAGAGATTTAGGGGAATGAGTTGAGGGAATGTGTGGATGGGGAGGTAGGCTGTTGGGTTGCCTGCGGAGGCACCTGGTGAATGTTGAGTCTAACTTCAAAGTGTTTCAAGGTGACCTTCTGAGTTGAATTAAAATCTACCTGAATCTGCGGGTGGGGCGGCAGGCTGTTGGGTTGTCTGCAGAGGCACCTGACTGTGTGGCCCGCTGCTAAAAGCTGCTGCAGGAGGTGCGAGCCCAGGAATCTGTAGAGATGAGATGTGGATTGGTGTAGATGGGGGTTGATGGGTGTTGTTGAGTGTAGATGGGCAAAGAGAGGTGTAGATGGGTGCTGATGCTTTGCATTCGGGAACTGGCATCAGAATGTACCCAGAAGCAATGCCACAAGCTGTGAGCACCTGAATGACAGCCTCTCTTTGAAACTCAGCACTGTACGCGATATAAGGTCAGCACGAAACGCTCTGCTCTTCCAGTCGTACCCCGTAGCGCCAGTCACGGCGAACACCTGACCGTCAGCCGCCTCAGCGCCGCCATTCGCGTCGCTCGCGGCGGCATTCACGCGCGTGCCATCCCCGCGCATCGCGCTAGCACCGTCAGCGCCGGTACTATCACATCCGGTCGTCGAAATAGTTCCCTGGTTGATACCCGCGCTTAGAGCTGTCCCGTTATTGAACGATGTATTGCCACCCACGTTCCTGTTGATATTCCAGTCATTTCGTCTCGAACCGGCGCGGACGCCACATTTCCTTCTGCCGCTTAGACCTGCGTTATGAAGAGCTGCTTTACTGCCATTCTTGCAGGTCCATGGAACAGGCGTGTTCTGCGGCGACGTAGAGCGTAATCTATGAGCATTAGTTGTGGTTTGCGAATGCAGCCGATTGGACGCTACGAATTGAGTCTCGCGCCGTGAGAGACGGTGACTGTAGCTGATTGTGTTACAAACGAGTGAAACATTCTGGGGAGTGAGAAACTGTGAGCACTGAAATGTGCTACTGGCGGGAGCCATGGGAGCTACCATCGCGACCACGACCACGCAAGTGACTAAATCGAAAGTTGCGTTTGATGGGACAGGCATTGTGAGGGCCATGGACATTATGCCTATATCGAGGATATCGGACTTGACCGGGGTAGGAGTGGGCTCTCTTGGGGTGTCCTGCATACATCCATTTTATATCACCATTTTGTTTTGTTTATATCACCAACTTTCTAATTTTTTAACTGGATCACCCTGTACGCGTACAGCCCCAAATCGCCGAAGACCAGGCTCGGCCAGACGACCTCGCCTCCCGAACGTAGCCCGCGACGCCTTCGGGCTTGACAGCCCCGAACCAGCACCCAACCTCGCTATCCCGAGGTTCCCGCCTAGCTAGGCCTCTCGCTATACAGTAGAACCATACTGTTCAGCTGTGATTCGTCATTTCCTCGATCAGTACGTGAGATTAGGTCACTTTGCTGTGATTCGCGTCGCGTCGCGTATCTTTTCTTGATTTAGGACATAGCTGACTTACTGACTGTGGTTCCTATCGCAACTCAACGCCGTCGACGTTCTTCACCCTGCCTTGGAAATTCCGAGTGCTCACCTTCGAGCTCTGGTTCCCGGCAGTGTCAATTCCGGCGATTGGGCTCACGCCGTCCATTACGGCCATTCTGACGCGACCCCGACACTACGGCAATTTCTGGGAGAATTCTGGACAGTCGATTGGCTATTTCACGACAGCCCGTCTAGCCCGCCATGCCGCAGCGGCACTCGCGCAACTGCAACGACCGCGCTCACTTTACGTATGAGGAGCGGCGCAAGCTAGGGTTCGGGACGCAGAAGGAGCGGCTCGGCAAAGACTCGATCAAGCCTTTTGACGCGTGCGCGCTGTGCCTGCAAGAGGCCGTCGAGCCGCTTAGCTGCCGCAGTGGACATATCTTTTGCAAAGAATGCATTTACACGTGCTTGCTCACGCAAAAGAAGGACATCAAACGGTACGTTTTTTTAGATAATATCACATAGGAGGTGTATACCTAGAGGTAGGGTTCAGAGTGAGGAGCGGCGCAAGCTAGGATTCGGCACGCAGAAGGAGCGGCGCGGCAAGGACTCAATCAAGCCGTTCGACGCGTGCGCGCTGTGCCTGCAAGAGGCACAGCGTACACAGAAGGAGCGGCCCGGCAAGGACTCGATCACGTGTTCTGCAAAGAGCTTGTCTACAGCTGCTGGTGGTTGGGCACAGCGTACACAGAAGGAGCGGCTCGGCAAGGACTCGATCACGTGTTCTGCAAAGAGCTTGTCTACAGCTGCTGGTGGTTGGGCACAGCGTACACAGAAGGAGCGGCTCGGCAAGGACTCGATCACGTGTTCTGCAAAGAGCTTATCTACAGCTGCTAGTGGTTGGGCGTGGAATGGTAAGTGTTGTGCAAAGAATGCATGTACACGTGCTTGCTTATGCAGAAGAAGGACATCAAACGGTGAGACCATTGGCATGTGCGACTGTATATCGAGTAGTGAGTGTGTGGAGCGAGTGGCTTGCTTGCCGCGGCACCAGTTAGGGTTCCGCACGCAGAAAAAGTGGTCGGGAAAAGGAAAAACCCCATCAAGCGGCGAAACTGTGTCAACATGTGATTGTACTGAAGAACCAGTAGCACTGCACTAGTGGATAGGCGAGGAGGACCCCATCAGCGACCCCCATTTCCCCCTCTCACCCCTCTTCTTCCCCACCTCTCCCACCCCCCACTTCGCGCGCAGCAAGCGGGCAGCATGGGAGGCGCAGCAGCGGCAGGAGGAGGACGAGGAGAGCGAGCGAGCAGCAGCGGAGAGAGCAAGAGAGCTCGATGCTTTCGACCGCCAGAACCACGCGGCCCTGCCCCCCACTGCTGGTAATGGTTCTGGCGCTGCTTCTGCTGCTGCTGCTGCAGGAGCCGCTGCTGGTGCTAGTGGCGCTGCTGCCCCTTCCTCCGCGAAACGCCTCCGTGCTGCTGACCCTGCCACTGCTTCCGCTGGCGCCATTGTTGCTGCCAGCACTGCTGCTGCTACTCCCGCTGCTGGGAGCGAAACACCCTCACTTGCTGGAGCAGGAGCAGGAGGAGGGGGGTTAGCAGGTTCGGGCAGCGGGAGCGGGCGGATGAATTTCCAAGGAGCGAATTCCGTGAAAACAACAGCGTTTGAGGAGGAGGCAGTGAGAACGATGCGAGCCTATTGGATGCCTTCTGCCACTCCTGACGCGCCCAAGAAGGTCGACCCGCCTCCCACTGACACCACGTGTCCGGAAGGCTGCGGAAAGCTTCGCCTCAAGGACCTTTTCCCGATTGTTTTCACGCCGCTGCCGCTGCCGGACCAGCCTCTTGGCTTCGGCGGAGGCTCGGGCGGAGGTTCGGGAGGAGGTTCGGCGAAGCAGGTGACGACGTCGGCTGCGGTGAGCAACGGTGGAGCGCGGTACATGTGCCCTGCGTGCTCCACCACCCTCACTAATGCTTCGAAACTCTCGGCTATAGTTGCATGTGGGCACGTGCTGTGCCGTCGGTGCATTGAGAAATTCGTTTCTGCTGATGGGGCTTGCACAGTCTGTGGGACAGCCGTGGAGGGTGGTGGTGCTGCTGGGAGTGGGAAAGGGGGGGAGAGGAGGGGGTTGGTGGAGCTGGCGTGTGGAGGGACGGGGTATGCGGGGCATGGGGATGGGCTTGTGGCAAAGGCGTTCAAGCCGCTGGGGAGTGGGCCTGCTGCTGCCCCTCCTATCAAACCCACACGCCTGCTCTGATTTGACTGGAGGGTGTTGGTGGAGCTGGCATGTGGAGGGACGGGGTATGCGGGGCATGGGGATGGGCTGGTGGCGAAGGCGTTCAAGCCGCTGGGGAGTGGCCCTGCTGCTGCTCCTCCTATCAAACCCACCCGGCTGCTCTGATTGGCCAATGGCCAGGCTTATACTTTCCGCTTGGGGAATGCAGCTGATTTGTGAACTGAAGTGGGTTGCTGCTGGTGATTCTGGATGGGTGGGATGGGGGGAAGGGAAAGCAGTTCGGCTTTTGAGACGTCTCAAAACTGCAGCTGATTTGTGAACCAAAGTGGGTTCGTTTGCTGGTGGTGCTGAATGAGTGGGATGGGGGGAGGGAAAGCGGATAGGCTGTGGGGGGGTGTCGAGGATAGGCTGTGTCTGTTGTGTGCTCTTTTTTCAGCACGCTGTGATCTGAAGGGGGAGAGAGTGGAGGAGTTTATGATGATGATATCTTTTGATTACCCTGCTGTTTGGCGCCCGAACCATCGATTTCGCACCCATGTTCTACCCATCTGATCCAACTGACGTTTTAAAGCTCGCGGCCCAAATTGCGGGGCGCGCTGGCCAAGCTTACTAAGGTTGATGGGGGTGATGTTTTGAGTGCTGTTTGGGTTGCGAAGGGTGGTTACAAGAAGTGAGATGCAATCTGATTGGCCAGATATTTTTTGTCGAATGGGAGAGCAGGGAACAACAGCAATATGCTGATTGCAATTTGGGACTCTCGAAGCAAACCCAGGTTGCTCCCAGGGGTTTGCCGTGCCAACGAAAACCCCAAGGGTCTAGCGCGAAATTGGGCGAAAGCAAACAGCCCAACTCCCAACAAGTCAACTTCTCCCGCCACCCAAAGGTCAACCTTACTAAGGTTGAACAATTTGGGCCGCGAGCTTTAAACTTCCTACGGGCTCGTTGTCAGAATGAGGAAAATGGGTGTTGCATTGATGTTGGTTGGGGTACATATGACAAACCCTAACTTCTGTACCCCCTAAGACAAACCTCACTACAGGCTACAACATTTGACACACCCCCATAGCCTAAGTGAGGGGTGTCTAGCAAAAACAAAAAGAGTACGGTCACAAGACCAGTCCAAAAGAAAACAAAGCTCAGGGTGGATCACAACGTCACCACACACTCTGAGCACAAGCAACAGTGGCCACAAGGCCAGTCCAAGAGATCACAAGTATATATAGTAAATGTACAGACGAAGCAGGCAATAAACTCAAGTCTACGCATAACTAGAACCTGTGTCAACAAGGCCTAACTGCACACAACACCTCTGGTGGTCACAAGGCGGAAGCGCCTTGGTGAAGATGTCTGCAGAGTTGGCCTCGGACTCTACGAACTCGAAGCGAGCCTGTCCACGCCTCTGCAACTCTCGCAGAAGAAAGTACCTGACGTGAATGTGCTTCACTCTGCTCTCCAGTCGCGGCTCACGACAGAGGAGGATCGACGCCTTGTTGTCAGTAAACAAGGTCGGTGCAGAGCTCGGCCGCTCACCAAGGTCAGTGAGCAAGAAGGTCAACCACCGCAACTCCTGTGCCGCCATGGCACCAGCGTAAATCTCAGCCTCAGCTGTAGAGGTCGAGACAGAAGAGGAGCGCGTGGAACGCCAGGAAACAGCTCCAGAACCCAGACTGAAACAGTACCCCTGAGTAGACCTGTGAGTCTCAGCGTCGTCAGCGTAAGAGGAGTCACAGTGACCAGTGAGTACGACAGACTGCTGCCCTCCAAGAACTAGCCCCACGCCTGATGTAGTCGCTAGGTACTTCGCCACCCTCACAGCTGCCGTCCAGTGAACAGGACGGTGTCTCCCTGGCGCAACAAAGCGCGCAAGGATGCTGAGAGGGAAGGCGAGGTCCGGGCGAGTACAAGTCATCAGGTACATGAGGCAACCCACAAGCTCTGCGTAGGGACCACTAGGCTCAAACGGCTCGTCAGGAAAGGGACCAGTGAGTCTGTGGTCAACAGCTAGAGGTGTGCGCTGTACGGTGGAGTGCTGAAGCCCGAACCGCTGAAGGACCTGCTGCACCATGTGTGACTGTGAGAGTGTAATGGTGCGAGCGGCTCTGTCCCTGGTGATCTGCAGGCCAAGGTAGTGGCGCAGCTCACCAAGATCAGTGCACGTGTGTCTCTTCTGCAGTTCGGACTTCATGTCTGCCAAAGCAACCCTGTCCGGAGTGGCGAAAACGAGGTCGTCGACGTAAACCAGAACAAAGAACGGTGTGGAGCCACGACGAACGAACAGCGACGGGTCGGCAGAAGACGGCTGGAACCCAAGGTCAGAGAGGGTAGAACGCAGAGTGTCGTGCCACTCACGAGGGGCCTGGCGAAGACCGTAAACAGGTCGCCTCAGCCTCCACTGGGTCCCAGGAGGGAAGGTGCCAGTGAAGGCCGAGGGACGACGCAACCAGACCTCCTCGTGTAGGCTGCCCTGAAGGAAAGCAGTGGAGAAGTCAAGAGAGTGTAGCTCGTAGTCTCTCTGTCCTGCTACGTGTAGTAACACCCGAAGAGTGGTCATCTTCGGGGTAGGTGCGAAGGTCTGAAAGAAGTCAACTCCCTCGCGCTGACTGAAACCTCTAGCCACGTAGCGCGCCTTGAAGACCGGGGGAGATCCCGGTGGCCGCTTCACCCTGTAGATCCACATGCCGTCGACTACGTTCGCCCAAGGGGGGGGAACCTCATCGACGTAGGTGCCTGTGGATCTGTAGGAGGCCATCTCTGCGTCCATGGCAGCTCTCCACTGAGAGGCCCAAGGCCCTGACACTGCCTCAGCGTAAGTGCGAGGAGTCGGAATGTCAAGGGCGTCGGGGTCACCCTCAGGGGCGAGGAGCATGGCACAGAGATGAGGGGAAGCGGCCGCCAGGAACTCTAGCTCAAACTGCCTGTCCTCTAGGGCGTCACGGCCAAGGGCAGACACACCCCCGACGGCCAGAGGACTGGTAGGAGGAGCAGCCACAAGCGTGGTGGCGTAGTCAAGGCGGCGGGTAGAGGCAAAGTCAGTAACTGCGGCAGTAAGAGCGGACACAGAGGACACAGAGGCACGAGGGTGAGTAACAAGAGAGGCGAGAACACGAGAGAGAACAGGACGGTACGTGCGGTAGTAGTCAGTGACAGGAGTAGGGAGCGACACAGTGAGGGCCGACTCAGGAGGAGACGGAAGCACAGACTGAGACGGACGAGGTGGACTAGAAAGAAGGAAGGCAGTACGAAGGTCAGTGAAGGGAACAGGAGACGAGGGACGAGCACGAGGGGAGCGACGAGTAGCCCAAGAACGAGACGGAGGAGAAGAGGACAAGGGCGGAGAACTGGGGAAAACAGCGGGGGAGGAGTCAGGAGGAGGAAACGTGGGACCGTAGACAGGAGGAGAGGCAGAGGAGGGAGGAGAAGGGGAGGGGAGACCAAGGATCCGAAGACCCGAGACAGGAGGAGGAAGTGGCTGCTGCTGCTGCGGCTGCGACTGCTGCTGCTGCGGACGCGGCTGCTGCTGGGACTGCTGCTCCTGCGGGTCCAGCTGCTGCTGCTGCTGCTGCTGCTGCTCCTGCGGCTCCAGCTGCTGCTGCTGCTCCTCCAGCCGCTGTAACTCCCTCTCCTCTCTCTCCAACGCCAGCTGCTCGTCACGGGCACGGCGAACACGAGCCTGGTGCCTAGTCGGGTAGGGGTGGGGGGGTGGAGTAGTGTCCGAAGCAGCGGCAGCTCCAGAGTCCACCCCAGAAGAACTAGGCGCACCACCCCCAGAGGCAGCACTAACACCAGCTCCAGACCCAGGCTCACCTAAACCCGAAGGAGGCGCACCCTCACCCCCAGACGCAGCACCCCTAGTGTCCGCGCGGCCAGCACCAGCTCCCGGACGACAAGAGTCCTCTGCACCCACCGGGTCAGCTCCAACTCCAGAACCAGAAACTCCAGCTCCAACCCCAGCTCCAACTCCAGCACCCCCAGAACCAGAAACTCCAGTGCCAACTCCAGCTCCAACTCCAGCTCCAACTCCAGCACCCCCAGAACCAGAAACCGGTACAGGAGCAGGCGCCGTACCAACCTCTCGAGAGCTAGCACCAGCGGCACGCTGCGAGGAGGACTGTGGGGAGGGAGGCTGTACCGGAGGGGCTACCGAAGGAGGAGGGGTAGCCTGGGACACACCCGACGGGGCTGGACCAGGGGGGGGAGGCTGTACCGGGGGAGCAGGAGGGGGAACGGCAGTCAGGAAGAGAGGGGGGGGAGGAACCGGGAGACCTCGACTGGGGTACCTGACGTAGTACGGAGTGGACTCCTCGAAACGAACGTCACGGGAGTCAAAGAACCGGTGAGAGGGAGGGTGGTAAAAGGTGAAGTCAGAGGAGTCCTCAGGGAAACCAAGGAAGACACAGGGGACGGCACGAGGCGAGAGCTTGTCCGCGGAGGTGTCGCGGACAAGAGCCAAGCACCCCCAGACACGAAACCGCGACGCAACACCAGGGGACCCTGTCCAAAGACTAGTCGGTGAAACCTCTGGTCGAGAGACACGTGGCCAGAGGTTCAGCTGGTGCGCGGCGTACCTGACCGCGTAGGGCCACAGAAAATGGGGGGCACAGGCGTGAGTCAGGGAGGTGCGGGCGATCTCCATGACCAGGCCTATGCGGCGCTCAGCAACCCCATTCTGCTGTGGGGACTCTGGAAGCGTCCAGGACTGACGAATGCCCTGCTCGCGACAGAATCCAGCGAGAATGCCGGAGCGAAACTCACCCCCACGGTCGGAGTGGAGACAGCTGACACGACGACCACGAGTGTCTTCGGTGGTGAGCAACCACCTGATCAGCGTAGAAGTCACCTCAGACTTCTTCGCCAGAGGGAACACTGTGGTGTAGCGGGAGAAGTCGTCAACGACCACCAGAAAGTAACGCTCACGCTCAGGGCCTAGACGAGGGGCTGGGCCCCAGACGTCCAAGTGAAGCGTCTCAAAAGGCTCGGTGGCCGGACGAAGGGAGGAGGAGTGAGGGGTGGCGCGCAGCCTACCCTCGACGCAGGGACGACACGGCGGCGCAGGCGAAGGCGGCAGCGACGGCAAGACACGTGGGAGGCCTAGGACAAGACGCTGACTAGACATAGCGCGCAGACGTGGAAGGGACGGGTGCCCCATCCGGTGGTGCCACAGAACGGTGGGGTGGGCAAGCGACCGGCAGGAGCACGACGCAGCGACTGGAACAGACGTAGGAACCTGACACGACACAGACACCTGGGGGGACGTAGCAACCTGGTGAGACGCGGGGACCCGAACGGGGGGGGGAACCGGGGGCAGTGGCAGTAGGGGGGGCTGCTGGTGCGGCCGCTGGTGCTGCTGCTGCTGCTGCTGCTGCTGCGGCTGCGGCTGCTGCTGCTGCTGCGGCTGCTGCTACGGCGCACGCGGGCCAGTGTGAAGAGTGTAGAGACCCGAGCCCGGCTCAGCAGTAAAGGTAGCAAGAGGCTGGTAAGAGTCTCCGTCAACACACACCGCAGTCTCTCCAGAAGGCTCAAACCACACACCCACGTGCTGGCTCACGAGGGGTCGCACGCCCACCAAGTTCCGGGAGAACGAGGGGACGTGAAACCCAGTGAGAGACCCGGAGGGAGCAGCAGGACACGGTAAAGTGGTAGTGTGACGTGCAGTGACTGGTCCCGTAGTGGGATCAGCCAACGCTACAGAAACAGGCGCAGGAAGTGGTGTAAGTGTCGTGCTGTCCCGAAAGAAGCAGTGGGAGGCTCCAGAGTCCAGTGTGAACGACAGCGAAGCGTCCTCTGAGGTAGTCGCTGGTCTAGAGTCTACACAAGTACCTACACTAGCAACAGGCAACTGAGCAAGACTAGCACCTAAGCTAACAACACCAGAGTAAACAGAGTCAGAAACACTAGAGTCAACAACAGCATACATAGCATGAGGAGCATTAATCAGATCAACTAACTGCTCAGCAGACATGCCCCACAGAGCGGAGCCGTAGCGCTGAACCAGAGGAAGCCAGTCAGGAGCAGGACCGCCAACCCCGTAGGTCAACCGGACCGTGTCAGTGAGCTGAGCAAAGCACTGACCAGGGGGGTGAAAGCGGCCACAAGGGTGGCCCCGACGAGGACCTGTCTGAACCTGGTAGGGGCAGGGAGGGTAAGCAGCACCGCGCTGGGGCTGACGCAGCCCCGACCCCGGAGCCAGCTGCTGACGCTGCTGCTGCTGAGGCTGCTGGGAGGAAAGGGGCTGCTGCTGCTGCTGAAGGTGCTGCTGACGCTGAGCCTGGTACCACGCCGCTGCTCCACCTAGCGGGGCCGGCAGTACAGGAGGCGACTGACGAGCTCGAGGGTCGCCGCCACCAGCAGGTGCAGTGGAGTCACCGGCCGCTGCACGAGGGGTCTCTCCAGACGCTGCACTCCCACCACCGCCAGTCGCAACAGCACCCCCACTACCTCCGCTACCTCCGCCTCCACCTCCACCGGAACCACCTTTCTTGCCCCCCCTGCCGCGGGACCGCGACGCAGTCGTAACAGCAGCCGCAGTCGCGTCAGTAGCGGCAGTGGCAAGAGAGGCAGTGAAGGTGGGTAACTGCGGGACTGTGCACCCGTGGAAGAGTGGGGGGGACACAGTACCAGAGGCGGCAGCTACCGAACGAAGGTTGCTCTCGACGTCCTTGAGTGCAGACTCAAGGACCTCGATAGTCAGCTCACTAGGGTGCTTCAGCAGAAGCGCGTCACGAACGGAGGCAAGGCGGTCAGGGAGGCTAGTGGCGATGAAATAGACAGTAATCGCCATGGGGGGAGGAAGCAGTGCAAGCTGTGCCTCAGTGCAAGCAGCGCGGTAACTAGCGTCGAGCGAGCGGAGGTGAGCGATCAAGTCAGCAGAGCGCTCAAACGAGGCAAGATCAGGAAACAGGAACGGGAGGAAAAGACGGCCGAGAGAGACAGTAGCGGGAGTAGAGTAGCGGGCCTTAATCGCAGTGAGGTACGCAGCAGCGGTGCGAACCTGAGTAAAGTGGACCTCCTCGGACTCAGGGAGGAGGCTGCTGAGTGCGATGCAGGCCGCAGCGTCACGCGACGTCCAAGCCGTCCGGTCAGCGCGCTGACGGGCAAAGCGAGCCGTAGCAGCGTCGTCAGGAGCAGGGCCTAAAGCTGTAGGCTCGGGGGGCTCGGGGAGGTCACCAGTAGCGTGTGACCAGAGGGTCTCGCCCCCCTGGACCTGACTCTCTAACAGACGACGAGCGCGAAGAAGCCAGACGGAAAAGTCAAGGGGTCTACCGTCGGCGTCGAAACGAAGAACTCGCGGAGTCGCCATAGTGAGAACGAACAGGCGAGTAACAACCGGGGGGGGAAGAGGACTCAGTCGCAGCGGAAGAGCGGGCTAGGACGACGGGCCAAGACGTAGGGTAGGGCAACGGGCCAGGGCCTAGGGTAGGGCGACGGGCCAGGGCCTAGGAAGGGCGACAGGCCAGGGCCTAGGGAGGGCGACGCGACGGGGGAAAGGGCAGGGCGACGCGACGGGGCAGGGCGACGCGACGGGACAGGGCGACGCGACGGGGCAGGGCGGCGCGACGGAGCAGGGCGACGGGACAGGGCAGGGCGACGCGACGGGGTAGGGCGACGCGACGGGACAGGGCGACGGGACAGGGCAGGGCGACGCGACGGGACAGGGCAGGGCGACGCGACGGGACAGGGCGACGCGACGGGACAGGGCGACGGGACAGGGCGACGCGACGGGACAGGGCGACGGGACGGGGGGGGTAACAGGCGGGCGCGACGCGACGGGGGGAACGGGCGCGACGCGACGGGGGGGAACGGGCGCGACGCGACAGGGGGAACGGGCGCAACGCGACGGGGGGAACGGGCGCGACGCGACGGGGGGAACGGGCGCGACGCGACGGGGGGAACGGGCGTGACGCGACGGGGGGGAACAGGCGTGACGCGACGGGGGAGATGACGCTAGGCTCGGTACTAGGCGCGGTAACTACGAAACTGGTACGAACGAGAGGTAGGATCAGGCTCGGGAGGTACGAACGGAGAACGGAGGAACGGGATCCCACAGGATCCTAACCTAGCTGATACCATGTCAGAATGAGGAAAATGGGTGTTGCATTGATGTTGGTTGGGGTACATATGACAAACCCTAACTTCTGTACCCCCTAAGACAAACCTCACTACAGGCTACAACATTTGACACTCGTATTGTACCGGTGCGTACCGTATCAGCAAAACCGTAGCAGCAGCATAGTGCCTTCCCCTTTTTGGTAGCATAGCAGCAGGTCCCTTGATAGCAAAGAGTGGCTTACTAGTGCCACTTCAGCAGTTTGGCCTGGCCTGGTGGGGTCGGGCCCTCTTTCTGCTCAGTCTTTAGAGGCAAGATTTTCTTTTTGTGTAACTGTATGCAGAAGCACTCTCACTAAGAAAAGGCACATCCACCAGCCAGCAACGGTACTGGCTGAAGCAGCAACTTCTTAGCTATTTTTCAAGCCAAGACAACAGGCTTTTCAAACCATAACGACCAGGTTCTTCAGGTGGGATAGAAAACTGGTAACTGGCTAGATAAGATTAATAATAGCTGTACAATTAATTACATTAGTGTCAAAAATGGGATGCTGCTCTACTGGCCTCCCCAAGGCTTGGGGTTGCTGACCAGTTACTGGTACCAAAACGAAGCTCCTCTCCAGCGACATTGGCGCTGATACTTTGTCCCTGTACAAGCCGCTCCGGTATAGGCTTCCGCAGGTAACCTCTTGCTCTAATATCGGCTTAAGCCCTTCGATCTAAACCCTTCGCAGATTGACGACACTCCACTCGAAGGGAAAGCTGATGGTTATGTTAGGGTTTCCAAGCGTCTGCGACGATTCGTACGCGTTTGCGAGAGACTCTAGGCGTCAACGACGGGTCGCAGCGCGAGGACGACGATCCAATCAGCGGCGGCGGGGCACAGCACCGACTTGGGCCACTGGAACGACTGCTTCTGCTCTGCCGAGACGTCGCGCTGACGTTTGCGATCTGCCACGTCATCGTCATCATCAGATCGCTTGCGCTTAGATGATTCGCTCCCCGCTGCTGCTGCTGGTACAATCGAATCAGAATCGGAATCGGAATCGAGGCCGTAGTCGAACGGGGAGGTCGGGGAACGCGGAGTTGCGCAAACCAGCGCCGCTTTCCGCGCGACTTCCTCTCCTTCACCCCCCTCCGCAACCTCCGCGAGGAACGGATGCGCCAGCAGCTCCGCCGCAGTCCACCGCTCCGAAGGGTTCCTCCGCAGGCAGCACTCAATAAACCCGCGTACCGCCGCCGGAACCTCCGCCGCGATCCGCGGCATCGCATCCGTGCAGGAAACAGCGTAAAGCACGGAGAACATGCCACCTGTCACGTCGGACCACGCGGGGCGGCCAGTAGCCATCTCGAGGACGGTACACCCGAGAGACCAGATGTCGACCGCGGGGGTCTGCTGCTCCCCGCGCCCCACCTCCGGCGCCATCCAGTTCGCCGTTCCGCGCAGCCCGTGGCTTGCGCCGGTAGCGGCAGCGTCGGCGGCGGACCAACCCGCGACTTCGCGCGCAGCAATGGTGGTGGCGGCTGCGGCGGCGGGGGAGGTGCTGCTGACACGGAAGGCGGCGCCGAAGTCGGCGATTTTGACGTGGCCGTCGCTGGTGAGGAGCAGATTTAGGCTCTTAATGTCTCCGTGAACGACGCTCCGCTCGTGGATATAGCAGAGCCCCTTAACGACGTCCGTAGTGAACTTTTTCAGAGTCAACGTATCGAGCCCGCGGCAGCAACCCGACGAGGATCTCAAAAGCCCCGCGACGGAGCCGCCCGCGGCTAACTCTAAGTACAGGTTGCGGACCTTCGCGTCGCCTTCTTGCGACCAATCCGCGCCCCGGAATCCCACGATCTGCTCGCACTCGAGGGTGGAGAGAATGGAGATCTCGTTTTCCAAGGCTTCCACTGCGCCATTGTTGTTTCTCAACCGCTCTTGTTGCTGAGGCGACGCCTGCGACGCTTGCGACGATGCGGACTTCACTGCGAAAAAATCGCCCAACGTGTTGTCGACTGCCATGTGCACGCGACCGAAGGAGCCCGATCCTAACAAACGACCTCGCTTCCATTCTGAGGGAGTGTCGGAATTTCTAAACTCGATAGCCATTTCGTAACAGAGAGAAACAGTCTTCGAAAGTTTTAAGGATAGCTGTGAAGGTTGCTGGGCTTGCAACACAAACTCCAGCTGGTTTCGTGAACTGGAATGAGCTGCAGTCCAGCTTTACTCAGAAAAGAGAAGTCGAGGAGTCACTGCTGCTGAACTGAATTATGCTGTGGTCCGGTTTGCGTTTTCTCCCTCCCTCCCATCCCATCCATCACGCTTTATTCAAACGCGAGAACGTTCGTCGCTTCCCATTGGTGGTACGTCTGGCTTCGCGCGTGCGAGTGCGATGCGCTATTTTTGCGCGGCTTTTCCCCTTCTGCTTGATGTATAGGCTACGCTGCACGCTGCAGCAGAGGAGGGTGGTGGTGGTGCGGTGGAGTGGACGTATGGATGGATCGAGATTCGATGGTTGGGATTTGCTTATCGCTGTTGGCAAGATGGGCAGGGCAGAATATAACAGCATTGGCAGCATAGGATGAACGTGTAGACTAGATCTGCGGCGTCGAAATTTGCTGTAAAACATTTCCGGAATCCTGCCCCAACAGATAGCGATCCGAGATTTGGGGGTCTCGGTGCAAAACGACAGAAATTTATTGCCCCGAATATGGATCGTGCAGGGTGGGAGAGGGAGGAGGGCGATGTGAGGGGGGACCAGGGGCGGAGGGTGGAGAAGGTGGCGAAGTTGCGAGTTCGTCGTGACAACGCAACCATCGGCTTGGTGTGCGGGATGCTCAATTCATTGAGGCGTTGCAAATGTGCCACGTGGAAGGGTCTGCATTTGCAAACAAGAGATTTCTGTCTGGTTCGTCGCTTTGGTTCTGATCCAAACCGATTCGCATTGATTTCCTGGTTTCTTTCAGGTTGATGCGGCAACGGACCGAGTTATGACCACCGCACCACGACCTCACGTCGGACCGCTTTTGTCAGAACCATGGCACATGGACTGTGAACGAAACGCTGCCTGAAGCTTCCTCATAATCTCAGTCACATGGGACCATCCAGAAACGCGAAACGTAGTTTGCCGGAGGAACCACAGAATTTTCCGATCCCCGTGGAAGGCGTTTGGAGCCTTGAATTGGCGTGCGCCGTGCCTTGGGAGTTTCAAACAAGCAAACAGTTTGAGGTACGCAACAGTGTGTCGATAGTTTGAACTTTTTTGTGTGCGGTTTGCGGCGAAGTGGATGGCGAGGAAATGACGGCCACAGCCGCGTTGGCTAGAAATAAAAAATCTGGTTGGTCCAATCCAAACCTGCACGTACAGCACGGAATCCTTGTGGACAATGTGGCTGACGCTGGACAACGCGAAGAATTTGGTTGGCTGGACGAAATGCTATGGACCAGCTGCCACGGAATCGACGTGGATTCACGCTGTGCTGGACAGCGGTGCTGCAACTTGGATTGACCGCAAAAATATCGCGGCTCGATGTAACCTTGGTGTGTGTGGGTGGAGCAAACCCAGCCATTGTACAGTAGCAGATCTAGAAGGATAGCACGAGCTGTGCTGCAATACGCTTCCAGACAACACTCAAACAGGTCTGGCAAATCATACCAGTCACCCCTTCGATTCAGAAGTTTGCAGTGTATACTGAGGATGGTTTGGTACAGATGAGCAGCACACGAAATTTATAATACCCATCTTCGGAAACTCAGGAATTTGCACAATTCCCGAACTCTTCCACTCGCACATCACTCATGCGCAGGGTATGGTGGTGGAGATGGACGAGTATTTTACAAAACGACTCATAGTCTACAGGTATTTGTAAAAAAACTCGAACGAAATAGCATGAAACCCTAGAACACGTGAACAACAGTGTAGTGAATGAATGACATGCAGTCTATAGCACCAGGTTCTCAAGCAGGTGCCTCCTCCCTCCACCTCATGTCGCACACATGAGCTCAGGCCGAAGCCGTCCACATGATGTCGCAGATGTCCACGCAGGGGCACCTCCAATTCCTCCTGGCTGCAGAATCTAGAACCTTCGCTCAAGACACGTGAAGGATTTCAATGTCACTTCACTTCCTGTCGTTCCCCGAGGCGCGCACTCCACATCGTGCTCGCGCTTCCTTCCTTTTTGGGATCCATTTTGGCCTCCCATATTCCATCCACTCACCTGCCCCTTTCCCTTGGCATCCCTGTTATTGCATACTGAACCCTCTACAACCTCAATACGTATTGCAAAACATTTACATAACAAGTAAGGCATGTAAGAAATGACAAAAAATAAGGATTCTACAAAGAACACAAACGTGCCAAACAAGTAGCTTTATCTCTTCCTAACGTCCATCTTGATTTTCATTATATCGCACCAGTATATTGTACGGATTAATAAAAACACACAATCGCCAGCAGCTGAGCAGTACCATACTACCGTATCATGTAGAGCATCACATCACCACCACCAGCCCCCTCAACTGCAGCACCCACCAGAGGTCTCTTAGAGGTGGCAGCAGCAAAGCGCACAGGGCGAAGGAGAGTTGACGCGGTCTGGTAGACTCTTAACACAACTTTTCCTCGTCCTCCATCTAACACCTCGACAGAGCTCTCCTCGTGAAATTTCCAGCACCACCAGCAGAAGCAGTAGTGCTTGCAGTAAAACCTTCCCCAGTAGAGCCTTCACCAGCAGAGCCTCCCTCGACCTCCTCCCCACCAGGACCCCCAGCAGCACCCACCAGAGGCTTCTAAGTGGTGGCAGAAAAAAGCAGAGGGTCGATGAGAGTCGAGGCAGTCTGGTAGACAAGCATGTCTCCCAGGATGTAGGCTGGGGGGAGGGGTGGGGTGGGGTCGGGTGGGGTGCGGTGGAGTGGGGGGAGCGATGGTTTAGGGTGGGGTGGAGTGGGGTGAAGATGGGTGAAGTTTGGGGCGTCTCAAGAACGTAAGAGGAGAGGGTCGATGAGAGTCGAGGCAGTCTGGTAGACAAACATGTCTCCTAGGATTTAGGCTGGGGGGAGGGGGCAAGAAAAGGTGGAGTGCAGTGCAGTGGGGTGGGGTGGGGTGGGGCGGGGCAGAGTGATATTTGAAGCGCTTCAAGAACTAAAGAGGTGAGGGCCGATGCAAACAATCATGTCACTCAGGATGTAGGGTGGGGGGTGCGGGGGGGGGGGGAGGAGGGGGGGAGGGGGGAGGGGGGGGGTATTGAAGCGTGTTAAGAACAGGAAAGCAGAAGGTGGGCACACAGCCGATAGCAGCGCTCCTGACACAGTAGCAAACACGAGCTCGAGCGAGTAGCCCAGCGTTCTCTTTATCAGCCAATAGCACACACACACACCGCCGATAGCAGCGCTCCAGACACAGTAGAGAGCACGAGCGTGAGGGGAGTAGCCCAGCATTCTCTTTGTCAGCCACAAACCCATGCATCGTTGCATAACCAGAAGGAAGCAAATAAAGCTTACCATAGCTTGTGGTCCTAGGTCCCACACAGCGCACACACACGGCTGATAGCAGCGCTCCAGAGGCAGTAGCGAACACGAGCTTGAGCGAGTAGGTGAGCGTTCTCATTACTGGTCACACGCCCATGCATCTCTGCTGTAACACCAAGGAACCAGGATAGAGCTTACCATAGCTTGTGGTCCACGGCCCCACGTATCGCACACACACGGCCGACAGCAGCGCTCCAGAGGCGGTAGAGAACACGAGCTTGAGAGAATAGCTCAGCGTTCGCTTTACTAGCCACACGATCTGCACTCCTGTGGCCCTCACAGGGCTTATAGCGAGCCCCTGACCCGCTTGTGGTGGTGGTGGTGGGAAGAGTAGGCGGTGGAAGGCGGTGAAGGTATCCGTTATAAGCTGCACTGCTACACTGGATAGTGGGCTCAGGAAGTGTGCTGGTGTGGGGGGGAAGAATGGAGAGGAAGTGGGAGGGGAGGAGCGGGCGAGGGGGAACGGAGCACAACGTAATAAGTTGCACTGATGTAGAATCAGTAGGGTCGCTTCTGAGACCTCTCAAAAGCGAAGCACAACATTTTAAGTTGCACTGATATAGTATTAGTAGGGTCGGGACCTGGGCTGATTGAGCAAGGGAGGAAGGTGAGGTGACGAGTCTAGAAATTTGGGAGGTGCGGTGAGGAAGCAAGGGAGGCAGTAGTTACTGGGTGTCGCAAAAAATGGCGATGCAAGAAGGGCAGCACTGTTTAGGCGCCATATGAAGTGCATTTTGAGGCGCCTTTTGAGGCGCATTTTGAGGCGCCTCAAAGTGCAAGAAGGGCAGCACTGTTTAGGCGCCATAGATCATGAAGCTGCAATGCAATGGAAAGCAACATTGATTGGGTACAAAAGAGATTTGGTGCATCTGTTAGGAAAAGCAGACTTTTGAGGTGCCTCAAAAGTCGCTGCAGACAATGAAGTTGCAAGTAAGGCAACATTCATTAGTAACAATAGATAATAAGCGCATCATTGAAAGTGTGCGCAGGAAAAGCAGCTATCTCTAGGCGCCCATTGAAAGGGGGAAGAACAGAATGCATGAAAGGAAAGTTAGAGAAGACAGGAGAGAGAGAGGAAAGGGATTAAGAGAGGCAGACGCTTATACCTCTGACGTTGGTGATTGTAACGGATTTGATTAGAGGGGAGCCTGTGAGACCCCTGCCCACCTTGCGAATGGCTGACTGGGTGGGATCTGGTGTGGGGCATATGGAGGGAGGGAAGATAGCGAACGGAAGAGCAAAGGGAAGAAGGGAGGGCACCTTAACAACTGCCTGTGAGTCCCCTGCTGCTGACCTTGCGAATGGCTGACTGGGTGGGATCTGGTGAGGGGCGTTGGAAGGGAGAGAAGGCGGAAAAAGGAGGAAGTGGTTTGAGACGCCTTGTGCACTGCTTGTGAGTCATCCGCTGCTGACTCTGCGATGGCTGATTGGGTGGGGTCTGGAGAGGGGCGTTGGGAGGGAGAGAAGGCGGAAAAAGGAGGAAGTGGTTTGAGACGCCTCGTACACTGCTTGTGAGTCATCCGCTGCTGACTTCGCGAATGGCTGACTGGGTGGGGTCTGGAGAGGGGCGTTGGGAGGGAGAGAAGGCGGAGAAGAAATGGGGAGAAGTGACTTGTGAGACGTTTCAAGAGGACCTTTAAGTCAACTCACTTTTGAGAACTCTCAAAACCGAGACGTTTCAAGAGGAAGTCAACTCAAAAGAGACTTTTGAGATGCTTCAGAAACTGCTTGTGAGCCTCCCCTGCTAAATTGAGATGCTTCCAATGGGCCAAATTGTTGGGTGTAGGGTTTAGGGTGGTTAATGGGAAGGGTGCATGGAAGGGTGCATGGAAGGGTGCATGGAAGGGTGCATGGAAGGGGAAGGCAGTGGTTTTTGAAACGCCGTTTTGAAACGCCGCAAACAACTGCTTGTGAGTGCTCCCCTGCTGACCTTGCGCATGACCAAGTGGGGAGGAAAGATTGAGAAGCGAGGAGTGGAGCTGGAAACACTACCAAACACTTTTCCTCTCTCACACACTCACGCTCACTGCTTTCCCTAACGATCTATCTCACCCGTCGTTCGTTTCAGCAGCCAATGGCCAGATACGGAACGAGCCACATAGAAGTGCTTCCCTTACCTACCTCCCTTCTCTCCTCTCCCTCCCTTCTTTCCCACATGATCATCTCACCCTTGGTTGATTACAGCAGCCAATGGCCGGATACGGAACGAGCCACATAAAATAAAATTGCTTCCCTTACCTACCTCCCTCCTCTCCTGTCCCTCAGCCCACTCAACCTTGGTCAGCTTACATAACCACCGGGCCGGGCAGACATAGTTCGAGCCACATACAAATGCTGACCACTCCCCTGCATTCCCTCAGCCCACATACAAGTGCTTTGCATTCCCTCACGACCATCTCACCCTTGGTCAGCTTCCACAGCCAGCGGGCAGACACGGTGCGAGCCAGATAGAAGTGCTCCCTCTTTCTGCATTCCCTCGCCGCGTTCATTCCTCTCCACACGATCAGCTCACTCACCCTTGGTCAGCTTCCACAGCCAGCGGGCAGACAAGATTCGAGCCACACAGGAGTGCGTCCCTCTTCCTGCATTCCCTTTCCCTGTGCATACTCGCCCCGTTCATTCCTCTCACACACGACCATCTCACTCACCCTTGGTCAGCTTCCACAGCCAGCGGGCAGACACGGTTCGAGCAAGATAAAAGTGCTCCAGCGCCCTGCGCACTGATATCACGGCCATCTGAATGGGGGAGATGGGGAGAGAAGGGGTGGGGAGGGGAAAGGTGGGATAAGATGGGAAATTCTTATTGACAAGATAAAAGTGCTCCAGCGCCCTGCGCACTGAGATCACCGCCATCTGAATGGAGGGGGAGAAGGGGAAGAGGGGGAAGGGGGGAAAGAAAGGAAGAAGGGGAAGCGGAGAGGGGGAGCGAGACAGGTGATTGTTGTTGACAACATAAAAGTGCTCCAGCGCCCTGTGCACTGATATCACCGCCATCTGATGGGGCGGGGAGGAGTGGGGGGCACGGGGGGAAGGGGAAGGGGAGTGGGAGGGGGGGACGGGGGGGGGAATAAGTGGAAGGGGGATGTGGAAGTGCTCCAGCGCCCTGCGCACTGATATCACCGCCATCTGATGCAGGAGAGAGGGGGGGAGAGAGGGGGGGAGAGAGGGGGGGAGCGAGCAGGGTCAAGACAGGAAATTTCTGTTTGGCAATGTGGGAGTGCTCCAGCGCCCTGCGCACTGATACCATGACCATCTGATGCGGGAGAGGGGTGGGGCGGGAGAGAGGGGGGGGAGTGGGGAAGGAGGGAGCGGGAAGGGGGTAGCGGGCATTGGGATCTTCCAATGCGGAAGTGCTCCAGCGCCCTGCGCACTGATATCACCATGACCATCTGATGCGGGAGAGGGGTGGGGGGGGGCGAGGAAGGCGAGAGCGTGAAGGGGGTAGGGGGCATTGGGACAGAGATCACAGTTATTTGAAGAAGTAGATGGGGGAAGGGGGGGGGAGAAGAGAAAGTGGGGAAGGTGGGGATGGGGGAGTTGGGGAGAAGGCATGTGGAAGTGCTCCCACAAGGCCCTGCGCAATGAGATCACAGGCATCTGCATGGAGGAGAGAGTGCCCTGATCACTGAAGTGCTCCAATGTGGAAGTGCTCCAATGTGGAAGTGCTCCAATGTGGAAGTGCTCCAATGTGGAAGTGCTCCAATGTGGAATTGCTCCAATGTGGAAGTGCTCCAATGTGGAAGTGCTCCAATGTGGAAGTGCTCCAATGTGGAAGTGCTCCAATGTGGAAGTGCTCCAATGTGGAAGTGCTCCAATGTGGAAGTGCTCCAATGTGGAAGTGCTCCAATGTGGAAGTGCTCCAATGTGGAAGTGCTCCAATGTGGAAGTGCTCCAATGTGGAAGTGCTCCAATGTGGAAGTGCTCCAATGTGGAAGTGCTCCAATGTGGAAGTGCTCCAATGTGGAAGTGCTCCAATGTGGAAGTGCTCCAATGTGGAAGTGCTCCAATGTGGAAGTGCTCCAATGTGGAAGTGCTCCAATGTGGAAGTGCTCCAATGTGGAAGTGCTCCAATGTGGAAGTGCTCCAATGTGGAAGTGCTCCAATGTGGAAGTGCTCCAATGTGGAAGTGCTCCAATGTGGAAGAGCTCCCAAAGGGCCCTGCGTACTGAGATCACAGCCAAGCCGCCCAGAGCTGAAGTTTGAGTCGATTCAAAAGTCACCTCTTTTGAGTCGACTCAAAAGTCACCTCTTTTGAAAGTCACCTCTTTTGAGTCGATTCAGAAGTCACCTCTTTTGAGTCGATTCAAAAGTAACCTCTTTTGAGTCGACTCAAAAGTCACCTCTTTTGAAAGTCACCTCTTTTGAGTCGATTCAGAAGTCACCTCTTTTGAGTCGATTCAAAAGTAACCTCTTTTGAGTCGACTCAAAAGTCACCTCTTTTGAAAGTCACCTCTTTTGAGTCGATTCAGAAGTCACCTCTTTTGAGTCGACTCAAAAGGGCCCTGCGCACTGAGATCACAGCCATGGTGCCAAGAGCTGCAATTGACAAAACCCACCCATGTGGACCCGCCCATGTGGACCCACCCATGTGGACCCACCCATGTGGACCCGCCCATGTGGACCCACCCATGTGGACCCACCCATGTGGACCCACCCATGTGGACCCACCCATGTGGACCCACCCCAGTGGACCAACCCATGTGGACCCACCCATGTGGACCCGCCCATGTGGACTCACCCATGTGGACCCACCCCTGTGGACCTACCCATGTGGACCCACCCATGTGGACCCACCCACGTGGACCCACCCACGTGGACCCACCCATGTGGACCCACCCCTGTGGACCCACCCATGTGGACCCACCCCTGTGGACCCACCCCTGTGGACCCACCCATGTGGACCCACCCGAATGCACCGAGCCAACTAACCTCCCAAGCGCACCAGTCCCACTCACCTCTCTCAGCGACAGCTGCATTGTGCATGCAGCAATCCACCCAGCACCCATATTCCGCAACGCTGCAATCTTGTTCTTGATACGTCTCACACTCCACCCAAATGCACCAACCCCACTCACCTCCCTAAGCGACAGACATGCCGACCCGGCAGCAATCCGCCCAGCACCCCATGCTCTTCTAAGCGCCTCGAATTTTGCCGAAACATACTCACCTCACAGATGGACCAATCCTACCCCAACCACCTCTCTGAGCGATGTCACAGAATCTATTGGTAAGAACAATATATTCAGTTACGTACGCTAGTATGGTGTAGAGTGGTGTACAAGTGGGTTATGTAACATTGCCAGGGGGTTGTTAGGGTCCAGGGGAGTAACGCGAAGTTGGTAGCAGTGGGAATTGCGAAGTGCAGTAAGAGGAGCTCAGGGAGCCTCGAGGGACAGGAAATCGGCATTGGCCAATCCAAGGCCTCGGCGACTCGAACCTAACCCAGTCTGTCGAGCAAATCACGACTTGGGAAGGACAATAAGTAGCCTAGCCTAGCACAGACAAATCCGTTCTCTCGTTTGTTTGCCTTGTATAGTGGATCTAAGTTGCCGTTTTAAAGCTAAGTCCAGCTAGGTAGCTAAGCCACTGTGGGCAGCCATAGAGTGGGAGCCGGAAACTCTCATGGTACTGGCTGAGGACAAGGGGAGGGATTAAGAACAGGAAAGGGGCATGAATGAAGGTAAGAAGAGAAGAGAGCAGAGACATGAGGGAAGGAAGCAGGAGGAGGAACACTGGTTTCCGACAGCGACAACCACGCCGTCCCGGCAGCAATCCTGCCTGCTCCCATATTCAGAAACGCTGCAATCTGCCTCTCCCTCTCCCTCCTTGCCTCCCACATGCGTCAGTCCCACTCACCTCTCTGAGCGACAACCACGCTGTGCCAGCAGCAATCCTCCCTGCACCCATATTCCGAAAAGCTGCAATCTTCCTCTCCCTCTCCGCTGCTTCCGCCGCTCTCCTCCTCTCCCTCTCCCTCCTCGCCTCCTCTTCTTCCTCGTCCTCCTCCTCCTCCTCTTCCAGACTGGGAGCCTGAGCCTCTATATAGTCTGCAAACAGAGGGAGGATCTGGATAAGGCTGTTTCTCACAGCCATTATCAGCATGCCACGTGGACAGAAGGCGGAGTAGAGAGATCTCAGCTTCACCGTGTAGAGCTTCCCGTCCACTCGTTCCGTGATGATGTTAGCCGTTTTGCTGATGTCAGCACGAGCGCGAGCATCTTCATCATCAGAAGCTGCTGATGCTGTTCCGGAAGCTTTGCTTCCCTTCCCGTTGCTCTGCTCCTTTCGAGGACCTGTTCCCGAGCCTGTGCGCGAGGCTTGGTGACTCCATGGCTGGAAGGTCTGGTCCGAGGCTGTTTCGGCTCGGCAGTGCGCGACGGGGAGGAAGCGTGAGAGGAGGGGTGAGGAGGGTGCGTGGGAGGAGAGAGAGGTGGGGCGAGCGACGAGGGGAAGAACTGCCTTGGGAAGAATGGAGAGAGGATTGTTGTTGCTGATGCTTCTGATGCTGCTGATGCTGCTGATGCTGATGCTGCTGATGCTGATGCTGATGCTGGTGGTGGTGGTTGGAAATTGGTTGGAATGGAAGCGACCTGAGAGCACCGCAGACCTGCACGCATCGGATGGCAAGGGATTACACATGTCAGAAAAGAAAGGGTAAAGGAATCTAGATAAATGTAATTGCGCGTAATGGAACAAGCCTGGGCGTGCGGACAGACCTGAAAGCGGACCCATGGGCGTCGCCACCCCGCGACGTGAAGTACGACCTCGTCGCGTAACCTCGATTCGTGCCTTTGACCGGCCCGGCAGACGCCATTTCGCCGTTTAATGTCACTTCAGCACACGAATTCGCTGTCCAAATCTCAGCAGGTTCGTCGTTACAGCACGATCCGAAACGAGATGAACGGCGACAAATGACTTCTTGGGCCTTGCTGCTGGCGCAAGGATCTAGGGTTTTTCGCGTTCTGCGAGATCGCCAGGTTTTGTGGACAACGGCGAATTCCTATAGCAGAGAGCGGAACCAGTAGATTGGGCTGGGAGCACTTCAAAAAGCGCAGGAAACGAGAATCTTGAGCGACGGAAGAAGGGGAAAGGGAGAGCCAGTATCTCCCAATGTAACTTCAGTCTACATTACTGGCTCCTAAATACGGGGCTTCAAGCTCTTAGAGTACGTAACTTCCAGTCTATTTGTGGTGCAGTGAACTGGAGCTCCCAGGGCGGTTCATGCGTTCGGCCTTGGTTTCACCCGACCTTTCAAACATTTTTTTTCGGATTTCGAGGTTTTGCTGGGCTACCGTTTCGCATCTTGAAACAACAATCGACGATTGGTCTTCTGGTTGACCTGCTCCAGCGGAGGTGTCCGTTCGCCGCGACGATTGATCTTCTCGCATGCTTTCGTCATTCGACGTAACCCCTTCGAGTTTTCGTTTCGTGAGGCTCAAGCTCCCCATGAGGTGGAGGCAGAGATGTGGCTGTGCTGAACGAATCGTGTCATGTCGAGTGAACCGACCCCCAAGATTGCATACACAGTCTGAACATATTTGCCAATGGGACAATCCGACCCAAAATTCAGCACTAGATATCGGTGTTGTTGGTCCCATTGGCACCCAATTGAACGAACTTCGGTCGGGGGGCAAACCTCTCAAACGCCCACCTCACGCAACTCCAGCTCACATCCACCACTCCTCTTGCAGCTTGATTTGTTTCCCGCCAATTTTCTGACACCAGAATCCAAAAGCCACATCGAGATTCGAAAAATCCGACAACCCCAAGAGTACCAGCCAACCGGAAACAGGGAAACAGCAATGTAGAGGAACAGCAACGCAGAGAGACAAAACCAACACCAAGGGAAAACGCCAACACCTTTCTTGTGTGCTTCCGCTTGTGCCTGCTAGCACTCAATGCTTTTCTTGGGATCTACGCCAGGTCCTCACATTTCTGAATCCTGATCTTAGACATTGCTCGCCTTCTTCATATCTCTCGTTGCGGCTTTCTGAGGTTTTTTCTCGTCGTCATTTTCGTAGCTCTTTGATTATTGCCTCTGACTAGCGGAGCTCAGTACGTTATACATATCAAGAATGGCGGACGAAGGCAAGTCCGTGGCGAAGATCATCGACGGCAAGGCCATCGCGAAGCAGATCCATGGCGAGGTGGCTGAGGGGGTGGCCAAACTAAAGGAAGCCACTGGGAAGGTGAGGACTTAGTTTCACGACTCTAGCGAATCTGCAGCAAACTCTGAGGGGTGCGATTCTGCTACAAAACAGCTCACATCATGGCTGTGCTGAGGCGCATTCGCGGGCAAAGGTTTGCACGGGTACGTTCTACCTACCCTCCGTTCGACATCCCCCCCATTCTACCTGTCGTGACCTTTACCTACTGTAGCTTGAGTCGCGAGTTGAGGTGAAAAGAAAGGCGCGCCAGGAAAATAGAAATCGCCTTTTACCCAGATCACTTCCTGCCGTCACCCCATCCCTGCCGCAGGTCCCAGGGCTGGCTGTGATTATAGTGGGGGAGCACAAGGACTCGCAGACGTACGCGAAGGTGAAGCCGTACCTGGCCATGGATATCCCCGTATAACTGAGCACGAATTCGCCTTCCTGCACGTTTCCTGCCGCCAATGCAGGTCCCAAGGCGCTAGCTGTGATTATAGTGGGGAGCGCAAACGTGCGCATGAAGGCGAAGGCGTGCCGGGAGGTGAGGATCGTCCTATAACTGAGTACAAGTTCGTGTTCCTACCCAATCCCCGCCAAACAGGTCCCAGGGTTGGCTGTGATTATAGTGGGGGAGCGCAAGGACTCGCAGACGTACGTGCGGATGAAGGTGAAGGCGTGCCAGGAGGTGGGGATCGCGTCGTTCGAGGGGAAGCTTCCTGGCGATGCCAGCCAGGATGACGTCATTGCTGCTGTCAGAGAGTTCAACGCCAACCCTGACGTTCATGGTGAGGTGCTGACACGTGTGTGGTGAGGCGCTGACGTGTGCATGATGAGGTGCTGACGTGTACAACATGAGGTACTGGCGTGTGCATGTTGAGTGCTGAGGTATGCATGATGAGTGCTGACGTGTGCACACTGAGATGCGAACGTGGATGGATCGAGTACCCCCACCTTCTCCCCAGTTCAAGCCAAGCATCCGCTCCTTTAATCCATTCGTCTTCTCTTCTTCCTATCCCCCTCCCATGCCGTGCCTCGCCCATCCCATCCCGTGCCTCGCCCCTCACATGCATCACCAGGCATTCTGGTTCAGCTCCCCCTGCCGGCACACATCAGCGAGGAGGCGGTGCTTGCTGAAGTGGCGCTGCCCAAGGACGTGGACGGCTTCCATCCAATCAACATCGGCCAGCTGGCGATGAAGGGGCGCCACCCGCAGTTCGCTCCATGCACTCCCGAGGTGGGTAGGGGTCTGGGTATTGGCGGGGGTTTGAGGCAATGGGATGTGGGGTGCAGGGAATGAAGAGAGGGCGAGGGGAGGGGGTGAGTGGAAGAGCATTGATGAAGGGGCGCCGCCCACAGTCCACCCCGTGCACTTCCGAGGTGGTTTTTTTTTAGACGTCTCAAAAATAACCTCATTACACATGGAAACACGCACTTGGTTTTCGCGATTCTATGAGGTTGGATTCTTCCTCCCTGCATCCTCTCCCCTGCCATCATCTCAACTATTGCTCCCTCGGCCTCCTCCCTCCTCCCCCACCTTTCCTCCTTCCCCCCTCTCTTTGCAGGGCTGCATGGTTCTATTGGAGCACAGCGGCGTGCAGATCAGTGGGCAGATTGTGAGACGCCTCATAAGTGCATCACCTCAGAACGCCCTCCCTCCCACTTCTCCATATTCAACTCCCATGCATCAACGTCCTCTGGTGCCACCCGCCCTTCTGCAGGGCTGCATCGTGCTACTGGAGCGCAGTGGCGTGCCGATCAGCGGGCAGCGGGTGGTGGTGATTGGAACCTTCTATCCCTCCTCTCCCTGTCACATCATCCTAAAACCTCCAACCCCTTTTATTTTGCAGGGCTGCATGGTTCTATTGGAGTGCAGTGGCGTGCAGATCAGTGGGCAGCGGGCGGTGGTAATTGGGCGCAGCAACATCGTGGGCATGCCCGTGGCGATGCTGCTGCCACGGTCACCATCATGCTACCTTTGCTGCATCGTACCAGCTTCACCACCCTGCCGTTTCCCCTCTCCTTCCCCCCCTCCCTCCGCCCTCTCCTTCTCCCTGCTCCTTCCCTCCCTCCTTCTCCACCCTCCTTCCCTCCCTCTCCTTCCCCTTTTCTTTATCGTCTTCCCTCCCCAGGGCTGCATGGTTCTATTGGAGCGCAGTGGCGTGCAGATCAGCGGGCAGCGGGCGGTGGTGATTGGCCGCAGCAACATCGTGGGCATGCCTGCTGCGATGCTATTGGTGGAGAGGGACGCGACGGTTACCATAGTGCACTCGCGGACCAAGGAGCCCAAGGAGATCGTGAAGCAGGCGGATATTGTTATTGCTGCTATTGGGAGGGCCCAGATGGTGAGTGCAGTGCGGTGAGGTGCAGTGGAGTGCGTTGGAGTGCGGTAACTCGTAATGAGCAGAATAGTTGCCATAGTGCACTCGAGGACAAAAAAGCCCAAGGAGATTGTGAAGCAGGCGGATATTGTTATTGCTGTTATTGCTGTTATTACTTCCCATCCTTTCCTCCCTCCTCATCTCTCAATATTCGTTCCTTCTCCTTCCCTCCAGGTGAAGACTGACTGATTGAAGCTGGGGTGTCCGGTGATTGATGTGAGGATAAACGCTCCACCCTCACCCTCTATTTTCCTCCCCTGCCTTCCCCGTATAAACAGGTGAAGGGAGACTGGTTGAAGGCGGGGTGTGCAGTGATTGACGAGGGGATCAATGCAGTCGACGACGTGAGCAAGAAGGCGGGGTACCGCCTGGTGGGGGATGTGGACTATGAGGAGGCCAGGGAGGTGGCCGATCAACCGCACTCAACCACACTCAACCGCCTAGTGAATTGGCAGTAGGCAGTAGGCGGGGTACCGGCTGGTGGGGGATGTGGACTATGAGGAGGCCAGGGAGGTTCCCACTCAACCGCCGGCCTCCCTTCCCCCCCTCTCCTTCCATTTCCTCCCCCTAAACAGGTCAAAGCCGACTGGCTGAAACCGGGGTGTGCAGTGATCGACGTGGGGATCAATGCAGTGGACGATGCAAGCAATAAGGCGGGGTACCGGCTGGTGGGGAATGTGGACTATGAGCAAGCCAGGGAGGCTCATCTGCCTTGTTCCCTTTCTTCCCACTCAACCGCCCTCCTCCCTGCTCCCCTCCGTCCCCTCTCCTTCAACTCTCCTTCACCTCCTCCCGCTCGTTCCTTCTCCATTGCCTCTCCTACCCTCTCTATTCTCCACCAGGTGAAAGCCGACTGGCTGAAACCGGGGTGTGCAGTGATCGACGTGGGGATCAATGCAGTCGATGACGTGAGCAAGAAGGCGGGGTACCGGCTGGTGGGGGATGTGGACTATGAGGGGGCCAGGGAGGTGGCCGGGTGGATCACACCCGTGCCGGGGGGAGTGGGACCCATGACCATCGCTGTGCTGCTGCAGCACACTCTTACAGCCGCACAGAGGGCACTGGGGGCTAATTCATAGGGCTGTACTTGAAAGTCAGTTGAAACAGGGAACTTGTTTGGATGGAAGGCGGGGTACCGGCTGGTGGGAGATGTGGACTATGAGGGGGCCAGGGAGGTGGCCGGGTGGATCACACCCGTGCCGGGAGGAGTAGGACCCATGACCATCGCTTTGCTGTTGCAGCACACCCTTACAGCCGCAGAGAGGGCACTGGGGGCTAGTTCTTTGGTCGGATTTAGCTAGAATCGAAGGCATTGAGGCTTGAGTCAGACAAGGTTGGTGGCTGGGTGGATCACACCCGTGCCGGGGGGAGTGGGACCCAGGACCATCGCTGTGCTGCTGCAACACACCCTTTCAGCAGTGCAGAGGGCACTGGAAGTCAGCTGACAAAGACTGAGGTAGGTTGGGCACACTCCAGCAGGGACTGAACATTGAGCAATGCCGTGTTGCTGCAAGAGAGGCAATGTTTGCGGTTGCATAGGCCATTACGGTCTGTCTGTTTTCATTTTGTTGGACGTTTTGGGGATTGGTTCATTGTTTTGTAAGCAGGCTGCGCAACAGGCCAGTCTGAAATTTTGAGCGTTATGTGCACTTCACAGAAAACCATCACCAGTACAAAAGATGCCCACGGCCATACCATCTCATGCATTTCATGTTAGCGGCATCTGAATCTTCAAACACGAACTCAATGAGAGACTACTGTACCTCTCTACCCGTTGAGTGCTTCCCCCAAAACTGCTTTAACGATTGAAGGGTATATAGAGGTTTACCCTGTAGCTTCTTACAGAGCAGCTACTATTCATAAGGTGCCCAATCAAGTTCACCCTGTAGCTACTCTGAGTAGCTGTTTCGATTATAAAAATGCTGGGAAATCTTACCTCTGGCATGCGCCAAAAGGTGCGTACCTAGGGTACTTACCCCGTAGCTTCTTCCAGTAGCTGTTTCTCAACAGCCATTCTCCGAGCCACCATATCCCCGTACCTTGCGTGCAGGTCCGGGGATCCGGCAGGGATTGCTTCGGAAAGAGACACAGCGCTAGGGGCTGCTGCTGATGTGGCACCTTCTGCAGAGGCACTTGCTGAGCTGGCACCTGCAGAGGTGGCGCTTGCTGAGGTGGCACTTGCTGAGCTGGCACCGGCTTGAGCCAGGAGGGAGGTGAAGGGGAGAAAGGAGCCTTGGGTGTGGCAGAGATAGCCGTGTGCTGCTCTCAGCGCTGCTCCCAACGAGGCAGAGTCTGGAGATGGGAGGGAGGAAAAAGGGTGGGAGGCAGGTTAAGGGGCATGTGGGGGAAAAGAGCGATGAGAGGGTGGCGTGGGAAGGCAGAGGTAGCCGTGTGCTGCTCTCAGCGCTGCTCCCAGCGAGGCTGAGTCTGAAGAGGAGGGAGAGGAGATGGGGTGGGATGGGATGGTTGGAAGCAAGGAGAGGAATGAGAAACGAGAGGGGGAGAGAGGAAGGAGCCTTGGGTGTGGCAGAGGTAGCCGTGTGCGTGCTGCTCTCAGCGCTGCTCCCAGTGAAGCGGAGTCTGGAGATGGGAGGGAATGGGAGGAGATGGGAGGAGATGGGAGGAAATGGGAGGAGATGGGAGGAGATGGGATGGGGAGATGTGAGGAAAAGAGTGAGAGGAGGATGGCATTGGAAGGCGGAGGTAGCCGTGCCATGTGCTTCTCTCAGTGCTGCTCCCAACGAGGCAGAGTCTGGAGTGGGGAGGAGATTGGAGGAGTTTGGAGAAGATAGGGGGAGACGGGAGATGGGAGATGGGAGATGGGAGATGGGAGATGGGAGGGAAGGAAGGAAGGAGGAGAGAAGTGAGCGAAGAGAGACGAGAGAGAGAAAGGAGGCGCGGGTTTGGCAGAAGTATTCGTGTGTGTTGCCTTCTCCCAACGAGGCAGAGAATGGTGATAGGAGGAAATGGGAGGAAATGGGAGGAAGGTGTAAGAGAGGAGGTGATGTTAATCATTAACCCAAATGACACACATGTAAAACGAGGAGGTTTTTGAGATGCTATGATTACAGAAAAAGGGACAGATGATGCGAACAGGTGTCTGGGGGCAACATTCGCAGCTTGTATGAATCACCTGTGGTTGCGGAGGTATACACTGGGCAGCCAAAAACATTTGCCATGGTGCGCAAAATTGCCTCATTGGCTGAGCCGCCACCCGTGGCAATGATCCGGGCAGGTGGACTTTGCAACCCGATTCTCTCCGCATGCCCTCTCATTGACACCAACTGCCCTTCCACCAATGCCCTGATCTGTAAGGCATAGTGAGAATCATGGAAGTGGGGGGAGAGGGATGAAAGGAGCACGAGAACCAAGTGGTTTTGGAGTCCAATTCTCTCTGCATGCCCTCGCATTGACACCAGATGCCTTTCCACCAATGCCCTGATCTGTGGGGGGGGGGCGGGGATCATGGAAGTGGTGGGGGAAGGGGAGGTAGGAAGGGAGGTAAGAGGCTTTGCAGCCTGATTCACTCCGCATGCCCTCGCATTGACACCAGATGCCTTTCCACCAATGCCCTGATCTGTGAAACAAAGAGTGAAGAATAACAAATGAACGACAATTGATGGGGGCCGCCGAAGGAACAGGAATCAAGAAAACGGAGAACCTTCAGCGGAACAGGAACCAAGAGCAACGGAACAAACATACTGCAGCGAGTGTTTTTTGAGAATTCTCAAAAAACCCTCGAAGGAACAGGAATCAAGAAAACGGAGAACCAAGAGCAACGGAACAAACATACAGTGATTCTATCGCTATCTGCCCCTTCATTATCCGCCCCTCCATTATCCGCCCCTTCATTATCCGCCCCTTCATTATCCGCCCCTTCATTATCCGCCCCTTCATTATCCGCCCCTTCATTATCCGCCCCTTCACTATCCGCCCCTTCACTATCTGCCCCTTCACTATCCGCCCTCTATCACCCCTGTGCAAGCAAGGTTACCTCTTGTGGTGGTTCGAAGGTTTGATCAGAGGAGAGGCGAGTGAGAGAGTCGTCCCCACCCTGCCTTGGTGAAAAGCGATGGGTCCCCACTGTAAGGATGCGGCAAAGGGGCGATGAGATAGGCAGAATGTTGATGAGTAGAGAGAGAGGATTACTCTTGAAAGCCCGTTCAGCCTTGAATAAGTTACTCACGCCCTCTGTTGGTGAAAAGCGATGGGTCCCCACTGTAAGAAAGGGGGACAGCACAGCACAGGGGAGAGGTATGGGACAGGTGATCCATCCGTATGGGACAGGTGATCCATGGGATGGGACAGGTGATCCATGGGATGGTACAGGTGATCCATCCGTATGGGATGGGACGGATGATACCAGAGATGGGATGGCATGATGGCATCTGAGTCAAATGCTACTTAGGTGACTTTTGAGTCGACTCAAAATATGGCATGATGGCATCTGATTCAAATGCTACTTTGGGTAAGTATGTAAGAGTGTAAGCAGCTCCACCTTATGATTGCTAGTGGAGGGATGATCTCTGGGTCGAGATAGTGGAATCTCAGTCGGCCACCTGCCCAGCCCATGCACCCAGCTGCGCAGCCCATTCACCGAGGTCGTTTTTGAGGCGCCTCAAAAACGACTCCAGCTGCCCAGCCCATGCACCCAGCTGCCCAGCCCATGCACCCAGCTGCCCAGCCCATGCACCCAGCTGCCCAGCCCATGCACCCAGCTGCCCAGCCCATGCACCCAGCTGCCCAGCCCATGCACCCAGCTGCCCAGCCCATGCACCCAGCTGCCCAGCCCATGCACCCAGCTGCCCAGCCCATGCACCCAGCTGCCCAGCCCATGCACCCAGCTGCCCAGAGGAAGATTGAGTACCTAACAAGGTCGTAACTTACCAGGCAGTGGAGGATGATCTCCGGGTCAAGATAGTAGAATCCCATTTGCCCACCTGCACAAATGCCCTCCTGCACATATGCCCACCTGCCCATATGCCCACCTGCCCATATGCCCACCTGCCCATATGCCCACCTGCACATATGCCCACCTGCACATATGCCCACCTGCACATATGCCCACCTGCACATATGCCCACCTGCACATATGCCCACCTGCACATATGCCCACCTGCCAAGACGTACCTGGTTCGTGTGAGTACCTAAGAAATTGATAACCTGGTTACCAACTTACCAGGCAGTGGAGGGATGATCTCCGGGTCAAGATAGTAGAATCCCATTTGCCCACCTGCACAAATGCCCTCCTGCACAAATGCCCACCTGCCCATATGCCCACCTGCACATATGCCCACCTGCACATATGCCCACCTGCACATATGCCCACCTGCCAAGACGTACCTGGTTCGTGTGAGTACCTAAGAAATTGATAACCTGGTTACCAACTTACCAGGCAGTGGAGGGATGATCTCCGGGTCAAGATAGTAGAATCCCATTCGCCCACCTGCCCAGGCGTTAAGAAAGAGGGTAAGAAGTGATGAGATGGGGCAGTGAGGAGGTGAGGAGGTGAGGAGATGAGGTGATGAGGAGGTGGGGAGATGAGGAGAAGAGGAGATGAGGAGGTGGGGAGGTGAGGAGGTGAGGAGGTGAGGAGATGAGGAGATGAGGAGATGAGGAGATGAGGAGATGAGGAGATGAGGAGATGAGGAAATAGAACGATATTTGGGTGAAGCTAATGCCCCAGATAGTAGAACCCCAGATAGTAGAACCCCAGATAGTAGAACCCCAGATAGTAGAACCCCAGATAGTAGAACCCCAGGAGACACCTTCCCAGACGTTGTAAGAGCCGCAAACGGGGGTCAGGAGGTCAGGTCAGAAGGCAAGTGAGGAGGTGAGGTGGGGAGGTGGGGAGGTGAGAAAGTCGGGAGGTAGGGAAGACAGTGGGCCGGCATGGAGGCCTGCATGCACACAGTTGACTTTCGAGTCGACTGAACAGTCACCTCGGGCCGGCATGGAGGCATGCATGCACACAGTTCACAGCACACACCAGCTAGACCATGTATGCAGCACCGGCACACACCATTCAACGGCGGGGCGTCATTCAGCAGGTGGCAGAATGTCTCCCACGATCCTCCTGCACAGCCAATCCTCCATTCTCACACCATGCTCTCCCAGGTAGCCACACCAGCTAGACCATGTATGCAGCACCGGCACACACCAGTCAACGGCGGGGCTTCATTCAGCAGGTGGCAGAATGTCTCCCACGACCCTCCTGCACAGCGGTCCCTGATGGCTGGTGGTGGTGGGATGGTGGGAGGAACGGATGATGGGAGCGTGAGAGGATGGAATGATGGGATTAACACATACTTCGATCAAGTCACACACAAGGTCACGCGGATAATCAGCCGCATATGAACGTATAAAGTCGCACCAGCAGGAGCCTCGACCGCCCAGAACAGATGATCAGCTGCATATGCAAGCTTTTAGTGCTACACTGTGAGAACGCCGGTACCTTGCCGAGTGAGCGACCCGTTCGTATAACAGATCATGGCCATAAACGAGGATGGATCCACTGGGTTGGGAAACACGTGGCCCTCCAGACCAGGTTGAGGATCCATCACGACTGCAAACACCTGGTTGGGATGGGATGGGAAGAGGTGGGAAGGGGTGGGAAGGGGTGGGAAGGGGTGGGAAGGGGTGGGAAGGGGTGGGGTGGGATGGTATGGCAAAGACATGACCCTCCAGCCCAGGCTGAGGGTCCATCACCACCAAAGAACACACCTGACTGAGAAAACACCTGACTGAGAAAACACCTGACTGAGAAAACACCCGACTGAGAAAACACCCGACTGAGAAAACACCCGACTGAGAAACACCCGACCGAGAAAACACCCGACTGAGAAAACACCTGACTGAGAAAACACCTGACTGGGACAAGGTGGAGATGATGGAGATGTTTGCATGCACTAGTCCAAAAAAACCCAGTACGGTGGTGTCAGTAGCAGACAGGTGGGCTGCGGAGGTCTTACTGCCATCAACTCTTGTGGTTATTGAATCGACGAGACGAACCCCATGGAATGAAAGGAAAAACCCGGTTAACTGTGAGCTTAGAGCGTTATCTTAGAGAGCCAGTTTAAACAAATCGTCAATCGTACCATACGAGACCATACCATAGGAAACAATACGATACCATACGAGACCATACCATACGATACATACCCTGCAACAAGTGCAAGCTAAACTTGGCTATCAAGAATCTCACCTGTATCAAGCCTCTTGATACAGAAAAGCTCAATTAGAAGCTAAAACGATCGATACACAAATGCAAACGCACTGACTCACAATCACACCTACTGACCTACTGAGACGCTTCGAAGCAGTCTTTTTGTTTGAGGCGTTTTGAGGCGTTTTGAGGCGCCTCAACAAAAAGATGGATGGATGGATGGATGGGAGGATGTCCTTCTGCAAAACCATCCAAAGTCACTCACAGTGTCGCTCGTCCCCAGGCTGATGCCCACATCGCCCGAACCTCCCAGCGCCAAACCTGCGACGCAGGCATGGCAGGTGGCAGGCGATGGTCCGGTCCAGCTTTAGGTTTTAAAAGTACCTTTTCTTTCAAAGAACACCAGAAAAAAACTGGCAAGCTGGCGACCAGCCAACATGGTCAACATAGTCAACAGGGTCAACAGGGTCAACATGGTCAACATAGTCAACAGGGTCAACATGGTCAACAGGGTCAACAGGGTCGACATGGTCAACATAGTCAACAGGGTCAACATGGTCAACAACAGGGTCAACATGGTCAACAGGGTCAACAACAGGGTCGTCAACATGGTCAACATGGTCAACATAGTCAACAGGGTCAACAGGGTCAACATGGTCAACATAGTCAACAGGGTCAACAGGGTCAACAGGGTCAACAGGGTCAACAGGGTCAACATGGTCAACAGGGTCAACATGGTCAACAGGGTGCATGGCATGAATCTTACCAGCAAGGCTGCAAGGGTTATCCCCTGACCACGCCACGACTTGGCAGCTTGGGGAGAAGCCAAACCTGCAGAGAGCAGGAAAGCAGGGCGTGGAGTGGGAGGGGGGGAACAGGAGGCTTTCTACTGAGCCTGAAGGGTTATCCCCGGACCACGACACGACTTGGAAGCTTGGGGAGAAGCCAAACCTGGAAAACAAGGAGGAAAGAGGGGGGAGGCGGGAAACGAGGGGTGGAAAGAGGGGAGCGACATGAAGAGGATGCAGGGCAGCGGAGGTCCAAGGGTTGTCTCCTGACCACGCCACGACTTGGCAGCTTGGGGAGAAGCCAAACCTGCAGAGAAGAGAGAAAGATGGGGGATGGGGAGCGGGGGAAGGCAGCTCACTGCTCATGCCCTGACCTGACCACGCCACGACTTGGCAGCTTGGGAAGAAGCCAAACCTGGAAAGTAAGGAGGAAAGCAAGGGCGGGGGGGGGGACAAGGGGCTCAGGAGGCGTTTACCGGCTACTGAGCCCTATGGTTGTCGCCTGTCCATGCCACGACTTGGCCATTCATTACGTGCATTCACTTCAACTTGGCCAGCTTGGAAATTCACCTCAGGTGGAAGGCAAGGCGGCTCAAAGTTTGAGACTCAGACACAGCACATGCATGCACGCATGCACCTCTCAAAATACAACCGATGCCTCAAACGCAACACATGCAGCACGCACCTGTCCACGTAGTACTACTGATGCACACTCCCAACCACTTGGTGGGAGAAACCTCAAAGAGAGCGCGTGCATGCATGCATGCACACACGCACACACAGCACAGCACAGCACATGCACACACCTGTCCACGTAGTACTGATGCACGCTGCCAATCACTTGGTGGGACGGAACCACCTTGCCGAGCCTCTCTCGAAGGTTCGGCGCCGTGGCCTGTCAGGCTCGGGAGGGGGGAGGGGGGAAGGTGAGTGGGGGGGGGGGGCGGGAAGGGTGAAGAAATGGACAAGCGATCAAGGTATGGATAAAAAATGCTGACGGGATCTCACGCGACACGATGGAAGCATGCGGTAGATAACAAGGTGTGATGAGTAGGGTTGAGCACGGGCCAGGCCCGGCCCAACCCGCGGGCTGCCCCAAAAGGCGGGCCGGGCCCAGCCGGGCTCGCCCCAGGCCAAATGAGCCAGACCTTGACCCAGTTCGCCCAGGGGATACCTGAGTCGAGTTTTGAGTCGACTCAAAACCCAGCCGGGCTCGCCCCAGGCCAAATGAGCCAGACCTTGACCCAGTTCCCCCAGGGGGTACCTGAGTCGAGTTTTGAGTCAACTCAAAACCCAGCCGGGCTCGCCCCAGGCCAAATGAGCCAGACCTTGACCCAGTTCGCCCAGGGGGTACCTGAGTCGAGTTTTGAGTCGACTCAAAACCCAGCCGGGCTCGCCCCAGGCCAAATGAGCCAGACCTTGACCCAGTTCGCCCAGGGGGTACCTGAGTCGAGTTTTGAGTCGACTCAAAACCCAGCCGGGCTCGCCCCAGGCCAAATGAGCCAGACCTTGACCCAGTTCGCCCAGGGGGTACCTGAGTCGAGTTTTGAGTCGACTCAAAACCCAGCCGGGCTCGCCCCAGGCCAAATGAGCCAGACCTTGACCCAGTTCGCCCAGGGGGTACCTGAGTCGAGTTTTGAGTCGACTCAAAACCCAGCCGGGCTCGCCCCAGGCCAAATGAGCCAGACCTTGACCCAGTTCGCCCAGGGGGTACCTGAGTCGAGTTTTGAGTCGACTCAAAACCCAGCGGGGCTCGCCCCAGGCCAAATGAGCCAGACCTTGACCCAGTTCGCCCAGGGGGTACCTGAGTCGAGTTTTGAGTCGACTCAAAACCCAGCCGGGCTCGCCCCAGGCCAAATGAGCCAGACCTTGACCCAGTTCGCCCAGGGGGTACCTGAGTCGAGTTTTGAGTCGACTCAAAACTCAGCCGGGCTCGCCCCAGGCCAAATGAGCCAGACCTTGACCCAGTTCGCCCAGGGCGTACCTGGGCCGGGCCTGGCCCTGCCCGGGTGCACTTTCGTTATAGGTAAACTGTTCTTTGGGCCAGTTTTAGAGAAGCAAACAAGTCTAGGGCCCAAACGGGCCGGCCCGGCCCGCCTTGTAACGGGCGGGCCAAAAGCAGGCAGACGACAGCCCGGTGGGGCGGGATTGCCCGGTCCGCCCCGAGCCGACAGCCCAACCTAGAGGTTCGGCCCGGGGCAGTTTCGGGCTGGCCCGACCCGGACCGGGCCCAGCCCGACCCTGTACTCAACCCTAGTGATGAGGAATGCTTGACTGACAGAATGCTATCGCAAAAGTGGTATCTAGAGGATTTTCAGCGTGCCACTAGCAGCGTTACTCAGAACGATCAAATGTATGGTTTGATAACATAAGAACATCACTGCAGCACTTTGACTGACCTCTTGTGCCACGTCAGCTCACCTCCAGTGCCACGTCAGCCCACTGTCTCGTCCGCAGATCCATCAGATTCATCCCAGCGCCGTCAGCAGCATCGATGGGAGCGTAATCTCCAACCAATAGCGATGCGCCAAACGAGCTCACTAGAGAGATCCTTTCGGTGCTCTCATACTCCCGAGCCTGATGCTGCCACACTCGCCGAACCTGAGGTCCGGTGAACCGCTCGTAGGCTCGGGAGCCCGTCAGCCGAGCCAAAGCTGCAGGTCCGCCAAGAGCTGCTTCGATTTCCCTGCACTGGGCTGCTGTGCTGCTGTCCATCCAAATCGGGGAATCTAAAATCGAAAATACACTCTGCTGCAATGATGCATTGTCTTGAAACGAATCACCCTGTGCTGAATCATTCGAGCTGAGCCCCTCCCTTTTCCTGTTTCTCTCATCCCCACATAGCTGAGCGATAAGGGTCTGGTCAGACTTGAGACTTTTAAGGCGTGCCCGGGCTCCTCTCCGCCAGTAAATGCTCCCGTGCTGCTGCCCGCTGCCGGAAACTGCCCGGACTTTATCAAATGGAAAGTCCGCTTCCTTCAACCTCGCTAGAATCACATCAAAAGCCTCCACCCACATGGCTGGTGGTGCCGTGACCCTAAGCGCCGAGCCTGACGAGGAGGCTCGGGAATCAGGTTCGGCGGAGGCACGGTGGACGCCTCCAGAAGTTCGGTAGTGGGGGAGGGTTGTATCGTACTGGAGTGACTCGGTAGCGACGATTCGAAGAGAGGAATCAATTGCTGTGGCCTTGAGTGACCTGAAAACGGTGTGATTATAAAGGGGGAAGGGGGTGAGCGTAGGGGGAGGAAGGAGGGGTTGGGAAGGGGGGAGTGGGGAGAGAGGGAGGGGGGAAGGGAGGTTGGAGGTTTTAAGGGTGAGCTTATGTGGGGACAGTGTCATATTGGAGTGATTCCGTAGCGACGTTGCGAAGAGAGGAATAGATAGATGTGACTTTGAGTGACCTGAAACGCCGTTGACGGAGGAGGAAAGGGGGCGGGGAAGGGTGTGGATGGGAGGGTAGCGGGGAAAAAAAATGGAGAGGGTAAGCAATTCAGGTTAGAGGGTGCGGGAAATCAATGTCAGCTTCATTATGCAGTACCTCAATCAGTAGCGCGTGTCCCTGCGCCGCCAATCAGGCAACGCGGTTCAGTTCGGTGCGCGCGCCAAGCCTGCCTGGGATAGTTTCTGCCCGAAACATGCCCTGATTTGTGGCACTGACGAAAGCGAATGTTCGTCAACTCACTGCGTGGAGCTATCGAAGCCGAGAAACATTCGTCCAGACCCAACAACGGCTTTCGAGTCGACTCGAAAGGCATTCCAAGACCCAACAATGGCCTTATTTCCTACTCACTGCGTGGAGCTGTCGAAGCCGAGAAACAGGCCGTCCAGACCCAACAATGCTGCCATTGTTACGCTGTCGATTTTTTCCAACCAACGGCTATGACGTCGAGAGTTTCCAAGAGACGGCTACGATGTCAGGAGAGGTAAAAAGCAAGGGATAGACGACGTTTCCAACCAGCGGATACAGTCATCCGCTTCACGTGCGCGAGACGAGATTTTTCAGGCTTCACTTTCTTGACTGTAGTGTAGCGTAGAGTCACCTAGGTGGTTCAGAGGCGTATGTATGTATGGCGGGATGCCTAGATGTGTCTAGGTGCTGTACCGATCTTTGTGACTACTCTCGAAGTGCATCTGAGAAATCCAGGTGCAGAAATTCCCGAATACCAGGAAAAAGAGAGGAACATTACGGTGTGACGAAATCAACCTCGTTACGTCTCAAATCTATTCGGATTGCGGTTTTTAGTACATTCCTTGCGGAACTGTATGACGAAGGATGTCGCATGTGGTTCTATTCGTGACAGGGTTGATCACTCAACGAAGTGGCGAACAACCGCCGATCTACGTGTGACACTCGTCACAGATTTGGCGCAAGGACACTAAGCAACGAAGAGTCGAATCTGAGCTCAATGTGGTGAGGAAATCATTTTCGAGAATGCGGGCTCGAAAACCTGGGTTACATAGCGCATACCTGACGTGACAGTTTTTCATTGGGTGCAAAAATCAAAACAGCATTGTTCAAACTTCCACGTTCAGAAATTTCAATCTCTATTCCTTGCCAGCACCGCCCATGCGCAGTCATCCTTTGAACCTCAGGGTATCGAACACGAAAACCGCCACCTTGAGGCGAGCCCTGCACATGCTAGGTATCGGCCCCGCGCGAAGTGGGGGGATTTCGCATTCCCAAGCAGGGCGAAATTACGTAATTCGCCATGTACAATACAAAGTGTTCACTTTGTCATTAGACCAGATTCGGAGGGAAGTGACAACATTGCACAAACGAGTATGCTCAACTATTTCTGTTGCAAGCACCTGAACAGCCACTCACCTCAGTGTACTTTTCACATGACGTTGCTAGCTGGGAAAATCACATGCTAGAGACGTTCTTGCACTCGTCACTCTATTTTAGATGTGGTTCTTTCCCCGTAATCTATCAATGAGTCAATTTCGTTTCTTCTTTCGTTGGACACTGTAAGGAATTTTCTCAGGCATTCCTTACGGAGCCGACTACATCGCGTACAGCAACAGCCGACTGTTCGCCCGTTACTGCTAACGGAACTTCGCCGACTTCGCGCGCACTGTTTTGCCAAACCTCGCACTGCTGGCATGGCCGTATCGGCCTACGCTTCGGGACTAGCCCGAGCCTCGCTCCAGCGTAGCACTAGCAAGTTCGCACGCACCGCGTTACCGTTTTGCATGTTTCGCGTATAAATGCTCGCTCATGCCTTCGCTCACATTTTGTACTCGTTTGACACCTTAGTGCAATTCTCGCTACCTCGATTCATTGCACCCGTAACACTTGGTATCAGAGCCCCTTTCTTTCGGACCGCGCATCTCCGCACACCAGGAAATCAACTTTTGATTTTTCACTCGAAGGGACTCACGCACCTTAGCCCCTAGGAGCCGCTGTCCTCGCGTTCTCTCGTAAACGCGTGCAGCCACGACTGCGCCTAGACTAAGACGAGCCGACGCCCTTCGTCATGGCCGAAAACATCGACGTCACCACTCTCACGCAGGAGCGTTTGAACGATCTGCTGCGACAACTGCACGAAAGCTCCGAGGAAATCGCGGCATTGACGGCAGAACGCTCATCACTGCAAAATGACCTCATGAGAGCACAATCCCAAGCACCTGGCACTCCGATTCAACCTGCACCCTCAACATCACAACACGGGAGTGTGGGGCAACCCGCGAGCGCGGCCAGTGATGGCGTCGTCCGCCCCGACGGAGACGACGACCACGGCACGACACACCCCAGAGCGACGCCTGCGGCCCCAAGTCAGCCTCGCGTCACGATTTCGGCACCAACCCACGATTCGGGACTGCCGTCACCGATGCCGCTGAAACCGCAGCGCCCGCCATGCTTTGACCCGAGTCAACGGGGTGGTCCTACCGTTCAGGCGTGGTTATTCACAATGAATGTTTTCTTCGACGCCAACTACGTCTCGGAGGACTCGGCGAAGATTCGATACGCCGTGTCGTTGCTGCGAGGACCCGCCATGGACTGGTGGCGCGTCATCGTCACGAAGCCGACCGACTACGCGACACTACCGACACGGGAAGGACAAACCGGACCCTGGGCGCCGTCGTATTTCGTGGAGGTGCCCCAGTATCGCACGTGGGACGCGTGGTGCGCAGGTCTGCGCGCTCGATTTGAGCCAATCGCGGCCTCGATCTCGGCGCGACAGAAGCTCCGCACTTGGCGCCAACTCGGTTCCGTCCAGGATTACACGAGCGGATTTCTGGCGCTATGCGAGCAGGTGGGCTACATGCATGAGAGCGAACGCATCGACCGCTACATCGGCGGCCTGAAGCAGGACATCGCTCAGGAAATCCAGCTTCGCGGCGTCACTGAGTTTCAGGAAATTCTCGCTATGGCGGAGAAGCTCGACTTCTTTCGCCGACCGAGACCGGGGTCCTACGGAAACAACACCTGGGGACATCGGCCTCGTGGGACGAACGAGAGCGCCACGATACGCGCCGTCGCCGCAAATGCCGCTGCCGCACCGTTCAAAGGGCGCTGCTTTGCGTGCAATCGGCCGGGACATCGCAAGAGCGAATGCCCGGAAAACGCTAAGGGAAAGGGGGAAGCTGAGCAGCAGACACAGACCAAGCAGCAGGGAAACGCTGGAAGTCAGTAGCAGACGGGCCCTCTACTGACAGGTCACGCCGCTCGCCCGACCCAACCGACCCTCACCGAGTGATTGTGCCGGTTCACGCAATCGACCACACCCGGCCGAATAAGGAGGGTACCACGGTAGATAGCCCTATACTGCTCAGTGGGAAAATTGGGACGGACTTAGTTAAAATCTTCGTAGATGGGGGAGCCAGCCACAGCCTCATTAACACTGCTACAGCACGAAAACTGCGACTGCCACTGGACCGATGCTTACCTGAGATCGACGCACGACTGGTAGACGGCACGCCGCTGGCAATACGGGAACGCGTAGACCGAGTTCGGATTCGATGCGGGGGTAACTTCACGTTTAGTCAGGAAATGCTCGCAACGACCCTCGACGGAACCGACATTTTACTCGGGCGTGATTGGCTGCGACGACACAACCCGCGAATTGACTGGACGACGGGTGACTGCACCGTGCGAGTGAATGGTAACAGCATCGCCTTACCTCGCTGGGGCTCGCCTGAGTCTTCGTCGGTGCGTGTCAACGCGATCACGATGAAACGCGCTGTTGCGGCCGGAGCCGACGTGTACGCGGTTGACATTCGGGAAGCCGAGGCAGCAGACAAGGGAGGCGATTTACAGAAACTGCTGACCGACGTACCGAGTGACCTGGCGGCACTGTTACAACAGTACAGTGACATTTTCCCGGATGACCTGCCAACGGGACTGCCACCTCAGCGACCGCACGATCACAGGATAGAACTGGAACCGGGGGCACAGCCAACAGTACAGCGACAGTTCCGACTGACCCAACCCGAACTAGACGAACTAAGGAAGCAGCTCGATTACCTGCTAGAAAAGGAATTCATTCGCCCTAGTTCGTCGCCTTTCGCCGCACCAATACTGTTCACACCGAAAAAGGACGGGGGTTTTCGCATGTGCATCGACTACAGGGCACTAAACAGGGTTACCATCAAATCCCGTTACCCCATCCCACGAGCCGACGAACTGATCGACCAACTGCGCACAGCCCGGGTTTTCTCGAAAATCGACCTCCGAGGAGGCTACCACCAAATCCGCGTCAACCCACCCGACTGCCCTAAAACCGCATTCCGAACACGCTACGGATCCTTCGAATACACCGTCATGCCATTCGGACTGACCAACGCCCCCGCCACTTTCCAAATGACCATGAACGAAGCATTCCGCCCGCTTTTAGATAAGTGCGTCATCGTTTATCTGGACGACATACTGATTTACAGCCCTGACAGAGCACAGCACTTACAAGACATCGAAGCAGTTTTTAAAATCCTGAGTGAGAACCGCCTACTGACCAAAGCATCTAAGTGTGAGTTTTTACAGGACCGCCTGGAGTTTTTGGGACATGTTATTTCAGCTGCAGGAGTGGAAATAGACCCGAAGAAAATTGCGACGATTCAGGCTTGGCACGCGCCGACCAACTTGACCGAGTTACAGAGTTTCCTGGGGTTCGTCAACTACGTGCGCCGGTTCGTCCCCGACATGGCGAAACTGACTGCCCCGTTGATTGACCTGCTGAGGAAGGGGGTTGAGTACACGTGGGGGGAGAAAGAGCAAGCTGCCTTCTCGGCCCTCAAAAATATTTTGTGCTCCCCGCCCGTCCTTCACATTGCAGATCCCCACCGTCCGTTCGAGCTCGTCACCGACGCAAGTGACATCGCTGTGGGAGCAGTACTGTTGCAGGATTTCGGGAATGGCCTCCAGCCAATCGCGTACGAGTCCCGCAAGTTACACCCGCCCGAACGTAACTACCCGATACACGACCGCGAGATGCTAGCGATCGTGCACGCGTTCAAAGTTTGGCGATGTTACCTGACTGGTGCCGACGTGACAGTACGGACAGACCACCGCTCGCTACAGTACCTTCGCGCCCAACCGAATCTCAACCCACGACAGATTCGCTGGTTGGACTATCTCGAGTCCAATTTTCACTACACCGTCACGTACAAAAAAGGAGCATCCAACATCGCCGACGCTCTCACCCGCCCCACCGCCCAACTCCACGCCATCCTACTCGCCCAGACCAACCCGCTTTTAACTGGCCTATTCACCCACGGATACCGCACCGACCCATTTTTCACGACCGGAAATTCACAGCAACTGGCAGAAGCAAAAGGAGTTTATTACGTAAAAACAGGCACCAACCGCATTTGGGTACCCGCGTACTCACTACTGAGGGAGCTGCTACTGCAGGAGGCACACGACGGGATTACCTCGGGACATTTCGGGGTAGAAAAAACACGACAGCAACTGCAGCGGTACTATTACTGGCCGGAGCTGTTGACCGACGTACAGCAGCACGTGGGCTCGTGCCCGACGTGTCAGGTGATGAAGAGTTCAAGGAAGCGGAAGGCGGGTCAATTGCAGCCGATCCCACCGCCCGAACGCGCCTGGCAGCAAGTAACCATGGACTTCGTCACAGGGTTACCTTCGAACCCTGGGGGTAACGACGCGGTGATGGTCGTCGTGGATAGGTTGACGAAGATGGCACACTTCGCTGCGTGCAAAAAGTCGATCTCAGCCGAAGAGACCGCTCGCCTGTTCATCGCAGCCGTTGTTCGCCTGCACGGGATACCAGCAGCAATTATCAGCGACAGGGACACGAAGTTTACCAGCAACTTCTGGAAGAACCTCTGGGAGCAGTTCGGGACCAGGCTACAGTTCAGTTCGTCGTACCACCCCGAGACCGACGGCCAAACGGAGCGGACGAATCAGACGATGGAGCAGTTGATTCGTGCCACGTGCGACGACCCCACGACCTGGGAGCAGCAGCTGCCGCTGATCGAGTTCGCGTACAACAACGCCACATCAGCCACGACGCAGCAGTCCCCGTTCTACCTGAACTATGGGCAGAACCCCACAGTGCCCATGACGCCGAGTCCGGACAACCCAACGCCACGCGCACAACAATTCGCCGAAATCCTGCAAGCTGCCCGCGCCAGAGCCGCCGAAGCAATAAAAAAGGCCAACGTCATCGCTAAGCGCAACGCTGATCGCCACCGCCGCCCCGTCACGTATCAATCTGGAGATTACGTGCTACTCGACACGCAAAATCTGCGACTGCCCGACGTACCAAAATTACGACCGCGCTACTGTGGACCATTCCAAATCAGTCACATGATCACACCCGTCACCGCGCACCTACTGTTGCCAATTGACTGGTACATCAGCCCTTCGTTCCACGTCAGCCTACTTCGCCCATACATCCCGACCACGAGTCAACTGCCGCGTCACCGGCCACAATCAATGACTCGCCCTGCATCAGAGCCGATCATCGAGCCCGAAAAACTTTTGAGCCATCGGATCCGCCACCCCACGGGAATCAGGAGGATTGAATTCCTCGTTCGCTGGAAAGACCGCACGCCAACTGAAGATAGCTGGGTACCCCTGAGCAACATCGAAAATCACCCTGCCCTGCAAGTGTACTTGAGAAGCCGGGGATTCCGCGATATACACGCACTCGCGTAGCGGAGGGGGCTTCTTAAGGGGGGGGGGTAGTGTAAGGAATTTTCTCAGGCATTCCTTACGGAGCCGACTACATCGCGTACAGCAACAGCCGACTGTTCGCCCGTTACTGCTAACGGAACTTCGCCGACTTCGCGCGCACTGTTTTGCCAAACCTCGCACTGCTGGCATGGCCGTATCGGCCTACGCTTCGGGACTAGCCCGAGCCTCGCTCCAGCGTAGCACTAGCAAGTTCGCACGCACCGCGTTACCGTTTTGCATGTTTCGCGTATAAATGCTCGCTCATGCCTTCGCTCACATTTTGTACTCGTTTGACACCTTAGTGCAATTCTCGCTACCTCGATTCATTGCACCCGTAACAGACACCAAGTATACAGATTGCGAATGCCCCAAGCATGTTCCAACAAGTCCGCATACTCAAAACGTGTGCTTCTCTTCAATCGTGCAACTCTGTGCCAAAGCTCTCCGTTAGTCACGTTCGCACACGTACCTGGTGTATTTCTAAGAAACGAGACATACCATAGTAGAGCATTAGGCACTACGCTTCAGTAAATCCATCAAAATTTGTATGCATCGCATGGCTCGTACTAAACAGATGGTCGTGAAGACGCGTCATGGCCAGGACAATGAAGCTAAGGATGCGGAAGCTAAAGACTGTGGCGACATCAGTGTTCACGATTCTCGCGGGCAACAAGAAGTGATGACGAAGGCGCAGGACGGAAGAAAGAAGGGAGCGCGATCAGACCTCCGCCCTTTGACAAACGCTCCTATTGCAACGTACACATCCACCATGCGCATGAAAACTGAGGGGCCGGAGCCGGACGACTTGGTGGCTGCAATCTCAAAGAAGAAAGGCGCATCAGCTTTCACAACCATGTCGCTCTATGATATGGCTAGCGTTGAATGCACCGTAACGCGGAACGACGCAGTCACAATCGTTGACGAGCAGTACGTCTCGGATGCGATAATCGATTTCCACAACATGTACGTTCTTGGACACTCTCTGACTGTATGGTATTTGTTGTTTTGACTGTTGCTGGTCACTAACTATCGCCATTTGTTCATGTATATCTTACGTGACCCTCAGGTTATTGAGCATCTGAGCCCCAAAGCTGCCGAATGGCAAAACGTGGACCGTCCTTGACACCAAAGCGTACACCTACGGTACTGATTTCCGCAAACCTATCGAAACCGCAGATGGACTTTCGCCCTTGGAGCACGACTACATGGTCGTACCCGTTTTCTTAAGGTGCTAACCTTTTTGACACACACATGTTCGTACATTGGTTGCAATAACATGTTTGTAGCTGAGACCCTCTAACACATCCATTTATGGTATGTGTGCAGGAATCACTACTCCCTAATAGTCGTGCCCTCTCTTTATCGGCTCCTGGACTCTCATGCAAGCAAGAATGGTGGACAACTTGAGATGATACTATACGAAAGTGCAGCAAATCATTCCAAGTCGCCCGAGGTTTTCAACGGAACAAAGTTGTAAGTGTGCAAAACCAAGTTTGCATACAACTGATTTTCGTCCAAAGTTTCTTATCTCCCAGAATGTTCATTTCAGGGTACTAGCAGCAATGGCGAGGCATGCCCACCCTCACGCAGACATCAATCGCATCGATACTATTCTGCAAGAGGCGGACTGCATTGTCATGGGGGTAAGTTTAAACTGCATACTTAGTATACATTTCAGTTTCCTGGAGGGAACAAAAGTTTACAGTTCTTGTGATGACATGTGTGCAGGAACATCAAATTCCAATGCAATCGAACTCGTTTGACAACGGGATCTACGTATGCCACTACCTCAAAGCGCTAGTAGACTCTAGCTTCGAGACTGTGCGCGATTGGATTAGCCTCCGCGGTGTGAGTTCGTTGCAGTACCGCCGTTCAATCCGGGCGGACATTTGCGAGCATGCCGAAGGGAAGCTGCTATCAAAGCTGTCTCAGCTCGGACTCAACGTCCCGCCGCAGAAGACAAAGAGAGTGATAGCCGAAACAGCTGTTGTGCATCCCGATGACTGTGATGGCTGCGCGCGAGTCGGAAAAGTGCATACTGAAATTCAGGTGATGAAACGTGAGGTAACAATCCTCAACGCAAGTGTCATCGCCATTGGGCAGGTACTCGGGTACAGTCAGGACCAGGTGCTAGCAGCAGCTGCGCATGTCCTCCAGCAAGATCAGGAGTGGAGCAGGAAGTTAGCTTGTGCGGGTATTAACAATGCTCAATCCACACCCCAATATCCATCGAGCTACGCAGAACCACTGCATGACAGTCCACAGGGGGACGGTAAGTTTTCTCGGGTTCATGCTGACGAGAAGTCAAGCAGGGCATTTGGTCTGATACATGAATCCCCGGCTCCGCTCCCGATGACAGAAACTGTCCTATGCTGGCTCTATTCCCAACAGCAGCAGCCACTAATGCATCCAAGCCCAACATCTGCAGAGTATTTCGGCATCCAAATACCTGTAGTGTCAACCATACCAACGACCGGGAAGATGGCAACATTGGGTGGTGATGGTAACGATGGCAAAACTGTTGCGCCGTTTGTTGTCGAGAAAGGTGACAATACTCAGCTGCCTCGATACACCGGGGTGTATCATGAGCGCAGCACTGGGAAGTGGGGTGCGAAGATTCTAGTGAACGAGGATGGGGTTCGTACACAGAACCGCCTGGGGGCGTATACGACGAAGGAGGAGGCGGCCTATGCATACGCTGCAGCGGCCTTTGTGACGCGTCCGGATGAGAGTATACCGGACATAAAGCAGCTGTCTAAAAAGGAAAAGCGCGCACTGGAAGGGTGCAATAAGGACATCATGCGGACTCTCGTTCGGGCGCGCAACTGGTGGCGTTGGAGAGAGTGGCGCAAGGCGTTTGAGGAGGAGGAACGCAAGGGGGCAGGAGGAAAAACAATGCAACCATCACATCCACAGGCAAAACGGATGAAGAAGGAAGAACGGCAATCGGGTAATCTGAAGTGCGATGGACAGGGCGAATGCACAGGCGTATCTAGAGATGTACACTCGGTTAAGGGTGGTGACAATGGCACATTTATGGACACTGGGAGGAAGGAGGGGCATTCCGAAGCATCTGAGTCTGAAGACGGCTCTGAGGAGGCCTGGTCGCATAAGGGCTAGATGTAGTATTCTCTTTTCAAGCTTGTGATACCGTTGCTCTAATTGTGCAGCATGTGATACCCACACAGCATGTGCAGAAAACAGCGACTCTAGACTCATGACTGTACTCGAATAGAAAGACATGATGATGTTGTCATTCAGTGGTGTGTTATTTTGCGCACATCTGCTCGACGGAAATAGAAATTCCATCGCTTTTGAGGACACACGGACTGTAGGGAGACCCCAGAGGGCTTCCCAACCGATTGCTTGTTTCTCCTCTTCCTATGCAGCTAACATACGCGTAAGGATGCTGGAGATGTACCCATTGAACCTGACCACTGCCTTTTTATGTGGAACACTTCCAACTATGCATATGCAGAACATGAGCCTACTTCCAACACTGCATATGCGGAACACGAGCCCACTTCCAACACTGCACATGCGGAACACGAGCCAACTTCCAACACTGCACATGCGGAACACGAGCCCACTTCCAACACTGCACATGCGGTACACGAGGCCCACTTCCAACCGCGCGTATGCGGAACACGAGGCCCACTTCCAACCGCGCGTATGCGAAACACGAGGCCCACTTCCAACCGCGCATATGCGGAACATGAGGCCCACTTCCAACCGCGCGTATGCGGAACACGAGGTCCACTTCCAACTGCGCGTATGCGGAACACGAGGCCAATTCTTTGCATGGCTTGCCGAGCAGACATGGCCACATCTCAGAAGGGCATAGGGGTAATAATTGTTTGTGGTTACACACACCCATATTCAAACACCAAGCATCTTCGGTGGGGATTTGTCAAATGTTGTAGCCTATAGTGAGGTTTGTCTTAGGGGGTACAGAAGTTAGGGTTTGTTATATGTACCCCAACCAACATCAATGGCATCATCCATTCCTCATTTTGATATGGTATCAGCTAGGTTAGGATCCTGTGGGATCCCGTTCCTCCGTTCTCCGTTCGTACCTCCCGAGCCTGACCCTACCTCTCGTTCGTACCAGTTCCGTTGTTACCGCGCCTAGTACCGAGCCTAGCGCCCTTTCCCCCCGTCGCTTAGCGCCCTTTCTCCCCGTTACCTAGCGCCCTTTCCCCACCCCCCCCCCCCCCCCCGTCGCTTAGCGCCCTTTCTCCCCTCATTTTGATAGGATTTTTGTGGCTATAATTGATTCAATATACCGTATAATGTGCCCTGCAACAACCTTTTATAGAGACAAACCACTACACAACGAACAAAAGAATGTAAGCAATGCGGTAAATACAGTTCACAACTTTCCACTTCCCCCCTCTTCCCTCTCTTCCAGCCCTCACTAGAAAACCCCAGCATCCACCTGCCCTGTCTTTGACACTTCACTCTCCTTTGCTCCTCAACATCCAGTGCTCCTCAAGGGTCCCGCATCATTCCGATCTCCAAGCGCCCTTTGATGCGTCTCAAAAGTTTCCCCTTCCCCCTCCTCACTCTCAGAATCCCAACCGCTAGACCATTGGGATAAAAGGGCTTGTTTCAGTAGCGGGTCAGTGCGCCCATAACCCCCCAGGCAAATGTGCCTGTAACCCTTCCCTAGGATCGATCGGGGATCACCAGTGGACCTCTGACGCCCCCCTCGCACTGGGATGCCCGAAGTGCATACACCGGGATTCGAAACCGAGACCTTCGCTCTGATACCATCTCAGAATCCCAACCACTAGACCATTGGGATAAAAGGGCTTGTTTCAGTAGCGGGTCAGTGCGCCCATAACCCCCCAGGCAAATGTGCCTGTAACCCTTCCCTAGGATCGATCGGGGATCACCAGTGGACCTCTGACACTCACCCCCCCACCACCACCACCACCTCCCCCACCCTCCTGTGCTCCTCATCCTCCATTGCTCCTCGCTGGACCAGCATCTTGTGGCATAGCAGGCAGTGACGTTTTATTGCTCCTCGCTGGACCAGCATCTTGTGGCATAGCAGGCAGTGACGTTTCATTGCTCCTCGCTGGACCAGCATCTTGTGGCATAGCAGGCAGTGACGTTTCATTGCTCCTCGCTGGACCAGCATCTTGTGGCATAGCAGGCAGTGACGTTTCATTGCTCCTCGCTGGAGCAGCACCTTGTGGCATAGCAGGCAGTGACGTTTCATTGCTCCTCGCTGGACCAGCATCTTGTGGCATAGCAGGCAGTGACGTTTCATTGCTCCTCGCTGGACCAGCATCTTGTGGCATAGCAGGCAGTGACGTTTCATTGCTCCTCGCTGGACCAGCATCTTGTGGCATAGCAGGCAGTGACGTTTCATTGCTCCTCGCTGGACCAGCATCTTTCCGATCCCAGAGCATTCTACCAGGGAGAACAGAGGAGAGGCGCTCAAACAGCATCCTGCAAGTAACACGGAGGACGAGAATCAGCTTTGAGACGACTCAAATCAAACGGTCGAATGGACAAGAGGTGCTGCAAGAGAGTCCTGCAAACAAGGAGCATCATGGATGCAAAGATATTGCAATAATTACAACAGGGACAAGAAGACGAAGATACTAAGGTTGGGAAAAGGGGGAATAGAGAAGGTTGGGAAGGGGGAGGGATGGGAGGAGGGGAAAATCAGTGGAGGTTGAAGGGAAGGGCCAGGACAAGCAATGGTGACCACATCTTTACTCCCCGTGTGAGTGCTTGCTGCATTACATACGTTTTCTTAATAATCTTATGTCGAATTTGTTTTTCGAGAATTCTCAAGCTGAATCTGTTTTGTGAGAATTCTCAAAAAACAAGCAATGGTGACCACGTGAGTACTCACCATGTGAGCGCTTGCTGCACATTTGAGTCGACTAAAAAGTAAACCTATCACCTCAATGCTTTTGAGATGCCTCAAGAATCGCCTGATCATCCATACACTCACCATGTAAGTGCTTGCTGCATTGACCGCTTCCTCACCCGTGGCACCACCCCTCGAAAGAAACCCGGCTGGCCCTGCGACTGGGGGGGGGAGGGAAGGGGGAAGGAGGAAGGGGAAGTGGGGGAGGGGGGAAGGGGGAAACAGAGAAGTAGAAAGGGAAGGAGAGGAAGGAGAGTGAGTGCTTGCTGCATTGACCGCTTCATTACCCGTGGCACCACCCCTCGAAAGAAACCCGGCAGGCCCTAAACTGTCGGGGGGGGGGGGGGAGGGATAGCGAGTGCTTGCTGAGTAATCGCTTCATCACCCGTGGTACCACCCCTCGAAAGAAACCCGGCAGGCCCTGAGACTGGGGGGGTGGAGGAGATAGGGGGGAAAGGAGGAGCAGGAGGGGAAGGAGGAAGGAGGGGAAGGAGGGGAGGGATAGCGAGTGCTTTCTGAGTAATCGCTTCATTACCCGTGGCACCACCCCTCGAAAGAAACCCAGCAGGCCCTGAGACTGGGGGGGTGGAGGAGACAGGAGGGAACGGAGGAGCAGGAGGGAAAGGCGGAAGGAGCGGCAGGAGGGGAAGGACGGGAGGCATAGCGAGTGCTTGCTGAGTAGTCGCTTCATCACCCGTGGCACCACCCGTCGAAAGAAACCCGGCAGGCCCTGAGACTGGGGGGGTGGAGGAGACAGGAGGGAACGGAGGAGCAGGAGGGAACGGAGGAGCAGGACGGGAAGGAGGAAGGAGCGGCAGGAGGGGAAGGAGGGGAGGGATAGCGAGTGCTTGCTGAGTAATCGCTTCATCACCCGTGGCACCACCCCTCGAAAGAAACCCGGCAGGCCCTGGGACTTGGGGGGGGGGGGGGAGAAGACATGAGGGAAAGGAGGAGCAGGAGGGGAAGGAGGAAGCAGCGGGAGGAGGGGAAGGAGGGGAAGAATAGTGAGTGCTTGCTGAGTAATGGCTTCATTACACGTGGCACCACCCCTCCAAGAAGCGCACATAAGACGTGCACTTTCCAAATTATTAAGTGCACACAAGATGTGCAATTTCCAGATTATTAAGTGCACACAAGATGTGCACTTTCCAAGTTATTAAGTGCACACAGAATGTGCACTTTCCAAGTTATTAAGTGCACACAAGATGTGCAATTTCCAGATTATTAAGTGCACACAAGATGTGCAATTTCCAGATTATTAAGTGCACACAAGATGTGCACTTTCCAAGTTATTAAGTGCACACAGAATGTGCACTTTCCAAGTTATTAAGTGCACACAAGATGTGCACTTCTTCGCCTAAGAAGTGCAAACAAGATATGCACATCTTCACTAAAAGTGCACTCAAAGATGTGCACAAGGCTGGTGTCGATTCGTAAGTCTTCCACATGGGCGAACACTACTGCAACCTCACAAGTTTGCACCATGACCCCCATGGCTGTCCCATGGTTGATTAATTTGCATACAACCTACCTTGTAGATCTTTTAGGCGCCTTAAAAAAACGTTTTTTTGAAGCGCCTCAAAATCAAGCAAACACTTATGCAGCCTCACAAGTGTGCACCATGGTTTTCATGATTGTTTCTCTGCTGCTCACATGCATGCAACCTACCTTGTGAATGGCTGACGTGGCACCAAGCATGGTCAGGGGCTTGCCAGGTGTCTCGGGTCGCAGAGTATGAAAAGTGGGTGGAAGTGGGTGGAAGTGGGTGTCTCGGGTCGCAGAGTATGAAAATCTTGTGAGTGTAACCAGATCTTGCGGTGCCCACATCACCCGAACCTCCCAGCGCCAAACCTGCAAGGCAGGCATGGCAGGCAGCAGGTGGTCTGGTCCGGCATTAGGTTTGGAAACAGCATTCACTTTCAAAGCACACCGGGAAATTAGTGGCGAGCAACATGGTCAGAATGATGAACAGGGGGATAAGGGTGCAAGTGGGAGCAAGTGGGTGGAAGTGGGTGCATGCAAGTGGGTGCAAGTGGGAGCATCGCATACATCTTACCAGCAAGGCTGCAAGGATTGTCCCCTGACCAAGCCACGACTTCATAGTTTGGGGGGAAGCCAAACCTGGAGAGAGAACAGGGCAGGAAAGCAGGGTGGGGAAGAAGGGATGAGGAACGCAGGAGATTTGAGGTGCTGCAAGAATTGTCCCCTGACCATGCCATGACTTGCCAGTTTGGGGGGAAGCTAAACCTGGAGCAGGAGGAATGCAGAGTGTTGGGGGGAAGGGGGGGGGGGAGGGGGAACGGAAACAGGAGCTCGAATGGTCGTCCTGACCATGTCACAACTTAGCCACTGGATCAGCAGCACCGCAACGTATCCATTCGTTCAACTAGTTTTTGAGTATTCTCAAAGAGTAACGGCCGTCGGCCACTGGGCCCAAAATGTCGCCACCACCTAACTACGGCACGACTTAGCCATTCGTAAGGCACTGGTACTTGGTAATTTGTTAGGCGCCAAAAATTCATTTCATGGCTTGTGAATAACCCTCAAAGACAACGCGCACCGCACACGCAGCACACACCGCACATGCAGCACACACTGCACATGCAGCACACACCGCACATGCAGCACACACTGCACATGCAGCACACACCGCACACGCAGCACACACCGCACACGCAGCACACACCGCACACGCAGCACACACCGCACATGCAGCACACACCGCACATGCAGCACACACTGCACATGCAGCAACCACCGCACATGCAGCACACACTGCACATGCAGCACACACCGCACATGCAGCACACACTGCACATGCAGCACACACCGCACACGCAGCACACACCGCACACGCAGCACACACCGCACACGCAGCACACACCGCACATGCAGCACACACCGCACACGCAGCACACACCGCACACGCAGCACACACCGCACACGCAGCACACACCGCACACGCAGCACACACCGCACACGCAGCGCACACCGCACATGCAGCACACACCGCACACACACGGACCTGTAGTACTGCTGCACACTGCCAACCACATCTGAGGGTTGGAGGCACATCAAAGACAAAATCACACAGCACACACCGCACATGCCCTTGCCTGTCCACGTAGTACTGATGCACGCTGCCAACCACCCACTCCCATCGTATCAAACACACACGACACACACAACAAACACACCGCACATGCACTCGCCGGTCCACGTAGTACTGATGCACACTGCCAACCACATGTCAGGTATGAGGCGCATCAGACACACTCACAACACACACAACAAACACAGCACACGCACGCACCTGTCTACGTAGCACTGGTGCACGCTGCCAACCAACCACTTGATGAGACGGAACCACCTCGCTGAGCCTCTCTCGCAGGTTCGGCACAGTGGCCTGTCAGGCTCGGTGGGGGTGGGTGTGGGGGTGGGGTGGGGGAGGGGTGGGCAAGTGGACATGCGGTAGGTCTTGATGGAATGCTTTACAAGACAAGGCACGATGGAAACATGCAGGTGATTTTGCAGGCACCTAAACAAACAAGTAGATGAAAAACAACTTTGGCAAATCAACTGAAATGCATAATATCGAATCGAAAGATAGTGGCATAGAATAGATTAGGGCCAACACCACGACAATGTGTCAGCACCAGAATCGCATATCAATCATAAAACGGATGATATTGATATGCCATCGATACGACATCATTGCAGTAACAGGACTAACCTCTCGTGCCACGTCAGCTCACCTCTAGTGCCCACTGTCTCGTCCGCAGATCAATGGGGGCATAATCTCCGACCAATATCGACGCGGCAAACGAGCCTGAGCCTGATGCTGCCACACCTGCCGAACCTGAGGCCCGGTGAACCGTTCGTAGGCTCGGGAGCCCGTGAGACGAGCCAGAGCTGCTTCGATTTCCCTACACTGGGCTGCTGTGCTGCTGTCCATCCAGATAGAGGAATCGAAAATAAAAAATACACTCTGCTGCAATAATGAATTGACCTGAAACGAGTCATTCTCAACTGATTGAGCTGAGCCCCTTTGTGTGTGACCTCTCATCCCCACATAACTGAGCAACAAGAGACTGGTCAGATCGAAGGTTTCTAAGCCGTGCCCGGGCTCCTCTCTGCCAATGAACGCTCCCGTGCTGCTGCCCACTGCCGGAAACTGCCCGGAGTTTATCAAACAGGACATCCGCTTCTTTCAACCTCGATAGAATCACATCAAAAGCCTCTACCCACATGGCTGGTGGTGCAGTGACTCTAAGCGCCGAGCCTGACGAGGAGGTTCAGGAATCAGGCTCGGCGGAGGCTCGGTGGACGCCTCCAGCGGGGGAGGGTTGTGTCATACTGGAGTGATTCGGTGGCAACGATGCGAAGGGAGGAATCAATTGCTGTGGCCTTGAGAGACCTGAAAGCAGTACGAGCATAATGGGGGGTGGGGAGGGGGAATGGAGGGGTTGTGGAGGGGGGAGAGGGGAGGGAAGGGGAGGGAGGGGGGTTGGATGGTTTTAAGGGTGAAGTTGGGTGGCTTGTGCAGAAGGGCAGTGTCAGTGTTGTATCGGAGTGACTCTGTGGCAACGATGCAAAGAGAGGAATCAGCTGCTATGGCCCTTAAGAGACCTGGAAAAATGGGGAAGGGTAGGGGGAATGGTGGGGCAAGGGAGGGAGGGAGGGAGGGGCAGAGGAGAGAAGGGGAGAAAGGGAGCGGGGCTCAGGTGAGAGCGGGCGGGAGGGCAGTGGCAGTGTCATATTGGAGTAATTCGGTTCGGTGGCGACGATGTGAAGGGAGAAATAGATTTCTGCGACGATTCATGCGACGATTTTAACACCGTGACTGTAAAGGGGTAAGGGGGTGTCAGTCAATGCCTTGATAGAGCAACTCAATCGATTGCGACGATACCTTGAGTGGCCTGAGACGGTGTGATTATAAGGGGGGTGCGGAGGGGGACGGCAGATGAGTGTGAGCGAAAGGGAAATGCCATGCACTGAAGGGTCATATCATATTGCCGAGATGATTTTATGAAAATCAGGTGTGGCGAGGATGTGGAGAGACAGGAATCAATCGCCACACCTTGGGGGGTGACCTGAGATGGTGTGATTAGAGAGGGAGAAAGGAAGAAGGCATTGCGGCCCCTGAAGTGACCTGAAATTGGTGTGACTTTAAAGGGGGACAGATGGATGAGGGGCGTCACATTGAAGAGCCGGAATTATGACAATGTGAAGGAAGTTATCAACGGCTGAGATCTGCAGGGACTGGGGACGGCGCAACAAGAGAAAGAAACGGAAACACGATGTAAATCCGGACATTCTCATTTCACATCCTGGGAGTTTGGAACAGGAGAATCACACAGTAAGACCCGCCTCCAGACAAAATTTTGATGTGGGAGTTTCGCGAATGAGTCGACGCGAATGAGACGACAATGAGTCGACGCGAATGAGTCGACGCGAATGAGACGACAATGAGTCGACGCGAATGAGACGACAATGAGTCGACGCGAATGGCCTCCAACTCACAGCGTCTCAATCAGACGCAAATAATATCAAACTCACTGCGTGGAGCTGTCGAAGCCGAGAAACAGGCCGTCTAAACCCAACAATGCCGCCATTGTTACACCGTCGAAATTGTCCAAACAACGGCTACGATGTAGAAAGTTTCCAAGCAACGGCTACGAGGTCCCCGGGGAATAAAAAACACGAGATAGACGACGTTTCCAACTGGCGGATACAGTTATCCGCTGGAACCGCGCGACACGAGAGTTTTCAGACTTCACTTGTTTTACTATGGAGTCGCCTAGGTGACCCTGTGGTGTTTCTGTCCTGAGTCCTGCCTCGAATGTGTATGTATCTGTCCTGTCTGGATCAAGCAACCAGAAATTCCCGGGCACTGGGCAAAAGAGAGGAACATTACGGTGCGCCGGATTCAACCTCGTTTTTGTCGGGTTGCTTGCAGTAGTGCCAACCCAACCTGATGGTGACATACATACTCGCTTTAAGCACTGAGATCACGAACAAGACTATACCGTACTAATTACAGAAGTTTGGCGCACCTAATCCACCCTCTTTAAAAAACACGCTTTTGTTTTCAAAAACCTTGTGCCACCCACCTCGGGTCCCAACCACTTCCCTACTCAGCCCTTCAACAGCATCCAGCCTATACAGTACAAACGCATTATTGTCCCACCCCACAAACCGCTGCAGATTCTTGCATTCAGGAAACAGTTGAGCCAACAAACTCTTCCCATTTGCGTGGTCTTCATCCCCAGTTCCAGCCTCCTCGCGCCTGTCTTCCTCCCGCAACGGCAAACAACCTCCTGTTTCCAAGCGTGTCTCATCTCGGCTTCTTGACGTGCCCTCCCCTCCATGCATTCTCTTTCCCAAGCTCTCCCCCCCATCCTTCCCCCTCAACCAACTTTCAAACATTTCCACAACGCCGCTCCCAATCCGAGTGAAAAACAACCCCTCGACGCCGCAAGGCCAGAGAACATCGGATCGAAAAACAGACAGAGACAAAGGGGCTCTGTCTCCAGCGTAAAAGCATGCTTTTGAGTCGACTCAAAAGCACCGCAAGCTCTCCCAGCCACGTAGGTCCAGCGATTGCGAGACCAAATCACCTTCCCACTCGCTTGACTTCACAGTCTTTATCACACCGGGAGGGAGGCATGAAACCTGCCGTTGCTGCATGTTGCAGCAGAGGGAGTCCAGCGAAGTGAGGTGAGGAGCGTGAAATGCTTGTGCTTGACTCTCCTCTGCCCAGGGACGGGCCTGACAAAGTTTAAAGAAAGAAAGAGGGTTGAACTAGCAAGAATGAGGATACAAATAGCAAACCCTAGAAGGGTTGTACTCGCTATAGAGCACCCCACTACAGGCTAGAGCATAAGATAACATTCTGACAGGGCCTAGTCAATCAGGGGCGCTCCAGACTCGGTGTGCAGGACGAGAGATGTCAGGTGAGCGGGGCAGGCGGGGAGCAGGTTCAGGCGGGACTAGTAAGTCCGCCAGGTGAAGCTGAGAATGGAGAGGCGAGGGGCGGACAGCGAAATGGAGCAGCTGATTCCGTCAAATGTGACATTCGTGGCCAGCGGGAGGTGTAGAGAGTAGCAATTTCGTCCGTCAACGTCGCTCTCACGCTCCCTCCACCCGTTCGTGTTCCTTGTAGCGCTTTCAGCGCCCTCTTTGCCCTCCTCAGCTGCAAAGTGATTTGCAGTGGAGATTAGGTCGAGAGTGCGAAGCTGGGCAAATAAGCAGGAGACGAAGCAAAGGACGAGCGGCGAGCAGGCGGGGAGAGAGAGCTCTAGGCGAGAAAGCACGGGAAACGGCCTTTCCTCATCTAGATGTGAGAAATGATTTCGATCATCATCCGGCTTACATTCCTCTATGATCGAAATCATCTCCCACATCTCAGCCACCATCACTGCGTCGTTGCAGCCGTGCCGCGCCATCTCTTGCTGGGTGTCTGTCCGCGCGGTGCCATGAAAAAGGGAGAGCGACTCGAGGCGCGGAGCTTGCGAGAGGGAGTAGAGAAGACGCGGAGGGAAGAGAAGGCGACGGGAGAAGTCGAGATCGAGAGAAGTGAGGGAGGAGAGGTAAGGGAAAAGGCAGGAGCGTAAGAGGGAGGCAAAGAGGCGCGGAGGAAAAGTATCAAGAGAGAAGATGAACTGGGAAGGGCGGTGGTGCTGTTTGGTCAGCCACGTGAAGCTGCGAATTCGTTGCGAGAGGGGGATGGGGGGGATTGAGCACGGGCATGCTTCGTATAACACGAGAGGCCGTCCGAGGCAAAACCGTCGCCCGATAGAGCGCGCCGAATGCACGGCATGGCGATGGCGCAAGCCACGAGCGGCCACGAGCAGCAGCACTCGTCTCTCTCAACCACCGCTGTCAGATTTATATGACATAGTTGCTGTAGGCTATAGTGGGGTAGCACATCTGGGGTACAGGTTTCTAGGGTTGTATTTGTACCATTCTTTCCTTAGTCATTCTCATTCCTGTTCTACAATTATCACATGGTATAGAGCGGGTTCCCTGTGGGAACTTCGCCTAGGGCCCACCGAAGCGCGCCCCGAGGCGCGCTAACTTTTTTTTTTTCTCTCTCTCGCGCGACCCTCCGTGTCGCCCCTCCCTCGCGGCCCCGCCGCCCCTTCAGACGCGGCCCCGCCGCCCTTTCAGACGCGGCCCCGCCGCCCTTTCAGACGCGGCCCCGCCGCCCCTTTTGGACGCGGCCCCGCCGCCCACTTCGAACGCGGCCCCGCCGCCCTCTCAGACGCGGCCCCGCCGCCCTCTCAGACGCGGCCCCGCCCGCCCTCTCAGACGCGGCCCCGCCCGCCTTTTCAGACGCGGCCCCGCCGCCCACTTCGAACGCGGCCCCGCCCGCCCTCCCTGGCGCGGCCCCGCCGCCTCCTACCTGCGGCCCTACAGCCGCCTCAACGTCGGCCCCTTTGCCGCCCTACCTGCGGCCCAACGGCCGCCCAACAGCGGCCCACGAGCCTCCCAGCACCAGCCGAGCCGCCCAGCAGTAGCCGAGCCGCCTAGCAGCAGCCGGGCCGCCCAGCCGCTTCCTCGCGGCCCCGCCGCCCCTTCGCGGCCTCGCCACCTCTTCCTTGCGGCCCCGCCGCCCCGTCGCGGCCCCGCCACCCCTTTTCCCGTCGCCCGTCGCGACGTGGCAGGTGTGTGGTCTCCCCTGCTTCTCCTCCTCCTTCGTCTCCCACTGCAGCAGCCGAGCCGCCCAACTGCAGCAGCCGAGCCGCCCCGCCGCCGAGCCACTCTGCACCCGAGCCGCCCAGCAGCCGAGCCGCCCTGCAACCGAGCCGCCGGGTCGCCAAGCTGCCGAGCTGCAGTTTCTGCCGAGCCGCCTTGCCGCCGAGCCGCCCGAGTCGCCCGAGCCGCAGAGCCGCAGTTGCTGCCGAGCCGCGGTGCTGCCGAGCTGCTGAGTCGCCGAGCCTGCTCTTCCCACCACTGGTGAGCTCCTGCCCTGCTAGCACGCTGCCCGTTGCCTGCTTGCCTGCCTGCCTGCCTTTTGGCTTGCCTGGCTGCCTGCCTTACTGCTGCTAGTCCTGCTCCTGCTTCTACTGGCGGAGCCAGATGCAGCCCCAGCGACGTCTGCGTGAGTCCCTCACGCCCCAGCAGCTGCGTGAGTGGTATGCTGGTTGGGGCTGTAGGGGTGGCGGTGCTACTAATGCTACCAATCCTGCTGCTACTACTACTGGTGGCGGCCAGATGCAGCTCCCACGACCCCCCAACGCGTCTCTCACGCCTCACCAGCTTCGTGAGTGGTACGCTCAGAGTAGAGGGTCTCTCAGTTCTGTTCGCTGCTCTTACATGATTCGCACTGGTGCTCGGACTAATCAGACTTGTGGGACACCTAGTCATACACAGTCCCGCTGCTTCGCCCGTCTGAGCGACGCCTGGCGTACCGTGTTTGGCGACGAGGCTGAGCTCCCCGACTGGGTGGAGTTGCTTAGGCAGAGGGTAGATTTATTTGCTCTTGACTATGATGCTATTCTCACTGCCATGTATGCATTGCCTACTAGTGCTGACCGTGCCGGTCACCTGTGCGTACCGCCTGACCCGGGTATAGGACCTCCTGCTCTAGCTACTGGTGAGGCTGCTGCTCTGGGTGCTAGTGAGTCTCCTGCTCCAGGTACAGGTGCGGCTGCTGCTCTCGGTGCTAGTGAGTCTGCTTCCTCAGGTGCGGGTGAGACTGCGCTCTCAGGTACCACGTTGGCTTCGGCCTCCCTCACCTTTACACTTGACTCTGGGGCTTCTCGCTCCTTCTTTCGGGACTGCACCACACTCACGCCGCTTGGTCGGCCGGTTGCAGTCTCCCTTGCTGACCCCTCTGGGGGTCCTGTCCTCTCTCACTTTTCCACTGTCCTCCCGTGTCCGGCTGCCCCCTCGGGCACCCTGTCTGGCCTGTACCTTCCCTCGTTCTCGACGAACTTGGTGAGTGGTGCAGACCTACAGGATGCGGGGGTTCACCAGTTCACTCCTGCGAGTCAGCGGGTGACCCACTGCACGGACGCACGCACAGGCCGGCACCTGGCCACGTTCTCGCGTCGGCCGGGGTCGAGCCTGTACACCCTCACCACTGAGTCTCCTCCTGTCCCTGCGTCTGGTCAGGTAGCTGCGTCGGGTCAGGTGTTTGCTGCTGCGTCCCGGTCTGGTCCGGAGTCTGCCCCCTGTTCGTGTCGCCTCCTGTCTCACGAGACTCTCCTGTGGCACCACCGTCTTGGTCACCCCTCCTTGCCTCGTCTTCGGGGCATGGCTTCCCGTGTCCTTGTCTCTGGTCTCCCCCGGTCTCTCCCTCCCCTTCCTTCGGGACCAGGACCTTCCTGTGTCCCCTGTGTCGAGGGGCGCCTCAGGGCTGCTCCTCACTCCTCCCAGTTTCCCCCGACAAAGGCTCCTCTGCAGACGCTTCACATGGACGTGTGGGGCCCAGCCCGCGTCCGTGGACAGGGTCACGAGCGCTACTTCCTGCTGGTGGTTGACGACTACTCGCGTTACACCACAGTCTTCCCCTTGCGCAGCAAGGGTGATGTCACTGAGGTGTTGATCGACTGGATCCGCGCGGCTCGTCTCCAGCTCAGGAGGAGCTTCGGCTCGGACTTTCTTGTTCTCCGTCTGCACTCTGACCGAGGTGGGGAGTTCTCCTCTCGTCTTCTCCGAGACTACTGTCGTGCACGGGGGATCCGCCAGACCTTTACGCTTCCGGACTCTCCACAGCAAAATGGGATTGCTGAGCGCCGCATTGGCATGGTCATGGATGTCGCTCGTACGTCCATGATGCATGCGGCTGCCCCCCATTTTCTGTGGCCGTTTGCGGTGAAGTACGCGGAGCATCAGCTCAACTTTCACCCCAGGGTCTCTCGGCCCGCGATGTCCCCAGTCTTGCTGTGGACGGGGAAGGTCGGCGATGCGTCTGCGTTCCGTGTCTGGGGGTCTCGGGCGTTTGTCCGCGACTTGTCTGCGGACAAGCTGTCCCCTCGTGCTGCTCCCTGTGTCTTCCTTGGCTTCCCCCCTGACGCTCCACGGTGGCAGTTCTACCACCCCTCCTCTCGTCGTGTTCTGTCCTCCCAGGACGTCACGTTCGACGAGTCAGTCCCCTTCTACCGCCTCTTCCCCTACCGCACTCCTTCCCTTCCCCCGCCGCCGGACTTCCTTGTGCCGGTTCCCCCCCCGGTAGACCCCCTCCCCCCTCAGGTTCCTGCCCCCTCAGGTGTGTCCCAGGTAGACGCAGTTGACCCGGTCGAGGTTACTGGTGACTCTGGTGCTGCTGCGGGTGCTGAGCCTGGGGGTGCTGACTCTGGGGGTGCTGTGCGCGGGGGTGCCAAGCCTGGAGGTGCTGCTCGTGGGGGTGCTGAGCCTGGGGGTGCTACTACTGAGGGTGCTGAGCCTGGGGGTGCTGAGCCGGGGGGTGCTGTGCCTGGAGCTGCTGAGCTAGGGGGTGCTGAGTCTGGAGCTGCTGAGCCTGGAGGTGCTGAGTCTGTAGCTGCTGAGCCTGGGGGTGCTGTGTCTGGAGCTGCTGAGCCTGGGGGTGCTGCGTCTGGAGCTACTGAGCCTGGGGTTTCTCCTGGTGCTCCGTCTCGGCGGGAGCCCCTCTCTCCACAGGAGCTGCGCGAGTGGTTTGCTCGCCGCTGGAGGCGTACTGCTGGAGCTGGAGCTTCTTCGACCGTCGGGGGTGCTGGTGCCGCCGGTCCCGGAGCTGCTGGGCCTACGGGTCCTACTGGAGCTGGAGCTGCTGAGGGTGTTGGTGCTGAGACTACTGCTGTCTGTCCTGGCGGTGGTCCTGCTGCTGGTACTGCTGGAGGTCCTCCCGCTGGAGGTGTTGGTGGCGCTGGTGCTGCCGCTGAGGGTGCTGGTGCTGTCCCTGCTGAGTCTGGAGTTGCCGCGCGGCCTCGGCCGTACTTCGTTCCGCTCCTACAGCAGGTTCTTGGTCTTTCTCCTCCTGTAGAGTGTCCACAGCCTGTCCAGTCGCAGTCACTGCTGGAGCCTACCTCCCCACTGCCTGCTCCCTCTCCTTACACTAGTCCTACTGGGGGTCTAGCTGAGCGTCGTGAGCCTGCGTCTCGTCCCGCGTCGCCTGTTCGTGCTGCTCGCGCTAGTGGTCGCAGTTCGCGTCAGCGTCCTCCTCCTGTCCCTGGCACGCACCGGATGTCTCTGCGTCCGTCCACTGCTCCTCTGCGTGCCCCTTTGCCTTCTCCTCCTGAGTCCTCTCTTCCTGCGCTTGCCGACCCTGAGTCGGACTCCCTTCGTGCTGCCAGTCCTACTGTCACGCGTCTGCTTGCTACTGTCGTCACTGACCCCTCTTTTGAGTCCGCTGCTGCGTCTGCTCTTGTCGCTGAGCTCGTCGACTTTGCTGCTCGCTGTCGTCTAGACTACGCTGCCAGTCTTGTTGCTGAGTCTGCGTCTGTCTGTCCTTCGTCCGTCGGGGGTGAGTGTGCTCTTGGCACGGACGTCCTAAAGGACAGGCAGGAGGAGTTCCAGTGTCTGGCTGCTGCTTCACCTCATCTCGCGTCTGTACTGCTTGCTCCTGAGGGAGACCCGGATGCACTAGACATCCCGACTCCGCGCTCTTACGCGGAGGCCGTAGAGGGTCTCTACTCCTCTCAGTGGCAGGCAGCTATGGATGCAGAGATGGCTTCCTGGAAGTCCACAGGCACCTACGTTGACGCGGTTCCCCCTCCTGGGGCGAACATCGTCAGTGGCATGTGGATTTTCAGGGTGAAGCGGCCGCCGGGCTCTCCACCTGTCTTCAAGGCGCGGTACGTCGCTCGTGGCTTTAGTAAGCGGCAGGGAGTTGACTACTTTCAGACCTTCTCTCCCACCCCGAAGATGACCACTCTTCGGGTGCTGCTGCACATAGCCGCTCAGCGCGACTACGAGCTTCACTCTCTCGACTTCAGCACTGCGTTCTTGCAGGGTAGCCTGCACGAGGAGATCTGGCTGCGCCGTCCACCTGGCTTCACTGGGACTTTCCCTCCTGGCACCCACTGGAGCCTCCGACGGCCAGTCTACGGTCTCCGCCAGGCACCGCGTGAGTGGCACGACACACTGAGGACTACGCTTGCGGCTCTTGGGTTTGCTCCTTCTACTGCTGACCCGTCGCTGTTTCTGCGCACCGACACTTCACTGCCGCCGTTCTACATCCTCGTGTACGTCGACGACTTGGTCTTTGCCACAGCGGACACTGCTGGACTCGCCTACGTGAAGTCCGAGCTGCTGAAGAGACACACGTGCACAGACCTGGGTGAACTGTGCAGCTACCTTGGCTTGCAGATCACTCGGGACAGAGCACGCCGCACCATTACCTTGACTCAGTCACACATGGTGCAGCAGGTCCTTCAGGGCTTCGGCTTCACGTACTCCTCGCCTCAGGCCACTCCTGTGTCTACTCGCCACTCGCTCTCAGCTCTGCCTTCGGATGAGTCCGTAGAGTCGAGTGGCCCGTACCCAGAGCTTGTTGGCTGCCTCATGTACCTGATGACCTGCACACGACCTGACCTTGCATACCCTTTTAGCATTCTTGCACGCTATGTTGCTCCTGGGAGACACCGACCAGAGCACATGGCTGCAGCGAAGAGGGTGTTGCGCTACCTGTGCAGTACGTCGGGCATGGGGCTAGTGCTTGGAGGGCGGAGTCCAGTGGTCCTTACAGGACACGCGGACGCTTCTTGGGCTGACGACCAGGCTACGCAGCGGTCGTCACAGGGTTACACCTTCAGCCTTGGTTCCGGCTCTGTCTCGTGGCGGGCTACTCGCTCGTCTTCGGTTCTCAGCTCCAGTTGTGAGGCTGAGATCTACGCAGGGGCCATGGCTGCACAGGAGCTTCGCTGGCTCACCTACCTGCTGACTGACCTTGGAGAGCCGCCTCGTTCTCCTCCAGTGCTGTACGTAGACAACAAGGCCATGCTGGCCTTGTTTCGAGAGCAGCGTCTGGAGCACAGAACGAAGCACATTGCTCTTCGCTACTTCCTTGCTCGTGAGCTACAGCAGCGTGGACAGTTGCGGCTTGCGTACGTGGCCTCTGAGGCCAACACTGCTGATGTGTTCACCAAGGCACTCCCGCCTTGTGACCATCAGCGCTTCTGCACCCAGCTGGGTCTTGTACCTGTCTTGCCTCACTTGCTCTCCTCTTGACTTTACTTGTACTGCCACATATATATATATATATACCTGCTCTTGCTTGTTTAGCTTTATATATATATATGTGTACTCCTGCCTGTGAACTGGCCTTGTGGCTTTGCTCTTGTGCTCGGACTGTGTGGTGACTTTGTGATCCACCCTGAGCTTTGCTTTGCTTTGCTTGACTGGTCTTGTGACCCCTTGTTCTCCCCCAATTTGCCTATGGGGGTGTGTCAGATTTATATGACATAGTTGCTGTAGGCTATAGTGGGGTAGCACATCTGGGGTACAGGTTTCTAGGGTTGTATTTGTACCATTCTTTCCTTAGTCATTCTCATTCCTGTTCTACAATTATCACAACCGCCTTCGCGACGCGCCGCCACACGTCGACGGGTAGGGCGTTTAGGTCTCCGTAACGAGCTTCCGCCTCGGGTTGGGTGTCGAGGGCTCGCTGCGTCGTGACCGCGCGCTCTCCGCATTTCGATCGCTTTGCACGCGGAGGGGTGATAATGGACGGCTCCCCCTCCTCCACTTGTTCCTCCTCTTCCTCCCCTTGTTCAGCCTCCAGTCCCTCCTTTTCGAGTTCCTCCTCCAGCAGCTCACATGGACTAGCGCTCCCTCTAACCTTCATCCCGCTTCGTGACTTCCTCCCTCTAGAGCCACCAGCCGCGTCACATCCAAACGTTACCGTTGAAGGGTAGTCGAGTTTCACGATATCAAATTCCTGTCCTGGAAAAAAACTTGTGCTGTGTGTAAGTGAATCGTCAATCTCGTTCTATCAAGTCTGTTGGTGGTGGTATGCCCTCTAGCTGATAGGATTGCCGTGCTGCCCTGTCAAATACATTTTTGTCAGTGCAATTGTGAGGGAGGGAAATCTGGTGCGAAACACAGTGGTGCATCGAGTAACAAGCTCGAAATTCGTCGATGTGAAAATGTTTGAGACACTGGAGGGTTCATGTTATGAATGAACTTGCAGAGTGCGCAGTAAAACGAATATCGAGAATGATTGAGTACTGAATTACTGAATGACGATACAATGAGAAAGGTACGACTAAATAGGGGAAGTCCTAGCTAGGCGGAGAGGTTGGGCGAGGATGGCTCGGTGATGGTTGCGATTGGAGCGGAGGCGACTCGGGAGTGGTTCGGTGCGACGAAAAAGGAAGGACAGGTTCGTCGCGTGACCCTCGGGATGGCCTCGCTAACGAGTGCCTCAGTAAGGATTCCGTGAATCCTTACACTCTCCCACCTTCTAAATAAGGCAGTCCTGTACTGAAAACAGACCCCACACTAGCAAGGATGCCGTAGATCTTCCCTTCAGCTGAATCCGACGGCCGAAATGCCTTCGATAATATTTTTGAAAAGGTTGGAAGGTAGGCCGTTGATGTAGTCAGATTTCGATCTGACGGTCGACGATGAACTAGCCCAAAATGAAGTTGAAGTTGGAATGTGGGCCGTCGATGAAGCAGATGTGGATCTGACGGTCGAAGACTGACGCGAGATTGGAGGGAACCTGCTGACGCAAAATTCAATCGCGATGTTGCAGAAACCGTTGATCGTGAAGCAGCGATCGCAGTCGTCCGTCGTGCTGCTGCATTTTCACTAAGATGGCGTTCCTGAGATGGGGGAAGTTCGGAGTGCTGCATATCAGAATATTATCTTATGTTCTAGCCTGTAGTGGGGTGCTCTATAGCGAGTACAACCCTTCTAGGGTTTGCTATTTGTATCCCCATTTCTGCTAGTTCAACCCTCTTTCTTTCTTCTAATTTTGTCATGCTATCAGAGCAGGTCGATCCCCTTGGATCGATCCTGTGGGTGGGTTACCACCTTGCTTCCGCTGCTACTTTTCCTTCCCGCCGTGCGCCCCGAGGCGCGCGGCGGTTTTCTGCCCGCCGTGCGCCCCGAGGCGCGCGGCGGTTTTCTGCCCGCCGTGCGCCCCGAGGCGCGCGGCGGTTCTCTGCCCGCTATGCGCCCCGAGGCGCGCGGCGGGCGTCTGCCCCGTCCGACGGGCGACGGGGACCCGTCGCGGCCCCGCTGCCCGACCCGTCGCGGCCGCCCGCCGCCCTACCTTCGCGGCCCACCCGCCGCCCTACCTTCGCGGCCACCCGCCGCCCTACCTGCGGCCACCCGTCGCCCTACCTTCGCGGCCCACCCGCCGCCCTACCTGCGGCCCGCGCGCCGCCCTACCTGCGGCCCTACCGCCGCACTACATGCGGCCCGTCGCCCTACCCGTCGCGGCCCCGGCCCCGTCCCCGCCTCCCCCCCCCCCCATTTCCCGTTGCCCGTCGCGGCTCCTTCGGGGGCCGCAAGCGGCCCCCTCAGGTCGCCACGACAGACGACGGGAGGGGCGAGCTGTGGGGTGGCGGGTATGGGGGTGGCCGGTGTGCTTTCCTCCCTTTGCTCCTCCTCCTCCTTCGTCTCCCACTGCTGCAGCTGTCGCTGAGGGGGGTGGTTGTGTGGGAGACTGGGGTTTAGGGTTTAAGGGGGGTGCGTGGGAGTGGAGCTAGCGGTGTAGCAGCGGGTGTGTATCAGGGGGGTGGGACTGTGTGCGGGAGGATGAGCGGAGGTTGCCAGTTTGTCGTCAGCAGCACCTGTAGTCCGGGGCGCTGTCCCGGTAGCCCAGTGAGCTAGACTTCTACGCGAGCCGCCCGTGGGTCCGTTGCCCGTCTGCCGCTACTTGAGCCGCGGGGCCTGTTACTCCTGTAGTCCGGGCGCTGTCCGGTAGCCGCTGTGCCAGTCTGCCTCCTGTTGCCCGTGTGTCTGCAGCTTCAGCCGTCGCCTCCTATCTCCTCTCCCCTCACTCTCTCTCCTCCTCCTCACTTGCCCGTTGTGACTACCACTAGCTTTGCTCATAATTATGAACTCTAAACTATTGCTTCTTAAACTTGTGCTCAGAATGTGTGGTGACATTGTGATCCACCCTGAGCTTGTACTGCTTTGCCTGCTCTGCTGATTACACCCCACTTTGGCTATGGGGGTGTGTCAGAATATTATCTTATGTTCTAGCCTGTAGTGGGGTGCTCTATAGCGAGTACAACCCTTCTAGGGTTTGCTATTTGTATCCCCATTTCTGCTAGTTCAACCCTCTTTCTTTCTTCTAATTTTGTCACTGCACTATTGGTCCAGCGTGGCAGTCCTGGGTATTTTGCACACCCACCACACGTGCCATGCGATGTCAGTCTTATTGTGCGAAAAACAAGTGAGAAAACTTCCAACCAATCACATGCTTCTGTATTCAACGTTCATGCGCCGATTCCAAACGGCCACAATCTCCCATAACACGGTCGAAAACAGTCTGGGGGGAACCCGGTCCTGTGACAGTCAAAAACGTCAGTGGTTCTGACGTTGGGCGTCAGGGGAAGTTGCCATGCGCAAAAATCGCACGACCCTCACCGCCCAACTCATGCGACGTCCAGATTCACTCCCCCCGTTGCTGCCATGCCTTAGGCACGTGTTCTGTGCACTGTTGCTGGGGGAAGTTCGGATGGGGCCCCATCTCAGGAACGCCATCTAAGTCAGAAATTGAGCCGAGAAAACGCCGAGGAAAGAAATAGCGCAAAGCACTTTCTCCCCCCCTCCAAGAAAGCACACCAGAAAATGTTTCACAGCTGCGCCGAGATGAAAACCAACAAAAATCCAGGTGTTAAGTCCCACTGAAGCGAATGTCGAGCGTATAAAGCCAGGTGAAGACTCGTCGGTGTGGAAAGTCGATTGCGGAACCGAGTAGTACGTGCCCCAAAAAGTCTTCAAGGGCGAACCCGCGTAAGTAGACCAGAAACCGCGGCAGAAATTATGCGTTGCTCGAACTGAACCTGTTTTTGTCTTCACACGCCAGAATCATGCAGTATCTTCAGCAGATGCAGCTGGCAGCACCTGACGTGTTTGAAATCAATGCAGTTGTCGTGGGCGGGTCGAGTGGATGGATTTGTCGCTAGTAGAGTTGGTGCGGCTGTATCCCGAAATCCTCTGGCCGTGAAGTCGGGGTTGGTACGAAAATGTCGTCGGTGAAGGCGATTCGTCGTAAAGTCAAATACGAGCGTCGGCGGAATTCGTTGAAGCAGTAACCGAAATCGAATGTCACTCCGAAATTGATGTCGAGCACGATCTAGGGTCAGATGATGTCAGCACCTCCAGCGGTTTTGTCCAGACTCGCCGAGCCATTTGTCGTAGTGCGCCGAGGGCTCCTGGGCAGGGATGCAAAAATGCAGCTGTCTCTCCCACCCCTTCACTGTTGATGCCGCCTTCTTCAGTTCGTCGTAAGTCGTTCGTACCCCTGAAAACTCCGTGTAGCTCACGCGTTATTTCCCAACGTCCTTTTCGCGCGCGTTTAACCAAACGCCGAATGCTCCTCCGAAGTTGTTGGTGCTCCTTGCCTTAAAACCTGAAAGTCTCCACGTAAACACTCCGAAATTGTCGCTCGAGTCAGACCCCGTAAATCCGCAGTTGCAGTTGCAGTTCGCCTCCGAAAATCTCAGACGTGCTATAGCCGCCCACTCGGTCACCATCAGTTTCCGTCGGCTACCCGACCCCAGCATGTGGGTTCAATCGAGAACCGAGGACTGCCTTGGGTTATTCCGAGACCGAATTTCACGGAACCTAGTGGCATCAACGCCCTTGACTTCGTAGTCGAAAACTGCTCCCGTCGATGTCGCTTAACAAAAAATCCTGTTTCTCCCACCAGCGCTTTGCAGATTATTCACCACATCGCTCGGCGCCGGTCGATAGATCCCGAAGCTACGACTGCTCCCACACTCCCCTTTTTTTTTGAAGAATTTCCCGAGGTGTGCGTTTAATCACCTGGGGTCCTAGGTATCCTTGCCGTTGTGTTTCTTGCCAGGCAACTTCGAAAAGTGCCCTTCAGGCGAAGTCCCCCAACGACTCAACCGCATTCCAAGAAGCGAAGAAATACCCGCAGCTTCATAATTTTTTTGTCGTTTCACCCCCCGACAATTCCGCTTCCCGCCGTTCACCCAGCATCCGCATTTTTCAGATGGGGTATAGTCGGTGTTGCCCGCGCGAACCCAGCCACGGTGGAGGGGCAAAAACTATCGGAGTCGGGGACCCTTAATTAAAAGGAACTGTCGCCCAACCGTTTTGCAGCCCACCGCGACCGTCACGACACTAAACTCCACAGTATCCCGGTCCCCGCTTGCCGCTGCGTCGTCACCTCGTGTAGACGCCCGGGTCAGGAGAAACCAGCGAACTGCACCATTGTTGTCATGCGGCACCCCGATTTTTTCGCGTGCTGTTTCACCCAGTCCGCTTTTGTCGGAGTAGAACAGTGCCGCAACTCCACCTCTTTTTTTTGTTTTTTACTGTATAGCTGTCGAACGAGCACCAATCCAGGTACCTTTAACCAGCACAGGGTAGGCCCGTGTTCACCCCCGTATTCGGCCAAGTAAGTTGACTGCATGAGTCAGAACTAGAAACTTGGTGGGGATGGTGAGGTTCGGGCGACGGAAGGTCACAGTTCGTTCACACCGGATTTTAACCTGCCCTTCACGCCGTTCTGCAACCCCCGCTTAGCCGTCGAGTAGTTTCTTCTCGTGTGTCCCGGCGGCCTGTACCACTCTCCTCCGTAATGTCGGCGTGGTACCTTGAACACCGTTTAATCGTGGGCTGTTGAGGCTGTCCCTGAAAATGACTTCCTTACAGGGAATCCACTCTCGAAATTGCCGGCCAGCAGTCAACAGTACCAGGCACGCAGCGTCATCCGAGTGTTCTTCGGGGTGTATGGGCCCGAATTGCCCTCGCCGCCTGCGTCCCACTCCTCCTGAGTGCGATTTGGCCACTCCGTTTTCTGTTGCAACCCGTAAGTGTCGGCGGGTCTGAAGTTCCCGTCTGTCCACGTGCACTCCTGCCGAAATCTTCGATGACGCGCCCGCCATGCAGTAAAAGCCGCTGCACTTCAGGTCGGGCGGGACGACAGTTGACCCCGCACAATTCGGGCAATTCGCGTGTTGTCTCTCCTCGTCCACCGATATTTTCGGACGCAAAACTCCATTTGCGCCTGGCGAGTTCCCCAGCTGACTTTTTCTCCACAGTTGCTCCGAAATGTCGCCCACAGTGACGCACGTCCGTTGTCGCCAGCTGCCGAAACACATTCCGCGAGTCATGCGCGCAAAATGACGACGAGCCACCGTCGTAAATTGCCACATCAGACGAACTCCGAAATTGTCGCGCAGCTGTTGACCCAGGTCCGACGGCGTCAACTGCCACACACGTTGACGACTCCGCGAATTTCGTGCAGGTGCCGACGCAGGTCCGCTGACGCCAGCTGCCACACAAAACTTCCGAAATCGTCGGTAAATCGCAGCGGAAATTACTCACATAAACGTCGCGACAGCTACAGCTGCCCGTTGCCCGGGGGGAGGGAGGCCACGGTCGATCGCGACCGTTCGAGGCAAGGATCTGGCGGTGCCGATGGAGTACCCGTAAAACCATGGCCGCGAGGAGCAACTAACTCATTCTCCTGGCCGGCCTACGCAACTCCTGGACCCCAAGACATCCTTCCTCGTCCCCCCCCCGAGGGGTATTACACTCTAAAAAGCGGGGTAGGCTAGGAAAGTAGCTCTGATACCAGGTGTTATGAATGAACTTGCAGAGTGCGCAGTAAAACGAATATCGAGAATGATTGAGTACTGAATTACTGAATGACGATACAATGAGAAAGGTACGACTAAATAGGGGAAGTCCTAGCTAGGCGGAGAGGTTGGGCGAGGATGGCTCGGTGATGGTTGCGATTGGAGCGGAGGCGACTCGGGAGTGGTTCGGTGCGACGAAATAGGAAGGACAGGTTCGTCGCGTGACCCTCGGGATGGCCTCGCTAACGAGTGCCTCAGTAAGGATTCTGTAAATCCTTACAGTTCATGTCTAAGAAAACATCATCAGCAGTGTTACTGCGTAAAAATGGCATTGGAATTTTAAGTACATATAAGGAGTACAATTAGCCCCAACGCGTACAACACTGTGCACTGCACCGCGACCATTCTCTTCGCGCATTACCAGTCGTCGTTGCTCGTTACACAGCGCCGGCGTGCTATATGTAAAAACGTTCTTGCTGGGGGTCCTACAGCATCACATAGTACAACTCCCACTCTCAGAAAGTGTAGGCTCTGCCTGATATCCTCGACCAAAGACCACTCTGCATGCATCACCATTGGACACATTCCATTCCACCACCCAACCTACTCCCAACCCAACCTCAGAATTCCAAGGTCCCAGCAGGGACTCCCCGCCTAGTTATGGGCTTTGCTATATTTTCCCCAACTTCTATTTTGTCAGTTGACTGAAACACAGCTCCATTGCTGGTTTCGCGTATACGATTTTAAATCTCCCCTTGTGATGCGTGGCAAGAAAGTACCCTCAGATCCTTACTTCCTAATATCATTATGAAACATCATACACTTTCATGTATCACCTGTAGTAACCACTTCAGCACTGGCATGGGAAGCAATAGGTTGGGATTTCTCCATAAATTGTTGAGGAGGAGGCGTCCTGTTCTGGTTTTCTCTGAAATCTGCACACCGCCAAGCATACGCACACACAAGACATAAGTCATGTAGGTTGAGAATACCCCCAACATGTAATGCAATCAAAACACGCTCGTCAATGGAGAGGGCCTCAGCCAGGGCTGTTGAGCCGGCACTCCTGGGAGATGGCGGAGAGCGAACCGCACTGGATAAGGCTAGAGGAATCACAGGGCACTCACCAGCATGTACCCCACAAGACGCAGGACACTCACCGATAGACAGGTCCCAGCCACGACTCTTAAGCTCTCAGTACTCCTGGGAGATCGCACAAATGCACAGCACCAGTGCAGGCTAGACGAATTGGGTTACGAGGCATGCGGCTGTATCAGCCTCAGAGGGGAATCACCAAGCGACAGGTCCCAGCCACTGTTCTTAAGCTCTCAGTACTCCTGGGAGATGGCACAGAGCGCACAGCAGCAGTGCAGGCAAGAAGCAGCATCAGGTCCCCAGGCATGCGGGTGTTTTTGAGAATTCTCAAAAACTCCCTGCAACCTCATACACAGCACTCACCGATTGACAGGTCCCAGCCACGCCTGGTAAGCTCTCGGTACTCCTGGGCGATGGCGCAGAGCGCACAGCAGCAGTGCAGGCTAGGATTATCAGGTGAGGGTCATCAAGCATGTGCCAGTGCCAGCATTAGTATTGCTCGCAGGACACTCACCAACGGACAGGTCCCAGCCGCGCTTGCTGAGCTCTCGGTACTCCTGGGAGATGGCGCAGAGTGCACAGCACCAGTGCACCCATAGGTCCCCCCATGACTTTTCTGAAGTTTTTTTTCATCCCTCAGGCTCTCTAGGTATTTGAGGCGGCTCAGATGCTGTTTCGGCCTCACAGGACACTCACCATTGGATAGGTGCCAGCCGCTCTCGGTACTCATGGGAGATGGCACAGAACGGACAGCACCAGTGCAGGCAGAAATCACCACACCAGGGCAGGCTATAACATCAGGGTCACCACGCGTGTGCGTTTGCATCACCAACACTCACAGGACACTCACCAGTAGAGAGGTCCCAGCCTCGTCTGGTGAGCTCTCGGTATTCCTGGGAGACGGCACAGCACCAGTGCAGCAGCGTAGAGGAATCGGGTTACCAAGAATGTGCGTGTATCAGCCTCACTGACCACTCACCATTAGATAGGTCCCAGCCTCGCCTGGTGAGTTCTCGGTATTCCTGGGAGATGGCACAAAGCGGACAGCACCAGTGCATCCAGAGGTCTCCGCAGGGCTTTTCTGGAAGGTCGTATCTGGCCCTTAGCGTTTCTCGGTACTCTGAGTATGGAGGGAGGGTGGGGGGAACGGAGGGAGGTTGGGAGGGAGCGCGGGATGCAAGTTCTGGATTTTTATGTACCGCAGCAACCACTCTAGCTTCATTGGAATAACTTTCGAGAGTTCTTAAACGTTCTAGCCTTTTAAATTGAGTCAAACGCCACTTAGTCGCCTCAAGAGTAACCTCAAAAGGAAAGAGAGAGTGGGAGAGAAAGCACCTGTGGAAACGATACAGCCGTTGCAGCAGAGGCACTCGATGATGCACCAGAAGGTTTTAAATTTGACTACAAAGGCCCTAGTAAACCTCAAGTCACCTCAAAAAGAAAAAACAGAGAGAGAGGGAGAGAGAGTGGGAGAGATAGTCGGAGAGGGAGTGGGAGAGAGAGTGGGAGAGAGAGTGGGAGAGAGAGTGGGAGAGAGAGTGGGAGAGAGAGTGGGAGAGAGAGTGGGAGAGAGAGTGGGAGAGAGGGGGCACCTGTGGAAACGATGCAGCCGTTGCAGCAGAGGCACTCAGCGATGCACCAGAAGGCGCAGATGTCACTTGCGTCTGCAATTCACAGGGCACAGAGGGGGTCTGAGATTCACAGGGCACAGAGGGGGTCTGAGATTCACAGAACATGAAGCAAGCATATCATGAGTCACTCGAACCGGGTCAAAGGATGATAACGAGTATATATACAGCTAAGGCTTCACTTTTGAGACGTCTCAGAAGTTAACTTCTTTTACTTCTGAGACGTCTCGTCACAGAGGGGTCTGAGATTCGCAGGGCACAGAGGGAGTCTGAGATTCGCAGGGCACAGAGGGGGTCTGAGATTCGCAGGGCACAGAGGGGGTCTGAGATTCACAGAACACGAAGCAAGCGTATCATGAGTCACTCGTGCCGGGTCAAAGGATGATAACGAGTATATATACAGCTAAGGCTTCATTTTTGAGACGTCTCAGAAGTTAACTTCTTTTACAGAGGGGTCTGAGATTCACAGAACACGAAGCATTGTATCACGAGTCACTTGTGCCAGGTCAAAGACACGGATTATAACGAGTATACAGCTAAGGATTCACCGTACGATCCACACAGCAAACTTTTGAATCCTTCAGGATTTTTTTGTTCCTAAATCTCGAAAAACCCTGCATCTGCATCATACCCGTGGCAGGTCAGTGAGAATGATGATAACGAGTACTTGTAATGCGTTACTCCGAGGCCCACGTCATTTTCTGAGCCTTCTGATACGTTTCTAGTGACTGCTACCGGCGCTACCACGAATAGTATCGCGCATTTTCGTCTCACATGGGCCCTTTTCATTTTCGTCTCACATAGGCCATTCTCATTTTCGTCTCACATAGTCCCTTCGCCTTTTCGTCTCACATAATCACTTCTCATCTTCGTCTCACATAATTACTTCTCATTTTCGTCTCACATCGTCCTTTTTTCTTTTCTTTCCGCGATAGAGCATAATAGGTTGAAATAAAGGAAAGAAGACTGAAACGCTGTTTGCCTACCTTGTTTGCCTGCGTCCACGAAGTTAGCGACTCGGCCAACGGCTAGACAGGGACACCAAAGGACGAGACAGCCTGTAACATGGACGCAGGGCGAAGAATAAAAAGGAGATTGATTTTGACGAAAAAAAACATAAACTGCTTCATGTCCTCACGAAAAAACGGAAAAGTTACATGAATTCATATCTTCGAAACAGCCGCACCAGCCAGAGGTCCATTGACCCAACTCAGGGTAATTGCCTTCCGCCATGTCGTCCAAGTGAAAGTCACGCTTCAAGAAGTTATCGAACGTAGCGAACAAACTAAGACTTTTTCCCGAAAATGGTAAGGTGTGCAAATATGGCAGGTGCATGTGGAACTAGGTAGTGCAGGCAGGGTATGAGGTGAGGGGGAGTCGAGTGTGGGGTGATGAGTGGGGGGAGGGCATCGAGTGTGGGTCGACGTGAGGTGTCGCTTCGGGAAGGAATCGCGCCACGGCACAATGGAATCTTGCAAACCGTTGTTGCTTCGGGTTTGGCTTGGTGACGCTTGATAGGCTTAGACAGGTTTGGTTTGGGTATGCTTTGGGTAAACTTCCGGCTTGGGTGTTAACGGGGATTTAATTCTGATACACAAGAGAAACTACTAAACAACAAAAGAATATACGGTAAACCAGTATATTATTATAAAAAATGCTTCTCACATGGTGTTATATTATGCACAATGAGCAGTAAATGCCACTTCATACGCCTGTTCTCCTCGCCGGCCCAGCATCTTTCCGGTCCCAAAGCGTCCTTCCAGAGAGAACGGAGGAGAGGCGCTCAAAGAGAGTCCTGCATGCAACACCAAGGCCCAAGGGAGGCAAAGAAACAATGGTCATCGCAACAATCTAAAAATAGCAATATATATAGATATAGATAGATATTTATATATCCGAGGGGGGAAAGGAGGGGGAGGGAAAGGGGAGATATCACGGGGCAAGGAGAAGCAAATCGACGGAGCGGGAAGGCCGAGGGCAGACAACGATGATCACACGAGTACTCACCATGTGACTGTTTGCTGCACTTGACCAAGTTCACTCAAAAGTCAACCTGATCATCTGATGGTCAACAATCTCAAAAGTCACGTGACCACACGTACACTCACCATGTGAGTGCTTGCTGCATTGATCGCTTCAGCACACGCGGCACCACCCCTCGGAAGAAACCAGGAAGACCCTGCGACTGTGGGTGGGTGGGGGGAAGAGGGAGGAGGAAACAGAGGAGATGGGGGACACGGCGAGGGGGGGGGGAGGGGGGGGAGTGGGTGGGGGACAGATGGAACAGAGGCAATGGAAGAATCGAATGGATGGGACCAAAAGTGCGAACAAGAAACGACTATTGAGGTGCCGAAATAAACATATAGAAATTTCACCATCCTTGTTTTTACCATCTACCTTGTAGATGGCTGACGTGGCACCGAGCATGGTCAGCGGCTTGCCAGGTGTCGCACGCAGAGAGGCCAGCTGCAGATGGGTTCGCACCTGAAGAGGAAAGACGAAAGCACACATGCAGCTGACATGAAGAGCAGATGGGGATCAGATGACTTTTGAGTCGACTCAAGAGCAGGTGGGGATCAGATGAGCTTAGATGAACCGAATGGGGACATGAAGATAGATCTGGTCTGAGACCTCTCAAAACACAGTCACTCTCATGCAGGTGGGTTCACAACTGAAGTCGAGATGCAAACACACAGGCGAAGAGAACACCAGGTGGGGAGCAAATGAGCACAGATGAACTGAATCCGTTCATTGGAAAAAACAAATGAACTGAATCGTTCACTGGCGAGACCAGAAGAAATAGAGATGCACTGACAAGAAGAGGAGATTGCATGCAAGCTAGGCAGTGTTGTCATCATGCCTACTCACGTGCTCATGCTTTCATCATGTCTTAACTGTACTCAGTGCGTGAAAACGCTCGGAAAAATGTGAGTGAAGATTTCACTCGCAAATGCTCAATGTGCAAAGCTCAGTGAACAACACTCACCACGCAGGCGGGTGGGTCAGAATGGTTGCGAGGGTCCCCGCTGCTGCTCCTGTGAATGGTTGCAGTCAATGTAGGGATACCTAACTCACAACTGCTCAATCAGCAAAGCTCAGTGACTAATGCGCACCACATCAGGTGGGTGGTTCAGAATTGTTGCAAGAGCAGCTTTTGAGTGGACCCAAAAGTCACCCCAATGCTCACTGCTCAGTGCTCACCACATCAGGTGGGTGGGTCAGAATGGTTGGGAGAGCGGCTTTTTGGTGAGCTCAAAACGCGCCTCGTTTCGAGTGAACTCAAAACTCACACCTCAGTGCTCAATGCTTGTTGCTCACCACATCAGGTGGGTGGGTCAGAATGGTTGCAAGAGCCCCCGCTGCTGCTCCTGTGATTCGCTCAAGGGAAAGCAGGGAGGGGGTACGGAGGCAGGGAAGGAGGCAGGTAGGTTTCGGATCAGACCTGCTTGAAATGTGACAACAGGGTGTTGTGTTGACACATGGGACAACCAGGCAGGAGGAACAAAGGGTCTGTGGAAGAAGTTTACCTACGTTGATTGAACTTTTGAGAATTCTCAAAAGTTCAATCAACGTACTTGGAATGTGGCACCAGGGTGTTGTGTTGACACATGGGACAACCAGGCAAGAGAAATAAGGGTCTGCGGAAGAAATAGGTGGAACAAGTAGATGTCTCGAAAGGTCAACACAGGCACATGCAGACCAAGAAGAGGGGGGGCAGACCAGCATAGAAATAGGTAGAATGTGCCCCACCCCACACACCTGCTGCCATAGTGGACACTGTGCGCGTTGCATGGCCATCATCGGTTGAGATGCGATCTGTTTCTCGGAGGAAAAATTATGGGCGATGGAGAAGGGCAGTGCAAAATGGGGGTGGAGGATGGAGGATGGAGGAGAGAATAGAGGCGAGCACATGCATTATCATGGATGAGGGAGCGAGAGAGCGCATGTGCGTACAGAGAAGGACAGGTACCATGTGGCCCAGGAGGCACATAGAAAGTTGACTTTTGAGTCGACTAAAAAGAGAAGGGCAGGTACCATGTGGCCCAGGAGGCACATAGAGAGTTGACTTTTGAGTCGACTAAAAAGAGAAGGGCAGGTACCATGTGGCCTAGGAGGCACATAGAGAGTTGACTTTTGAGTCGACTAAAAAGAGAAGGGCAGGTACCATGTGGCCCAGGAGGCACATAGAAAGTTGACTTTTGAGTCGACTAAAAAGAGAAGGGCAGGTACCATGTGGCCCAGGAGGCACATAGAGAGTTGACTTTTGAGTCGACTAAAAAGAGAAGGGCAGGTACCATGTGGCCCAGGAGGCACATAGAAAGTTGACTTTTGAGTCGACTAAAAAGAGAAGGGCAGGTACCATGTGGCCCAGGAGGCACATAGAGAGTTGACTTTTGAGTCGACTAAAAAGAGAAGGGCAGGTACCATGTGGCCCAGGAGGCACATAGAGAGTTGACTTTTGAGTCGACTAAAAAGAGAAGGGCAGGTACCATGTGGCCCAGGAGGCACATAGAGAGTTGACTTTTGAGTCGACTAAAAAGAGAAGGGCAGGTACCATGTGGCCTAGGAGGCACATAGAGAGTTGACTTTTGAGTCGACTAAAAAGAGAAGGGCAGGTACCATGTGGCCTAGGAGGCACATAGAGAGTTGACTTTTGAGTCGACTAAAAAGAGAAGGGCAGGTACCATGTGGCCTAGGAGGCACATAGAGAGTTGACTTTTGAGTCGACTAAAAAGAGAAGGGCAGGTACCATGTGGCCCAGGAGGCACATAGAGAGTTGACTTTTGAGTCGACTAAAAAGAGAAGGGCAGGTACCATGTGGCCTAGGAGGCACATAGAGAGTTGACTTTTGAGTCGACTAAAAAGAGAAGGGCAGGTACCATGTGGCCCAGGAGGCACATAGAAAGTTGACTTTTGAGTCGACTAAAAAGAGAAGGGCAGGTACCATGTGGCCCAGGAGGCACATAGAGAGTTGACTTTTGAGTCGACTAAAAAGAGAAGGGCAGGTACCATGTGGCCCAGGAGGCACATAGAAAGTTGACTTTTGAGTCGACAAAAAGAGAAGGGCAGGTACCATGTGGCCCAGGAGGCACATAGAGAGTTGACTTTTGAGTCGACTAAAAAGAGAAGGGCAGGTACCATGTGGCCCAGGAGGCACATAGAGAGTTGACTTTTGAGTCGACTAAAAAGAGAAGGGCAGGTACCATGTGGCCCAGGAGGCACATAGAGAGTTGACTTTTGAGTCGACTAAAAAGAGAAGGGCAGGTACCATGTGGCCTAGGAGGCACATAGAGAGTTGACTTTTGAGTCGACTAAAAAGAGAAGGGCAGGTACCATGTGGCCTAGGAGGCACATAGAGAGTTGACTTTTGAGTCGACTAAAAAGAGAAGGGCAGGTACCATGTGGCCTAGGAGGCACATAGAGAGTTGACTTTTGAGTCGACTAAAAAGAGAAGGGCAGGTACCATGTGGCCCAGGAGGCACATAGAGAGTTGACTTTTGAGTCGACTAAAAAGAGAAGGGCAGGTACCATGTGGCCCAGGAGGCACATAGAGAGTTGACTTTTGAGTCGACTAAAAAGAGAAGGGCAGGTACCATGTGGCCCAGGAGGCACATAGAGAGTTGACTTTTGAGTCGACTAAAAAGAGAAGGGCAGGTACCATGTGGCCCAGGAGGCACATAGAAAGTTGACTTTTGAGTCGACTAAAAAGAGAAGGGCAGGTACCATGTGGCCTAGGAGGCACATAGAGAGTTGACTTTTGAGTCGACTAAAAAGAGAAGGGCAGGTACCATGTGGCCCAGGAGGCACATAGAGAGTTGACTTTTGAGTCGACTAAAAATAGAAGGGCAGGTACCATGTGGCCCAGGAGGCACATAGAGAGTTGACTTTTGAGTCGACTAAAAAGAGAAGGGCAGGTACCATGTGGCCCAGGAGGCACATAGAGAGTTGACTTTTGAGTCGACTAAAAAGAGAAGGGCAGGTACCATGTGGCCCAGGAGGCACATAGAGAGTTGACTTTTGAGTCGACTAAAAAGAGAAGGGCAGGTACCATGTGGCCCAGGAGGCACATAGAGAGTTGACTTTTGAGTCGACTAAAAAGAGAAGGGCAGGTACCATGTGGCCTAGGAGGCACATAGAGAGTTGACTTTTGAGTCGACTAAAAAGAGAAGGGCAGGTACCATGTGGCCCAGGAGGCACATAGAGAGTTGACTTTTGAGTCGACTAAAAAGAGAAGGGCAGGTACCATGTGGCCTAGGAGGCACATAGAGAGTTGACTTTTGAGTCGACTAAAAAGAGAAGGGCAGGTACCATGTGGCCTAGGAGGCACATAGAGAGTTGACTTTTGAGTCGACTAAAAAGAGAAGGGCAGGTACCATGTGGCCCAGGAGGCACATAGAAAGTTGACTTTTGAGTCGACTAAAAAGAGAAGGGCAGGTACCATGTGGCCCAGGAGGCACATAGAGAGTTGACTTTTGAGTCGACTAAAAAGAGAAGGGCAGGTACCATGTGGCCCAGGAGGCACATAGAGAGTTGACTTTTGAGTCGACTAAAAAGAGAAGGGCAGGTACCATGCACCCCAGGGGCTACGTTGGCAGATACGCGTCCCAGGATATAATACGCTAGCGTATTATACACTGGTATATACGCGGTATGCCAGGGCTGGCAACCTGGTGATACGCAAAAATACGCTGGGCAGGCAGGTAAAACCTTTTTCCCGGGTAGGGCTAAAAAAACCTGTTTGAGGGGGGGGGATTGTTTTCCAAGAACACAAGTCATAATTTAAATTTCATAAATATCCAGAAATACATATTTGGGGCTACTTCTCCCCATACATCCCCACCCCACCCCACCCTCTAGCTAGCTTCCCCACAACCGATTTCCTTGCGGGGCCTTTCCACCACCACACCTTCTCCATACTCATCCGCCAGCACTGCATCCTCTCCTTCTTCCCCCAGCATGTCATCCTCCTCCTCATCCATGTTATAGCCGGGGGGGATAGGGGCATCCGAGATGTTACCGGGCACAACCGTGCTGCCCCCATCCTTCTTGTACCAATTGCGCACAACGTTCCAGATGTGCGCAATGTAGACGAGGTCCGTAAACTTGGCGGACCCGAGCCGGTTGCGGCAGGCGGTGTGGACGCCTTCCCACTGCGCCCAGCCACGCTCGCATGGGGAAGCCAAGACAAGCTGAGTGAGCACCGGGCATGCGAGGGCGGCAAGCTCAGGATACTCGGTGCTGTGCCACGACCACCACTGCACCATGCTCATCTCCCCCTTCTTCACTACCTCCCTTGCAGAAATGGCGCCCGGCTTGCCAAAGCTGCCCTCCATGTTGATGTAGGCCAGCAATGCCTCCTGCAACACAAGGGAGGCGCGACGAGGGGCGGCATCCTTGCCACGCTTGAAAGTCTTGTTGTCATAGTGGCGCTCGATGTAGTCCTTGAACACCCGCGTGCACTCCACATCGTTCCTGAAAATTCCTTCCTCCTGGTTGGCCGGATTCAGGATCCGGCCAACCACATGCATGGGGCAGGCAAGGGAGTTGTCCCACCTATCCTTCACAATCTTGGTAATGTCTGCCCTCTCTGTCCGAGTCAAGAAGTCACTTGAAGCGTCGAGCTTGTCATTGATGTCCTCGGTAAGCTGTAGCATGATGTCATACAGCTGACCCATCATGCCTTTCGCGAAAGAGTCCGTGGCCCGCATGGCCTTGAATGGCACCGCCATGAGAGAGGTAAAGAACTCCGCCACCCCCCACCACTCCTCATCCATCACAGCAGCCCTGAATTTCCCAGCTGCTGTCTTCCTATCCTTGTCCGCCGCTGCCCACACCTTCCACTCGTCGCGGAGCACCATCGCCGCCAGCCCACTCCTCACCTCACATAGCCGGGCCATGGCTATGTATTGTGTCCCGAACCTGGTTCCCGCAGGCTTGAGCACCTGCTTCCCCCCCACTTTCTTCATATAGGCACGGGTAAAGTGGTGGTTGCGCACGAAGGTAATCATCTCCCCTCTTTTCTCCACAAGCCTCTTCGCCCATCCCATTTTGCCCATATCTTCCATCATCAGGTCCAGGAGATGCGTGGCACATGGCACATGCTCAATGTGCGGCCATGTGCTCGCAATCCTCTTGGCGGCCGATGCAAAGTTGCTGCCGCCATCGGTGCAGACCGCCACCACATTCTCCGGCCCCACCTTATCAATGACGGGGCGGAGAAGGCTGGCGATGTACCCCCCGGACTTCGACTCCATGTTGCAGTCCACCGCCTGCTCGAAAACTGCGCCGGAGTCGTTGACAAGGAGTATGTTGGCCTGCGGGCGGCCACAACGGTCGGTCATCATGTCCGACGACACCGTTACCCCGTCCCGCTTCCAGCTCGCGGCAACGGGGGCGAACGCGACCTCCATTTTCTGCCGCACCTTCTTCAAGCCTGCCCCTCCAATGTAGCGCCTCTTAGGAGGGACGTACCCAGGTCCAGCGCGCGCAATGCACTGGACCGCGTAGCGGAAGACCGGATCGTCCGCAATGCGCTCCGGAAGTTTCAGCGCCGCGAACAGAAGGCAAAACTCGTTATCCGCGTCCTCCTTGGCGCACGTCGCCTCATTGCCAAAGAAATCCGTAATTTTGCTATTTTTCTCCGGGTTTCCACTGACAGCGTCAAGCGCAGAGTGAATTGCAGCAGCGGCCGCCCCTCGCTTCAAGTCCTGCTGTTCCGCCTTGGTCTCGTACATGCCACGGACTTGATCGCGGACTGCCGTGGGCGCGTCCTTGCATTACGCCACAGCGCGCTTCTCCTGCCCTTTCCATGTCGCGAGATGGATTGCACAGCGGTTTGTTCCGCCCTCGAACTTCTTGCCACTGAACTTGCACAGCTTGGGGTTGCCTTTGGTGTGAAACGGAATGAGGAAATGTTTCAGAATGGGGTGAGATAGTCCAGCCTCAACAGGATCCGTGTTGACGGTAGTAGAGCCATGGACAGAGGCTGGATTGTTGTTCGTCGAAGTACTAGGAGCTGAGCCCGACGCCATGGCGCACTACGTAAGTCTAACTAACGAAGAAGAGTGGAGAAATGCGGGAGGAAATGGAAGAGCATTTGCGCAACGTTGACCTATACGTGCAAACGATGGAAGAACATTTGAAGGGGGTGGTTGGGATTGAGAGGTTGGGTGGGGTGATGTGTGGTTGAGGGGGTGGGAAAGTTTGGATTTTGAAATTCGAAGTTCAGAAGTGGGGTTGGGCACATGAGTGAAGTCGCGGTAACACTTCGCGACTTCGCACATCGTCGCGAAGTTTTTCAATTTCGGATTTTTTTTTTCGCCGGGCTGCCCGGCCGTATTTTCGCGAATTCAGAGCGTATCAGCGTATCACGCATATACGCTAGCGAATATACGTGATACGCCAGCCTTTCAAGAGCGTATCTGCCAACATAGCCCAGGGGGCACATAAAACCAGCACATCCATACATCACCCTACCCCAGAGCACATACATACATTACCCTACCCTAGTCACATACATTACCATGAACAGGGGGGCGCATGCGGGAATAGAGAGCCCAAGATAGATACGGAGTATGGTGCAACTCTCACATACTTACATCACCATGCATGCAGGCTACTTTTGAGACATCTCAAAAATACCCTTTATACACGTGGCCTCTTACACACTTACATCACCATGCATACAGGCCGCCACATACAGACATTACCCTCCCCGAGGGCACATAAATTACCGTGAATGAGGGAGCGCATGCGGGAATAGAGTACGAGGTAGATTCCTGAGTACGGTGCATCTCTTAGCAGGGTGCTCCCCAATCCTCGATATAAACCTGTAAACATCCAATAACGACCACGCGTACACAATATACATGTCGAAAATGCACAATCGGTGTCTTTTCGTGACCATCAAGAATTGTACCGCAAAACAAAACAAAACATAACAGTACTAACAGAAAGGTAAGCTATTACTGCAACAAAGTGCACGATAAATTGCCTTTACCTGCAATTCCTTCTGACCTGGCAATCGACATTAATCCTCCAAGCGTTCCTCTATAGGACTCTCCGCTCACTGCAGAAAACTGCACTGTAGAAAGGGGGACAGAAGAATTACACACACAAAGCAAGAGCAGACTGAAGATTGATCACCCCAGGTATCCCATTGTAAGGCTTTCCAATAGCAGCATAAAACTTCACTGCACTGTAGAAAGAGTGTTGCGTGAAAAAAGGTAATGCAAAAAGAATAGGATAGATTGTATTGCTGCCCAGGACACAGCTGAAAACAGGAAAGTGAGAAAAGAAAACGTGAAATCACCCACACACTGCTGCACTGGGAACCAGAACAGCCAGGTGGAAACAGATACGGGGAACAGCGCAGCAGCCGACAGCGATCGCGAAACCACGATGCTGCAGGTGTTGGTGTTACCACTAGGATGTAACACAAGAGCTCTCACTCACTTCCCCCCTTTTCCCACCCCCTTTACCCTTCCCCCCCAAGTTCCCCCTTCACCTCCATGCATGTCGTCACCACGGACACAGGGCACAGGGCACAGCAGCAGCAGCAGCAGCAGCAGCAGCAGCAGCAGCAGCAGCAGCAGCAGCAGCAGCAGCAGCAGCAGCAGCAGCAGCAGCAGCAGCAGCAGCAGCAGCAGCAGCAGCAGCAGCAGCAGCAGCAGCCAGCGCGTGTTTCAACGTCAGCGTGCTCGCCAACAAGAGCACTAGCTCCTCTCTTCCATCCCCCCCTCCCCCACCTCCCACTAACCTCCATGCGTGTCTTCACCACGGAAACGGGGCACAGCGCAGCAGCCGCCAGCGAAAGCAAGAGCATCATAACGCGAATGTTGGTGTTACCGATTGAATGCAACACGAGCGCTCACCTACCCCATTCGCTGTTCCCCCATTCACCTCCCACTAACCTCCATGCGTGTCTTCACCACGGACACAGGGCACAGCGCAGCCGCCGCCAGCGATCGCGAAACCACCGCCGCCATGAACGTAACCCGCGACGAGAACTGCGGAGCACCCGCACCCGCACCTGAAACCCCACCCTTCCGACTATCCCCACCCAGCGCCGCACCCTCCTCTTCCCCCACCCCGCCTTCCTCCCTCCCCTTCTGCCGCCTCCGCCTCCGGTTTTCCTCCACGGTATTCTCTAGGGCGGCGAGAGCGTGCATGGCCGGATCCAACGTGGCAAAGAAAAGCCCGAGGCCCAGCCCGAGTCGCACGCACGTGGGTCCCGTGCCGCGCCACAGCCCTCTCACGCCCTCCTTCTGGAGAATCATCCGAACCACGTGGCTCATGCTCGGCTGTAACGGCGGCGCGGTTGCCGCTGCGGCTAGGGCTTTCCTAGTGGCGGCGGTCGCGGCGGTGGTGGCGGCAGTGGCGGCTGTAGTGGCGGCGGTGGTGCTTGCCGAGGTTGTGGCAGGGTTTGTAGCAGCGGCTGTAGCTGCGGTTGTCGCGGCGCTTGCAGTGAGCCCTATAACAGCGTCTACCGCTGCCGATCTTAGCGATCGAGATCCCACGTCTTTCGCTGCGGATGCTACTGATGATGATGCCATCTTTCCAACGGACGGTGACGATGATCCCTGCAGATGCGTGCGGATCACATCGAACGGCTGCAGAAGAACGCCTGTGATAAGCCCTGTCGTCGCTCCCCATAGAAAATTCCCGCCGATTCTTCGTGTTTTTCCGGATCCTGACACTCCCGAGTCATGATTCTTTAAGGAAGCAGGACTGCTATTGCCTGATGTTGCCGTCGAGTCGCTAACTGAGCTATCGCCTGCTGCTGCAGACGAAGTCATGGCCGGACTGGAAGAATCCCTAGACAACCGACCCGCAAAAGAAAAATATTCGCCAAAAAAAAAACTATTGTTATTCGAAGAAACTGTCACTAATGCAGATGGAAGAAACGACACTACCAAAGGTATCTGAAGCGCTTAAAGTTGATCGCAATACACACTCGCGAAACAAGGCAGGTGCAGCCGCGAGCCACAGGCAAGCGGCGAGTGGAGGGCTGACAAGGGATATAGCAGGCCCGCAAACAACGGCTAGTGGAAGCAGGGGTGGACTAATATGGTTCATCCGAGCCTTGGTGGGCGCAAACCCACCAGGTGCCTCTCCCCACCAGGATGCGCGAGCTGGCGGAAGCTTTCTGCCCGGGGCAAAAAAAACTATTCCCCATCGCGACCAGCATGCCGTTCGGGAGCCTCAACCCTAAAATTTTAGGGTTGATGCCTCCCGAACCGCATGCCTTTCGAGGGGGCTTTAGATTTTTCTTGCCCGCGGGCAGCCCGCTTCCGCGAGCACGCGGAGGCCTTGTGGTAATGTGATCTCCTGACATGACAACCTTGAGGGTGCAGATGCGCATTTATTTCTATTGGTCGGGTAAAGATTCTTCAATGACACACCAGTTTGCGATGTTGATTTCCTTCGCAAGAGTTACCATTTCTTCGTAGAAGCATTTAGGACGTGTGAGATTTTTTATGGAGTTCGTAATCAGGGTCGAACTTTTAGTGGTTACCCTTTTCGCCAATGTTCGCTAACCGCCTCGCCGAAGTCGAAACAAATTCCCCGTTTGGGAAGTGCGAACCCTCATTTGTGAACTTGATACAGAAAAATTCGTGAACTTGCACAAACACAAAGATCCAAACGTGTGTGGTGTCAGGCACGTACGAGGTTTCAGCGAACCTCGCGACTCGTTCGTGCGCCAATGAGATCACAACCAAGACACAGCGCATTGCTGAACTCGCTATGGCCACCACGTGGCACAATTCGTGCCACGATGGCTAGTCGTGCGCGCGTCTCTCCCAGCGCACACAGATGTGAAGTTGAGCTGGAGGTCTAGGGCTCACTTTTTTTAGCAGCGCTCCGGTGACGTGTCGCGCTGTGGTGTGCTTGAAACCGGGTAACCTACAGTCTCCAATTGCGGCTCGGTTCCCCCTCTGTAAATTCGAACTTGCAAATTCGCACCTTGGTGTGTGATTGTGAGTATTCAAGAATTTGCACTCGCGGTGCGAACCTTGCCACATCTCAAAATCGATTCAAGTTCAGGTTATAAAACCCTGCTTAAATCGAGTAAAAAACGTGAACTTTCATAAACCCTTGTTTCACACACGACGTGTGAATTTGCAAGTTCGAATTTACAGAGGGGGAACCGAGCCGCAATTGGAGACTGTAGGTTACCCGGTTTCAAGCACACCACAGCGCGACACGTCACCGGAGCGCTGCTAAAAAAGGTGACCCCTAGACCTCCAGCTCAACTTCACATCTGTGGCAGTTGTGCACGATACAAATATCGGCGAGATTAACAAATTTCCAAGTCAGCATCTCACAATGACTCTCATTCAGCTCGTGCGTTTCCTGGGGATTGTGCTTCAAGGCTACCTGCGATGCCTCGTACTTCCAATGCTCACTGCCATTGGTGCGGCCATCCCCAGGCTCGTCGCTGCCTTCACTCTGCGATGTCAAGAATGTTGGCGGGATTTCATGGCCCCATCGTGTGCGCTGGGAGAGACGCGCGCACGACTAGCCATCGTGGCACGAATTGTGCCACGTGGTGGCCATAGCGAGTTCAACAATGCGCTGTGTCTTAGTTGTGATCTCATTGGCGCACGAATGAGTCGCGAGGTTCGCTGAAACCTCGTACGTGCCTGACACCACACACGTTTGGATCTTTGTGTTTGTGCAAGTTCACGAATTTTTCTGTATCAAGTTCACAAATGAGGGTTCGCACTTCCCAAACGGGGAATTTGTTTCGACTTCGGCGAGGCGGTTAGCGAACATTGGCGAAAAGGGTAACCACCAAAAGTTCGACCCTGATTACGAACTCCATAAAAATTCTCACACGTCCTTACTGGTTCATCAAATCCTTCCGCCCACATCAATTTGGGTAGAAACTTGAAAGGCCCTTTCCCTTAGATATTTGCATTTCCGAGGAGCTTGGAGTGGTGTTTCTGTGCCTGGGGCTTGGGATCGGTCGATCGGACGGTTCTGGTGGATGCGACGTGCGTGAATGACCTTGAACCAAAGCGCATCATGAGGCGACACTCGTCAGATTGGTAACGCTGGATTCGCATAACTCGTCAAGCTCTCAATTCTCAAGCTAGAATCAATGAAACCGCAAGGGCGTATTTGCTGAAACTCTGCTTTTCATTTCCGTCCCTTGCTTTGCTGGTCAGTAGCAACTGCCCACCTACACCTGGTGGCGTCAAGTTGTGCTTCGGACCCATTCATGATGTACGGTTCAGCTAGTTTCCTCGCGTTTCATCACGGTTTTCATGGCTCATCACGGTTCTTGGGGGTTCCTTCCAGAACGCAAAACAACAAATCAAACCTGTGTGCAGCTTACGCAAAACAACAAATCAGTCCTGCGTACGGTCTAGACCTTCGAGAACATCCCTCCCACCCAATTCCCAACGTCACTCATTGTCTCTCCTCTCTCGTCATCCTCCCACCATTCATCATCCTTTTTATCAATTGTCTTGATTGGGTGTTTTTCCAAGGGGAAAGATCATACAAGGGCCGAACAGTGCCAAGGAGGTGTTCGAACAAGGGCCGAGAGGCCCGAAACTAACCAAACCACTGCTCTACAAGGCATTTGCAGAGAGATATCATTTGATGAACGAATATTTGTTAAAATTTTGCTTTTTTCTCGCGCGTCATTTTTCATGAAAATGCTTACTGATTCATCACCTTCCACCCAGTAGCGTCGTTTAGCATGCCAGAAACACTTAGGGTAGTAAAAAAAACTAAAACCCCAAGGGGAACCTGTATGCATTTTCGGGATGGATCAACCCTAAAAACGGGAACCTTCGTTGTGTTTAGGGTTGATGCCTCCCTAGTCGCATCCATTTCAAATGGGTATTTTTTTTTTCTGCGCGTTTCCGATCAGGGAGTGATATTTATCACCCATAATGAATTTGTTTTTGGACTCACAAATTAACACAGAAGAACGCGATGTGCGCGTAGTAGTAGACGGCGGTCGTAACCATTGTTTTAATAAGCTGGACACAAATTTTGGTGCTGGTAAAATTTCTCTTTAAGTCACGGCTCGGCTTGTTCGCCTAGCCTCTTGGGCAGCTCGGGGTCGAAAATCCTACGGTCGAGATTTTCTGGCCCTACTTCGGTCATTCCTCTGGCACTCTTCGGCCCCAGTTTGATCATTTCCCTTTGTCCAAGCAGCTCGTCCCTACCACTCCCATACCAACCCAAACCAACTAGACTGGACTGGACACCCTCCCATCACTGCTTGCCACCTCCTAAAATATTTGCCACATCCCAAAATATCGACTACATTATCTCTTGATCGAGTGCGACGGCATTTACGTTTCCAGGCGTCGATTTGAACTTGCTCCCCTGACGTGATCGCTGTGTCAGTCCTAACTTATAGACATTTCCCTGTTCTGTTTGGTCATGACTCATCAAATCGCCTGCTAAGCTCAAGCTGTTTCATATGGACGTACAAAGGTATGTAACTCTTACCCGCGATAAAAAAAAAAAAACTTATCTCGCGCTTTGTTGCGACGATTTATCTTCCTAGGATACCCCTTGTGCTCAAAATGAATAACGGCGATGAACAAAAACTAGAACTATGCTGCATTGTCGCCTTTTTTATTTAGTTACATCTATTTATGTGTTTATTGAGCGCTTAGCTTGTTTTCGTGCCGTGAAGTGTGCTGGAGACAGAAATTGAAGCGAACACCAACAAGGCCTAATGCAAGCCACCGACGAATGTTATTGTTACCATTGCAATGCAGTAATGCCAAGTTAGTTTGTGAAGAAAGAATGAAACGAATTAAAACGAAAAAAATTGTATTTTGTAGGGAGTGAAAGTCTCATGTCAATCGGCGCTCTTCGTTTGCTGCTGGTTGCACAAACGTTACATCTTTCTCTTCTTGAGCCGACTAAAAACTCGACGAGAATTTTGAGTCGACTAAAAAATGACGACATCTCTCCCTTCTATTCAACAAGTTCTCCGCAAATCATTTACACTATCTTTTGTTCTTCTGCCCAGATCTCGCGAGAGATTCGCGCGGCTGTTGGCGGGGGACGCGGATGGCGCGCAGCAGCTCGGCGCGCAGCAGCAGGGGGGGGGGTGGGGAGTCGTCCAGGGACGGCAATGACAGCACGGATCCGCTTCTGCTGTCTATCCTGACGTGGCACCAGGACATCACGTACGCGGTAAGAACAGGGCGGAAAGTCGAGCTGAGCTTCGAAGATCCGTTTATTCTCTTCCGAGACTGGCATTCATTATCGTCACAGCAGATGAAAAAAAAACTTGTTCCAAATACTACTCATCGGCTTTTCACTGAAAGTCCACCGATCCAATCTGTTCTTCCCCCTTCCCTCCCTCTCTCCCATTTCGTCTTCCCTTAAGTCTCTCCCATCCCTGTCCTCATTCGGCCGTGCAGTTGCATCATCCTCCCATTTCTCCCTTTCCCTTTCTCCCTAAAAAGATTGCCGCAAGACTCCCTTCCTCCCCCCTCAACCCCCCCTCCCCTCCCTTCTCATCCTTCCCTTCTCATCCTTCTCCTCCTCCCCTCCCCCCCTTCCACCTCCCTCTCCCCCTCTTCCCCCAGCTCTGCACGTACACAGACGAGCTCTGCCAGCAGCATAGGAATGCCGAGGCTGGGAACGCTGCGGCTGGGAGTGCCGAGGCTGGGAATGCCGAGGCTGGGAGTGCCGAAGCTGGGAATACGGAGGAAGCAGGGGCGACAGACAAAGCAGCAGCGGTGACAGAAGAGGGCGGAGGCGAAGCGGACCGCCAGGGTTCGATTCCTGCCGTCGTCAAAGCAGCAGTTTTGGCGGAACTACAGAGTAACGGGTATCTCAAGGCATTCCAGGCGCTTATATCCGAGGGTCAAGGTCTGGTTGAGCAGGCGCGGGGGAACTTGGGGGAGCGGGCGGAGGGGGAAGGATCGGGGGAGGGGGAAGGAACGGGGGCGGGGGAGAAGCGAGGGAAGTTGATAGCGGAGGGGGGCTGGCGGGGGGAGTTGGCGCTTCCGCTGCTGGATATGTTCGGAACGGTGCATAGGCTGAAAGGGAGGGTGGCGGAGTGGGTGGGGGGGTGCGAGCGGGCGGGGGAAAGCGGGAAGGGAAGCGGGGAAGCGAGCGGGAAGGCATCGGGGGAGGCGAGTGAGGGGGCGGGGGAGGCGGAGGGGGAGGGGGAGCGGGCGTGGGAGCAGTTGGAGGAGGAGGTAGCAGCGGCAGCCATGGCCGCATTGCAGGCGGGCAGGGATGAGATTATGGCTGAGGTCAGAGCCGTGGCGGCGGAATGCACTCAACTGCAGGGTGAAGCGGGCGGGTGAGTGGCTGAGGGATTGGGGGTTGAGAGATTGGGTGGGTGGGGGAAGAGTGGCGGGCGGGTGAGTTAGAGCCGTGGCAGCGCTGCAGGCGGGCAGGGATGAGATCATGGGGAGGTCAGAGCCGTGGCGGCCGAATGCACACAGCTGCAGGGCGAGGCGGGCGGGTGAGTATGCTTTGCCCTTGTGACTGGTGTCTAGGCATCAATAGGGCGCTCTGAGCGATGGCCGCGCTGCAGGCTGGGAGAGACGAGATAATGGCGGAGACCAGGGCCATAGCGGCGGAATGCACTCAGCTGCAAGCTATGGCGTGCGGTTGATTGATGGGGGAGGGGAGGAGGGGGGGTTAGCGGGCAGGTGCGTGTGGTTTGGCTTTGAAGCGGGTGAGTTTAGGCTGCGGAGGGATAAACGGCTGCGGAGGGATAAACGGTTGTTTGGTTTGGCGGTCAGAGCGATGGCAGCGCTGCAAGCGGGCAGGGATGAGATGAGATAATGGCGGAAATCCGAGCCGTCACCCGTGGCGGCGGAATGCACTCAGCTGCGAGCTGTGGCGGGCGGGTGAGTGGTACAGCAGCAAGGCAGACACGGGGAGCGCCAAGTGTCTCCACCTCTCCGTCTGCCCACTCTCCTTCCCGTCCCATCCCATCCCATCTCATCCCATCCCATCCCATCCCATCCCATCCCATCCCATCCCATCCCATCCCATCCCATCCCATCCCATCCCATCCCATCCCATCCCATCCCATCCCATCCCATCCCATCCCATCCCATCCCTTCCCATCCCATCCCATCCCTTCCCATCCCATCTCATCCCATCCCATCCCATCCCATCCCATCCCATCCCATCCCATCCCATCCCATCCCATCCCA